>OY282504.1:16102228-16554728 GCA_958295605.1 Ajuga chamaepitys | reverse complement strand
CTGATTAGGAGCCCATCTTACAACTCAAAGCCATATTATTAAGATCACTTAAGAGCCAATCTTACGACTCGAAAGCATCCAACTTAAGAGCCAATCTTACGACTCGAAAGCCTTACTCAAAATCCCATCTTACGACTTAAGAATAATCATATGTCCGAAGGTGAACATATGGATCACAATACATATTCAATAGTATAAATGCTACATAGTTACCCACTTTTCATGAAGACGTCCTTTGGTTGACGTTGATGTTCTTTGATTGAATTGCTTTGAAGAAGTACCAAGGTTGTCCGTTCCAACTCGTATTGCACTTGCTGATTTGAGACATTTAGCCTGATAGCTTTCTTTAATATTCTTTTCTCATAACTTATTATATCCATCATAATCTTAGCTTGTACATATAATTAGTGCACATCTATACTTATACATTTAATCACATTTATAATATATTGACAACATAGTATGTATAGTAACATGCGTGTAACTTAACTAACTTATTAATATATTTATGTTCACATAAATCGTATAATCATGAATATTTTCATATATGTACATTATATGCTATAATTTAACATACCAAAATAGTTCATTAAATCCAAATGTATATTTTTATAAAAAATTTCTATTATAGTAAAAAATAGCTAGTTTTAGGTCTCTGACTAGCCTGTCTTGTAAAATTCACTATAAATCATATATTCGACGAAACACCGTGAAATTTTAATCATAGACTCATAACATCATGTGTTATAAAATAGTATAACAATTTTTGAAAATATTAATTGAATAGTTTTATATAATCTTTCAAAGCTGTATGTGGAACATGAATTTTGACAAACAATGTATTAAGATAAAGTTCACACATTTAGATAATATAATCTCTATTATATAATATCTATAATCATATAAAAACCTTAAGTAATAAAAATATTCAAAAGTACACAACTTATTTAATTAACATGTGCGTACTGATTTTGCATCACGTAGCAAAATTGGTAAATTGACGACCGACCATATATGACCCCTAAGTCATGTATACTTACTAATATGCATCCTAACTTACACTTACTTAACAAAAAGTAGTAAAATAATCAAATTACTACATCTATATAATCTATATATATATAAAAGTAAAATGAGGGTTATTATTGTAAATTATTTTTTCCCGCCTAAAATATATCTTTAATGCATTCTTAATTTCTTCTAAGACATTAATTATATTTTTTTTTTCTTCAAATTAATACAATATTAAGTATTACCTTCCTTAATAAATGAATATATACTTTATATTAAAAAGTAAAAGTTAATGTATAATTTAATGATTGACTAATTAAATTATTGTATTTACAAATAATAATTTGTTATAATTAATCATGGGACTAGGACTTTCACATATATTTATATATGATAATTAATTTTGAAATTATTTTTTTATTACATATTCATATTTTCTATTTATTAATATTATTTCTTTATAAATAATTAATACACATTGCAATCTAAACTATGAGATTTTACATGTGCTCCAATCTATATTTCTATTTACAAAATAAAATTAACATGTTTGAGCTAACTAGGTTTTTTAGAGCTCTCAATATAAACAATACGTTGTCGCATTTTTCCATATTTTGCAACCCAAGCAAAATATACAGACATATATATATATATATATATATATATATTAATTGTATCTTTAAATAAATTACAACATAGACATATATTATTCAGATATGTTGAAGAATACATATGCTTTATTTTGTTAGTCCAACTATAGAATAATCATTGAATTTTATTTTATTAATATCAAGATTTATTTAAAATCTAAAAAGTATTTGAGTATATTAAACCACCATGTAAAATATTAAAACTTGAAAATTATTTTTTCTTAAAATAAAGTAAATATTTATAGTTAAATTTGAAAAATTATTTGGATAAATCAAAATATTTAAAAAATTGAGAAAAATATAATAAAACACTAATTTTCTTATAATACAATTCAATTTATTTTATTTGATATATTTTTGTGTGTCGTGTGATATTTATGTATTTGTGTTTATTTTAATATTCATTTTCATTTAAGCTATTGTGGTGTTTACATAGCTTAAGGTGGACACACACACACACTAAATATATGTTTGAGTTTTAATATTAGGAGATATTCATTCTTAAAAGTAGATATAATTTATTTTTTACATTTAATAATTTATCTTAATGTAAATTTATAAAATAATATATTTATAAAATGTAAGTTATATTAAATCCATATATCACTTGGGAGAAATTGATATTTACATTATTTATATTTTGGGTTTATATAGGGATGTACACGAACCAAACTGTTCGCGAATTATTCGGGGCTCGGCTCGAAAAAATATTCGTTCGGAATCGTTCGTTGACCTAAACGAACCGAACTCGAGAAAAAATTTGAGCCGAACTCGAACCTAGAGGTATTTGGTTCGCAAGCTCGCAAACTAGGCTCGATAAATATGTTATATATATAAAAAAATTAAATAATGCATAAAAATGAGTTCAATGGGAATCGAACACATGCCCTCCAAATTCCAAGTGTAGTATCATACCAGTTGGCTAGGTGTTAATATTGAGAAACCTTTCATTGTTTTATATATTAAGTATAAGTAGTATATTTCTAACACAAGTAGACAAATACCATTCCCACCGCCAAGCTTCTCAAAAATGAAATCCACAATTTGAAACTCAAACACCATTAGGGTTCCCGGTTCCTTCCTATAGTTGCTGAGTTTTGTCGTCCGTCGCCGGTGTCTCACGGCGGTAGCCGCCGCCGGTGCCTCACAGCAATAGCCGCCGCCGGTGCCTCACAGATTTCTCACTTTCTCTCTCTAAATTCTCCCTCCTACTCCAGTTCTCCGCTTCACTTCGATTTCTAACAAGCCAAGTTCGCCGCCGGCCGTCATCGGAAACAAAAGGCAACCCCAGATTGCCATCTCAAGGTGTGATTACTATCTTTTTATGAATTTCAGCTCTTAGAAAATATTGTTGTTATTCTGAATATTTTGAATGCGATTATGCAGTAAAATTGGAATTCAAGCTTGAAATAAATAGATTAATGCTAGCAAGTAGTGTATACATATATTAGGGGAAAATCACGACTACATGATTAGTTTACAATTGGAGTTTTTAGAATGATCAGAATTCATAGGGAAGGGTTTATGTAATTAGGGTTATAATTGAATCGTATTGTCGAGGAGTATGTTGGAGCTTTTTGAATTAGTTATGAACAGAAGCAAGTACTGAAAATTAGGGTGCACAAAAGTTCAACTAGTGAGAGAATATTCTAGATTGTCACTGGAATTGAATCTTGAGTTTGTGAATTGGAATGAGTGAGTACAGGAAAAGTGAGATCTCACAAATTAAAAGATGGGGATGGGTTGGAATTGATTTCAGAAGCCACAGCTCGGCATAATGGTTTTTTGGTTACAAATATTAAAAACACTTCTTTTACACACTTAGTGTGCTTTGCTAAATGTTTGCAAAACATACACATATATAATTCAAAAGATCTACATTTATTACAGAGTCCACAAACACTTCAATCTAAAATAAAAACATGTTGAATGCTGATAATCTCACCCTTACGGAAAAAATCTTTATTTTCCATACCGTTTGGCAATATTCCCGTCTTGTTAACTTCCATGCTGGGCATATTATCAAAGCTACACAATTTTTGTCACAATTTTTAAATGCTTTAGTTTAACCCCTATGTATAATTTAATCTTAGCTTTTTAAAAATTTCAATCTAGTTTATATTCAATATAATAGACTAATTTATATTCAACATATTTATTGCAATTTTTAAGAAGCTATAACAGTTTATTATCATTTTATTACATGCATAGATTGATAAATTCTATTCATACATGTCTTTTGCAAGAGATGTCGAACATGTCTACCCCAAAGACTTCACATGCTGACAATAATGAAACAAACCCAAGCCAGATGAGTCAAATTGAAGGGACCAATGAGGTGGTCAACATGGACGTCAACCAAGCAAAGAGGCAGAGAAGAGAAAAAAAATCTGAAGCATGGAACGACTTTAAAGAGATCGATGGTATAGATAAGGATGGAACTAAGAAAGCAGAATGTATCCACTGTGGCAAAAAAATGACACTCAATCCCTCAGGTTTTACATCACATATTCTTAGGCACAGCAGAAATTGTCCAAGAAAGAAAGCTAAAGGGCAGAAAAATATATGCATCAGCACAACTCTAACCGAGAGTGAAACAGTTCATGCAGTTCAAAGTTTTAAGTATGATTAATCAAAGATGCGAGAGGTCATTTCTCACATGATCATTGTCCATGAGCTACCATTTAGCTTTGTAGAGTATGAACTCTTCAACATAGCAATGAAGACCGCAACTCCACATTATCAGAGCTTTAGTCGTGCCACTGCAAAAAGAGATTGCATGGCTTCTTTTGATAGAGAGAAGAAAAAGGTGATGATAGCATTGAAGGATGTGAGTAGGATTAGTGTGACTACTGATTTATGGAAGTCTGATCAGAAAGTTTCATATATGGTTGTCACGGGTCATTATGTTGACTCTGATTATAATTTGCAAAAAAGAACTTTGAACTTTTGTGATGTTCCACCACCTCGTATAGGAGTTGTTGTTTGTGATGCGCTACACAAGTGTTTGGTAGAATGGGGACTTGAAAATAAAGTGTGGACAATTATGGTGGATAATGCAGCGTACAATGATGTTGCTGTTCGGATGCTAAAGGAGAATCTCTCTTACAAAAACAATCTTCCTCTTAGTGGAAAATTGTTTCATGTAAGATGTTGCGCACATATTTTGAATATTTTGGTGCAATATGGGCTATCGGAGATTCAAGATGTGATTCACAATGTTCGTGAAAGTGTAAAGCATATAGCAGCTTCAGAGACGCGTATCAATATATTTAGTGAAATCGCAAAGCAATTGCAAATGTCCTCAAAGAAGCTTGTATTGGATTGTTGCACAAGGTGGAATGCAACATATTACATGTTGTCAGCAGCCTTAGAGTTCAAAGATGTCTTTCCAAGATACGGCCAAAGGGGCATTTCTTATGCAAATTTGCCAAGTGAGGATGATTGGGAGAAGGTTCATGTGGTTTGTTCATTCCTCGAAGAATTTAATGAAGTCACTCACCTTATTTCAGGTAAAATATCCAATTTGAAACTTATTTCTAGTTGTCATATCCACATACGATGAAGAATTTAATAAAGATCCCATCTAATTTAATTTCAGGTACTGAATATCCAACGGCGAACTTGTTTCTTACTGAACTTTATAACATAAAAAAGTTGTTGAATGGAGTAAGTGTGGGTGAAGATAGCTACATGGCAGATTTGACAAAGAGGATGAAGGAGAAATTTGAGAAATATTGGGGCCAATGTAACTTGTTAATCTCGGTGGCAGTTGTATTAGATCCAAGGTATAAAATGAAGCTCATTGAGTGGTGTTTTCCAGATATTTATTCCGAAGCTAATGCAATAGAGCATATTGTCACTGTCCGTGAAACATTGAGATCATTGTATGCGGAGTATGTTGAGTCTCACAATTCTAGGGTTGAAAAGAATGTTCAAGATGATGTTCAACATGATACTTCTAGCATCGTGGGCACCACGGGAAAGGGGAAAGGGGAAACGGAAAATGAGGGCTGAATTTTCTAATTATATTAGGAATGTTGATAGTATTGAAAAGGTAAAATCCGAATTAGAAGTGTACTTGGAGGAGGGAGTTGTTATTTGGGATGAAGAAAATGAGTTTGATGCTTTGTCGTGGTGGAAGATGAACAACTTAAAGTTTAGAATCTTGTCGAGGATGGCTTGTGATGTACTAGCAATTCCAATAACTACTGTAGCTTCAGAATCGGCTTTTAGTGCTGGTGGTAGGGTTATTGATCCGTACCGTGCGAATTTAGGAGTGGAAACAGTTCAAGCTCTACTTTGTGGGGAAGATTGGTTGCGTGCTCAATATGGTATCAAGAGAAAAAGAAAAGTAAGTAAATTCACATTTTGTAAGATTGTTTATTTAATGATTTTTGTTCAATTAGTTTGATATTGTGACTCGTATGTTCTTGAAGGAAATTTCGGAGATTCAAGAGATTCAATTGTCTTAAAAGACATTCTAACAATGTTCATTCTCATAACCTGGTAAGTTCTTTATTGAGTTCATGACAAGACTTATAAGTTATAAGAAATTATTGATCAATAATTCAATATTAAGTTGGTCTCTTGTTGCAACTAATTGGGATGCCTTTCTGTGGAAATTGCTTTTTTTTCTTTTTTTTTTTCCTTTTTCTTTGTTCCATAATATGATTTCAAGATATATTCAAGTACCGATTCAATTTTGTGTGATTTGAATTGAATTTTATCTTGTTTGTAACAAGGTATTGATTTGGACATTGTAGGTTTCGTCTAGTTACAAGGGAGGTGGTTTTGCAGCTCATCTACTAGTTTCTATGATCTATCAAGTCTTTTTGTCAATATCGATCAAGAACTTGAATGATTAGGATTAATTTTGATGATAACTGTCGTTTTGCCATTTTTTGAAATGTTGGTAAATGTTAATATTTAGAAATTTAATATCTTGTACTGATTTTAGTTTTGGGCTGAAGCACAATTTTAAACGAGCTGCTAACGAGCTCTCGAGCTTATTTTACATGTTTCACGAACTCGAGCTCGAACCGAGCTTGTTTAATATGTTATCGAGCTTTTATCGAACCGAGCTCAAACGATTTGCGAGCTAAGAATTACACGCTTAACGAACTCGAGCTCGAACTATGTTCGTTTATTACGTTATCGAGCTTTTGACGAACCGAGCTCGAACTATTCGCGAACTTAGTAATTACAAAACGAACCGAACTCGAACAGAATTTTATAAGTTCGAACAAACACAAGCCGAACTCGAACACAGTAAAAAGTTAAACGAGCCGAACTCGAGCCTTAGACTGTTCGGCTTGATTCGGCTCGTGTACATCCCTAGGTTTATATTATTTTTTAACATGTAGTATGCACATTTTTTAGTTTTTTTTTTTTTTCAATCACAACCTGAACTATACATTTTTTCACGTTTGCAACCTCTGCTAGAAATTTAAGTACGGAAAATAAAAGAATATTAGAAAATATTTAAATAACATAAATTTTTTAAAAATCTAAAAAATATTTTTAAAATTTTAAATTTCATTTAAAATACCAGAAAGTTAACTTAAACATGTTGAAAATATATTAAAAAATTGATTTTTTTTTTTATAAAAAATTTCAACTCAAATCATTTTAAGCAAGAAAAATAAAAAGTTATTATTTTTTTTAAAATCATAAAACCATTATAAATTTCTAAAAATTATCTTTTAAACTCTAAAAATTTATTTAAACTATTTGAAATTATCTTGAAAAATTATTTTAAAATCTCTAAAATTTCGTTTAAGACATGTGGAAGTATCTATGAAAAGTCTAATTTTATGATATAAGTATCTTTTCAATTATTATTTTGAAAAAATAAATCCTTTTAAAAATACAAAATTATTTAAAGTAATATAAAAATTATTCGATCTTTTTTTATGAAAATTGATTTTTTATTAAAATATTATCTACATTTTTTCAGTTAAGTTTATGATATTTTTAATATTTTTTTAGAATTTAAAAATAAATATTGTATTTTCTAAATATTTTTATTATTTTTAAATAGTTTCTTTTCTCTCCGAAAATTGCTACCAAAGTTTGCAAAGGTTGAACAACACAAAGTTTAGGTTGATTGTAAAAAAAGGAAAAATGATTATTTAAATATTCATTTAGTTAGAATATAATAATTCTGTTTTTTTATATTAGATAATATTATATTCTATTTAATAAAATAATTATTTTTTAAATAAATTTCCGTGCATCGCACGAGAGCGATACTAGTTACAACAATAAGAAAAGAAAATTATTAAAGAAGGCATACCTTAAAATAGATACACTTAAACAACGACTCCTAAAAACACCAAATATCCAAACACCGTTGGACATACCTATAACACCCCAGTCCCGCAAGTAGGTGAAGGGTTGTCATTAAAACATACTTCTACAAAAATATTTATCAGCGAAGATCTTTTAATAAAAAACGAGTTAGAAAATTTTCTTAATAATTAATTAAACTATTATTTACATAAAAACTAGCTTGTATAAACCCATATCTTTGAGTTAAAATATTTAGTATATTTTTAGAATATCACAAGTAGAATAAACTTTTAACTTAAAAGTTTTTACCTACTAATATGCATCCTATATAACTACTTAACATAAATTAATAAAATAACTAAATTTCTAAAATCAAAATAAATTGCTAAAATAATAAATGAAAATTATTAAAGGAAACATACCTTAAAATAGACACACTAAAATTACGACACCGAAAAATGCCGAACCTCCAAACATCGTCGGACACACCGGATCTTCGAACATCGATTTAAAAATAACCTACTAAGAGTCTCCTAATTAAAGGAATCCATTTATAACACATACATATTTTTAATATGTATTTCTTTTGCGGATGATTTCAAAATAAGCAATATAGCCCTCTAGCCTGTGGCCATTTTTTTCTCTTTTAGCTCGATGTGAGATCGCTACTTTGTTTTAGAAAGTAGCAACTGTTGTTCAATTTCTTTCAGGCATGTGTGACGTGGCATGTTTCAAATGTATGTGTCTCTCCTAATTAAAGCTAATGTTTATTAAAAGAAGAAATGTGAAATAATAAACGTGGCCTAATTGAAAGAAGGTTGGACAAAGAGATGAGTATTGCATGTAAAACGGCTACATGCACATGCTTGTGCATAGATAAATCGACCTACTATTTAGGCCTATAGGTTTGAGAATAGTCTTAAAGGATAATTGAGCGAACCCATCACCATTAAGCTTAATTAATTTATATTCTGGTCTGTAAAATTTTAATGAAGTTTTGATGATATTTTAATTATTATTATAATATACGCATGTAAACTTATTTGACTGTAATTTGTATTGAAATTCTATTCGTATATTAAACAAAATTAAAATACCTTTTAATATTTGTTATTTATGATACCTTCTTTTATGTGCCAGACGAGTGCATGAGTGAGCTCAGTCCCCTGAATAGCTCCTCCTGTAAAATTAAGTAAAAACACTTTGTTCCTTGAAATATCATTAGTCTCAACGCTTTAATAAATAATTAATTTGACTTGAAAATCTTTAAAATAAAATAAACTGTAAATAATTCTTTCTAAAACTCTCCCATCTTTATTGTTTTCTTGTTTTATTTATATTTTTGTCAATTAAGTTGTTTAATATGTAAGAAGAGATCTGTTCAATCGTTCCTCGTGGGATCAACCATTTACTTGTCGCTCTACTACCTAGGGTAGTGAGTTTAGGATAAGTTTCTAAAATCATTTACATAATTAATTTGGTGTGATATCGACAAATCACACCATGCATGTAAGTGTTTCATGGCCTTGTGCATGGTAAATGTTAACGTGGAGGACTAGAGTAGTGGAGGATGTAAAACTTACCCATGTCTATGTGTCCTTCACTGGCTACTTACTTAACATAGTTCAATACATGTGTGTATGGTTATTAAAATATATATGTTAATGCATATGTTGTGTGTAGGGCGTGGGTGGTGAGCTTTCCCTTTTAGAAGTAAACTAATGACATTTAAATAACTATATACTAAAATAATGCTTTACTAATTGCGGGTTATTATGAATTCATAAGTAATATGTAGACTAATCTGTCATATATATTAGCATTGTAGTGTAAATGTGTGTAAAGAAATAAAATTCGTTTAATGCATGATATCCCTTAGGAAATAATAATTAGTACTATTACATTATTGTTTCAAAAGTTACAACAAAAAATAGGATAAGAGTTTTTCTTAAAAAAATATTTGAACATACATATTATACACATGTGCAAAGATATACTCAAATTCATATATATAATTTACTATATCTCGCACTTAAACCTTAATATAAATTCTACTCATATACTTACGAAATTAAAATACATTTTAATATCTCTTACATTTGGCACCTTTTTCTCTTATGAGTGATACGAGTGAGCTTGACCCCCTTGATAGCTCCTGTAAAATTAAGTGAAAACACTTTGTTCCTCGAAATTTCATTAGCCTCAATATTTGGATAAAAATTTTGACCTGAAAATCTTTAAAATAAAATTAAATAATCATTCTGAAAAATTAATCAAAATGCCAACAAGAATGTGAGCTGCTTATATCTTAGGGTGTTATAAATTTATATAGTAAATATTTAATTAAACTATCATGTGAACTATTTATAATAAAATGTAACCATTTTATGCAAAAATGAGGTAAATATATATTTTGATTTATAGGATCAAATATAGCTAATTTAAAAGTGATGTAAAAATTAGCTTCTCTCATGTGATGTGCATATGAATATAATAAATATACTAATTTGTATAATAAAATTAAGATACAATAATAATAAGAAATACGGAATATTTATTTTTAAAATAAATTCATTTAAACTCATATTTGTGCCTTGTCCGTGTTTTTCTTAACATATATGTACAACTAAGAGCGGAGCACGAAGTTATGGTTAGGATGGAGCAAGAAACAAAGAACTACCGACCAACGCTAATATACATGTGACAATAGAATATACGTATACTATATTTAAAATGTAAATAAGAAAATTCAACAATATTCATTATGGAATATCTCAAAATACGTCATTATATAAATTCATGTATATTAAAATTTAGAGTATATGTATTGCATCTATGGAACTTATCTTCATATATTTTAATATTACATAGTTCAGAGGGAGACCAAGACACATTAATACTTCAAAATAAATACATAATATACACATTACATTTTTTTTTGGGTAATTGAAAAGAAGAGATGACGGGTATGGGTAGGGGTGGGGGTGGTCCAGGACCACCCTAACATTCCCGTGTGTCTTTTGTATAATCTTAATACTTAAAATTAATTACCATGATTAATTCTAACAAACAAAAATTTATAAATAACAAACAATTTACTTTATAAATTAATACAGAATAATAAATAAAGTAAATTGAATATTCTTATTAGAAATTACATTCTTTCTTATTTAAAACTTTTTATTTTTTATCAAAATAATTTAATTGATTATTCATAATGGATCATGTTACTCCTCATATTAAAATAAGCATAAATTTAAAAAATTAATATTAAACTAAATTTATTCAATAACCTTATTATAAGAAAATTACTTAACCAAATTCTCTAATCGATCATAAATTGTTAAATCTAACCCAAATAATCAACCCATTAAATTTATTTTTCGAATATAACATCTTATTTATATATATTTCATATGATGTTAAATATTAAAAATCGTAAAAAGATATTTAATTTGATATATTATACGTAAGATGCGTAGCTGAAGCAAAAATAGTTATTTACTTTTAAAAATTGGGAAAATAGTGTCTTAAAAATTGAAATTAATATAATGAAAAAAAAATCAAAATATGCCACGTGTTCATAAGATATGCAAAAACCTACCCAAATTAATATTTAATATACATACAGGAAGGCATTGACGAAAAATAAGAAGAGAGGAATCAGCAACAACAGTAGTAGTATAATAACAACAACAACAACAACACAACAACAACAACAACAACAACAACAACAACAACAACAACAACAACAACAACAACAACAACAACAACAACAACAATAATAATAATAATAATAATAATAATAATAATAATAATAATACATCTCAAGTTGTTTCATATTCAGTTTAGTTAAACGAATAAAAAATGGGTAGTTAATTTGAATACTTGTTGCACGGATTTTAGATTCGTGAAATTCGAGTCGTGGGTAGATCTACTAAGTAGTAAGCATTTTTTTTCATGAAAATGTATTGGTGTGTATGCTGAAAAGTATTACTTGTTATGAAGAAAATGTATTAGTATTTGTACTAACACTACAACAAAAAATATCTTTTGTGATACATTTTTTGAGACCACAATTGTGGCCATTGATAATAAGTTATTTGTGACCTTGTTGTTACAAAACTTTCTACAAATTATTTGAGACCATTTTCAGACTGCTTTTAGAGACAACTGGTCGTTACAAAAAATATTTGAGGCAACTTTTGCTAGTCTCAAATATATTTTTTACGACCAAGTTATTGAGACGACTAATTAGTGACGACATGTTGTCTCTAATACTAAGTTGTGACAAATATATTATTCTGCATTGCGGAGGATGTTCTTGGACATCTTATTGATGTCCAGATTCACTCAGGCCTTATGGAAACCTACATTCGCTATGATGGGGGTTCTCTGCTCTTTGTATCTTCTTTCTGCTAATGACATTTTGGTTATTTGTAATGCGGATCTTCACAATGTGGAGGCTCTCAGGGACATTTTTTTTATTAGATGGGTCAGTCTCAGGTCAACATTTATGCTCTGAAAATTTCAAGATTTATTTTGGTTCATTAGCCGCTCATCGGCAGAAGCGAAGCGGGTCGTGCTTCTCTTGTCAACTCAGTGATTATTAGTTCTCTTGTGCATTCGTTGATAGTTCACTGATAGCCTCGTTCTTTACTTAAGGAGCTAGAACAGGCTATGCAGAATTTTATCTGGACTAGCTCTATGGATAGTACAAGCCATTTTCAATATTTCTTGAAAGAAAGTTTGCTCTCCCAAGTCTGGGGAGGCTTGGCATTCGATCAATTCGGCTTGCTAATGAAGCCTTCTTGCTTCGTTTTGCGTGGGAGGTTTTTGCTTCACAGTCCCGGAGATGGAATTTATTAAGCATAGGTGGTTGAATGAGGAGGGTTATCCCCATCATTACAATGTTGCGTTTTCACTTTTTGGTGGTCTTCGGTCTCTCGTGGCTATGCTTCACGCTGAAAATTTCTGGATTGCGGCCATAACTCTTTGGTTTGCTTTTAGTTGGATAATTGACTCGGCTACATCATTGTGAACCGTGTGGGTATTTTGGCGATCTTGCGTCACTGATATCGGCATCTGGCCTATTATGTTCACGACACTTAGCTTTTGGATAAGTGGTAAGGTCGCTTTTGGATAAAAAAAATATACTTTTCCTTGATCTACTACCCTAACTTGTAGAGTGGTAAATAAGGGTCGATCCCACGAGGAACGATCGAATAATTTTGCTTTATGTATTAAACTATTATGATCAAGCAATATAATATAAAAAAAGGTAGAAAAACAATAAAGAAGTGGGGGGAGTTTGATGATCAACTAAAAACCTACTACTAACAAATAAAAGCAATTAAATGAAATTGAAATCATTTAATACTAGAATTCAAATAAACAAATAATCAAGACAATATAATAGATTTTTCCTTTTTTTTTGTTTTTTTTTTTTGTTTTCAAGTAATAAAACGATCCACCCTTGATCATGCTTCCCCTTGGTCTAAGACAATTTATGCAACTATTGTTAATGCCCGATTAATTGTGATTCAAGCCCTTATCTCAAGACTATTAACAAGCTCTAATAGTCTTGTTATCTCTTAATCTTAGTTAATCAAAACAAGCTCTCCGACTAACCTTATTCGATTTAACCGAGTCCTCGAACAAGCTCTCTTAGATTCAATAATCAAATGCATTAGGCACCAAGACAAGGAGATACATACGACATAAAACTCGCAAGCTCGATTTTAGTGGTTGAACTTTATGTTATTATCAATGAACATTCATTGTTTGCGACAAATGAGTCGAAAATACTACAATTACGGACAACAACCCCGACTAGTAGCAACACATTCATAAATCTCCTAAAGGGTGATCAATTCAATAATCAATTCATAAATGTGACTCAATAACATCAAATAACATAAAACACTTAAATACACAATCCAATCGATAATATTAACCGCAATAATCACATAAATATCTTCGACTCAAGGTTCCACATTGATCAAGGGTGAATAAAAGGGTGCTAGCCACCCATTACACCTAATACAATCAGAAAATGAATGGAAATACAAGAAAACATGATAAACTTAAAGATTGAACCAAGAACTTGGGTTGAGGAGTGGAAAATCTTCAATCTTCTTCCCAATTTTGTCCTTGAGGATGATGGTGGCTCAAAAGTGGCTGGAAATATGTTCTAAGATAGGTCTAATTCGCATTGGAAGTTTTATATATAGAGGGGAAAGTGCTAGCTTAAATTTGGGCAAAAGCATGTTTGGACTTTTAAAACAAGGGGCCGCGCTGCGGTCGTGGCACACAATTGGCCGTGGGCGTGGTGAAAAACAAGAGTTTGGGCCCAATTTGGGGCCACGACCGAGGTCTTCAGCTGCCACGGTCGAGATCTGGTTGGGCTGGATTTCACCCCATCTTCTGGATCCTTTGCCACGGTCGTTGCCTGAATTTTTCCTCGGCCGAGGCGTTGAAGGCTGAATTTTGACCATCTTCTGGACGATTTACCACGGCCGTGGTCTGAATTTGACTCGGTCGAGGCGTTGAAGGCTGAATTTTGGCCATCTTCTGAACGATTTACCGCCGCTGCGGGCTTGTCTGCCTTGGTCGTGGCTTGGGCCACGGGCGTGGCTCAACCAACTCGGGCGAGGTCCTGTTTCTTCCTTGCTCTCCTTTCTTCTTGAGTTCGAATCGTCAATTTGAGATCTTCGAAACCTATTTTTTCGGACTTAATTCACCTATTTTGACACGGAAACGAACTAAACACGTCAAACTGCCTAATAAAAAATAAACGCACAAAACACATGTGGATATGCACAGAAAAGCCATAAAAATACACTTAAATTGACCTAAAAGTGCGTGCACGACCACGTGTACCAATAAGGTATTTTTTAATCAAGTGGCAATTGACATTGCTTCTCAAGCAATGTTGCCAGATGAACCGGACCATCACATCTAGACTCGTTCAGTTACTGGGGAGGTCATCTTTTCTCTAGGCTACAAGCATCTTCAGTCTGATTTTCCAGCTACCTCATTGGGAAAGTGGATTTGGGAAAATTTCAACCCCTTTGCCGTTTATATACGATTTAGTGTGGCATTCATTCTCACCTTCCTGCTTGGGATCTACTTTCGGGCCTTTCAAGGTCCCATTATTTGCATTCTTTGTCATTAATCAGAAGAATATTGGTCATATTTTCTCTACCTGCTCTTTTGTGTTATCTATTTTTGGAAAAGTATGTTGGGGTCTTACTGTTGGCTTTCATAATGTACTGTTGTAGGCTATGGATTTTATCACCATGATTTGGATGCTTTGGGCCACTCGCAATGGATTCATCTTTGATGGCTTAGTGGCCTCAGTTTTGGTGCAATTTCTAATATCTGGTTTTGTATTGGTGAGACGGGTTTTGTAAAGTTTTGTCACATGCATAATTCTATTGAGGATTTAGAATGTCTTAAATGATTGGGCTTACCCAGTTGCCTAGGAAAGGCATCATAAGTCATTTCTCTTTTTCTGAAAGACCCCTCTACCTAGGTGGATTAAGGTTAATAGGGATGGAAATGCTTCAGGTGCTCTAGCTCAGCTGTTTGGAGGCGGTATCTTTCAGAATTCCAGGGGGTTTTCACTTGGATGCTTTTCAGCGTCTTTCGGCTAGGGTTTTATCCAGAGGCTGAATTGGCTTCAACTATTTGCGCTATCGAATTGCCATGGATAGGGGAGGAACGAGTTTGTGGCTCGAGTATGATTCTACCTATATCGTATTAGCACATCAAAGCAAATCCTTTTAGGGTCCTTGGCGGCATAGAGCCAAATGACTTAGAGCACTACATAATATTTCCCAGATTAATTTTTAGGACACTCATATTTTTCAAGAAGGGAACTAGCCAACTGATGCTTTGTCAAAGCTTCGTACTTCTTTCACTTGGTGGAATCTTTCACCTCCTCATGTTCTCAAGCTTTCTTAGAAGGACGTTTTCATAGACTTTTTCCGTTCTCTTAGCACGGTCCCTGTGCATGCGGTGGCCGTGTCATGTTTTTCTACTTAATTACCTTTTCCCTTCCACTATTCTCTTTTGCAGGATGCCTACTGCGCGGTTTGCCATACTCAGGAGATATTGATGATGGATCCGCATCTGTTGACGGACCTATTTGCACACGATTATTTCACACATCCCTTCCCCACGCCAATGATGTAGGATCGGCGTGGAAAACTAACAAGAGATGTTGATCGGATTGTTGATTTGGCGGTTTTGGTTTTGACGGTTTTTTTGTTGTTGGAACTCTTTTTTTCCACTATTGGTTCTTTCCATAGGGTTTTGCCTATAGTGGGTTTTAATGAGTCCAATGGGCTCATTCCTTCTCTGAGGGGAGCCTTGCATGCTTTGCGAAGCATTAGGACTTTGGTCCCTTAGGCGCGTATTCATGTGATGAACGACCAACTTCTTAGCCATTTTAGCGTCAAACTTGATTGACCCCGCTTAGTTCCTAGCTCTTTACGGCTACCTTGTTTAAGGAGGCTTCCCAATCTCTGATGATAAACTCTCTTTCTGAGATTCTCTTGCCGGTAGCTTTTCTATGTCAGCACTCTATCGGCTTGTGGTAGATTTTTCGCTGTTTAATCTACATTATGCTTTAGCCTTTAGCTGGACTTATATTCCGTCTCTTGTTCGTTTAGCCACATGTTTTATTTTCATTTTATAGAGGCAACTATTCTATGTATCCCTTTTGTGTGTTATGTTTGAGAAAGCTTCGTAGCTACGAGTTTCATTCTGTGCGTGCTCAAATGAAATTTATGCATAAGATAATTGAACAAGTAAAGCAAGACAAGTGAAAAGGAAAGAAAAAGAAAAAGGAAAAAAGATAAATGGCCCTATTTTTCGTAAAATAGTTCCCGAGTTCTGTAACTGGAATTGCGGCGCTACAAATAAGAAGATGGAAAACGAAATTGAATAGACAAAATAATGAAAATTGAAGTTGTGAGGTAGGGAGGTGAGAAAGGTGAAAGGAGGGCCAACCATACCCCTCCCATTGGTGGCGAAAACCTAGAGAGAGCCAAACAATTAAATATTTAACCAATAAGAATAAAATAGCGAAACTACCTTTTCTATCTTATCCCATGTTTTTCCTACTCTACAACAAAACTCTACTGAGCTGCATCGCTTAATCAAAGGTTTCGTGTTCTACACGCTCAATTTCTCTTTTTATTTTTTGGTTTTTTTTCTTTTCTTTTTTTGATTTTTTACTTATCCAATTTGAGAATGGCTTATGAAAGGGAAAATATACCATATTACTATTTTATGACATCTTCATTTCATTTTATTATATTATAAGATAAAATTATTATAAAATAAGATTGGGAAGATAACATTTGATTATTTTAAAATGCATTAATTATAAAAATTAGTATATGATTAATAAAATCCTACAGTTTGAACACATAGTGTATGCATGCATTTCAACCGATTCATACGAGTATTTTGGTAGTGTTTGCATACAAATTCGGTGATTTTGTACTTATATTAATTATCTTGAGCCAGATAACATGTTTGCTTGCGTTTACTGTTAAAATGCATTATTTTAGGATAACAAGCCCAGTTGGACGAGGTCTGGAGAAGAAACAAGTAGAAAAAAGAGAAAAAATGGCGAGTTTCGGAGAAGGACGGAAGCTCCAATCTGGCCGAATCGCTTGTGCGCAATCCGGCCGGATCCGATGACTTCTTCTAAAGGAGTAGTCCAGACTGGCCAATCCTGCTGGATAGATTCTAACAATCCGGCCTGATCACGTAGTGGGCCTACGCGAAATTTTCCAATTAATATTATGGCCATATTTCTTCTCTAATCCTCCCAAATCTATAAAAAAAAGGTTCCTTAGGTCCGAAATTGATCAGCTTTTATCATATTGGAGGCTTGGAATCTTGGAGTAGGGATCAAGAAACAAGAGCAGAAGAAGATCAAGAGTTCAAGGTAATTCCGGGTTTTGTCGTCTTTGTTTATTTTATTTCTTTTAGAATGTTTATCTATGAATGTTTTATGATTTTAATCATAAACATGCGTTGCTAAACTCGTTTGTATTCTAGGGCTAGAACGTAGGTATGTTTTAATTATTCCGTTTATTCCAGACCTTGTTTTATGGATTTATCGTATATGCTTGCACTTATTTTATGAATTGATCGATTTGGCCAAGTGTTTTATTCTACTTCCTTAATAATTAGACGCCTGAGAGGGGAAGGTTATTAATATGCTTACGGTATTCAACATAGATATCAATAATCGTCCGAGAGGAGTAAGATATCTGAGTAGGCACTGGCTTTAGGATCCATTGGGAGTAATGTATGTGAATGTTGGCCCGAGAGGGTATTATTCGTACGTGGTCATCACGCTAGTATTGTCCGAAAGAAGGGGTAACTATAATAGTTATCACCTAATATTCACTTGAATTTTTTTAAAGTTCTAGAATATAAGAATAATATACATAGGAAATCGTAACTTAAATCGAACCCTAGGATACATCTTTTTCTCGGATCTACTCTCCTATGATTCTTACTTGCTATCTTTAAGTATTTTGAGTATTAGTTTCATAATTTTAGTGTAATCAATCAAATCCTTTTAATCGAGAGTCGAGATAGAGTTGGAGTACTATTCCTAGTAGGGTATTAAATTAACATATGACACAGTCTCTGTGGGATCGACATTGCTCACTACTAGCTATAGTAGCACCATGCACTTGCGATCATTCTAGGGGTTAAAAATAGTGTGTCAAATTTTTTTTATCGCTGTTAACGGGGACTAATAGCCGTGTTAATTTCTATCTTAATTAATAGTTCAACATTAGGCAAGACATTTATTTTCTAGATTTTATTTTCATTTTTTATCTATGTTATACGTTTTATCTTTTGTTCTTTGACTGTCATTTCAGGTAGTACATGAACAGTCAGTCTAAAGAGCAGAGCAATCTTGTGCCTTTTAACCCTGAAATTGGAGCTACTGCCTGAAGACGCAGGACGAGGAGAAATTTAGCAAGCGAGATGGAAGAGATACTAGAAAAGATGTCCCAACGGATATGCTTAGGAATATGTTTGGGATGATGAGGCAGCAGAACACCAACATTCTTACTTTGCAAAATCAAGTAAATGAGGCGCGATTTCCACCTTAGCAGCTGCCACTACCACAACTTCAAGCCAACCCTGAAGAGGATCAGACACCTATACGAGATTGTCTTCTTCCCGTGGCGAATTGTAAGTACGGAGGACAGTGGCTAAAATTCTGAACACACAAATAGAAAAAAATGAACTACCATTCTACACCTTAGTTTTTTCCCGAGATGCTCTTCTGATGGTGGAATTCTCTTGTTTCTGCTCGAACTGTATGATTGTTTGCCTACTCTTGATTAAGTAAATTATTAGTATAATTTATGCTCTTAAACTGTTTGATTGTTTGTCTACTCTGGACGAAGCATGAAATTACTAGTTTAAAGTAGAACAATTCTTCTATCTGTAGGCATATTCACATTTGGTGGAAAATTAGTATAAAAGAAAATTATTTGGAAAAAAAATCCACAAAATGATCTATGTTAATATTCTTCGCCTATGCTCTTACAATGTGGAAATATGAGAATCTTTTCTTCTGATTTCTACTTTTTATTTAACAAGTTGATTTGGTTAAATTTTATGTCGACAAAAGTAAATGCACACTGGTACACGTGCTAATGCACACACTTTTAGGTCAATTTAAGTGTCTTTTTACGGACTTTTGTGTGCATATTCACGTGTGTTTGTGCGTTTATTTCTCATTGGGCAATTTGACGTGTTTGGCTCATTTCCATGTCAAGACAGGTGAATTAAGGCCGGAAAACAGGTTCGAAGATCTCAAATTGACAAATCGAGCTCAAAGGAAGAAGAAAACAAGGAAAACAGGGGACCATGCCCGAGGTGATGGTGCCATGCCCGCGGCTCAGGCCACGGCCGAGGCAGTCCAATGCCACGGCCGTGGTAAATTCTCCAGAGAAGGCCAAATTTCAGCCTTCAGCGCCACGACCGTGGCGAAATTCAGGCCACGGCCGTGGCGAATTATCCAGAAAATGGGTAAAATTCTGCCCAACCAGACCTCGGCCGTGGCCCCAAATTAGGTCCAAACCCTTATTTTCACCACGCCCGCGGCCAATTGTGCGCCACGGCCGCGGCGACACTCCCTGTTTTAATCCTGAAACACGTTTTGCCCATTTTTGAGCCCAACACTTTCTCCTCTATATATATATGGTCATTTTCGATTTTGACCTATCCTAGAACCTATCCCCCTCACATAATCATCCACTTTTCTCCATTGGAAGCAAAGGAATGGAAGGGGGTTGAAGATCTTGATCTTCAACCCTAACTTTTGGTTCTTTCTATCCTATTTTCATGTTTTCTTTAATTTTCTGTTATTTTATCTTTGTATTAGGTAAAATGGGTGACTAGCACCCTTTTGTTCACCCTTGATTATTGTGGAACCTTGAGTTTAAGACGTTTATGTGATTATTACGGTTAATGTTACCGAAAATATTGTGTATTCAAGTGTTTTGTGTTATTTGCTCTTATTGACTCACATTTATGAATTAATTATTGGATTTATCACCCTTTAAGGGATTTGTGAATGTGTTGCTAGAATAGGAAATTACTATCCGTAATTGTAGGATTTCCGATTCCCGTGTAGCAAGCAATAGATTTATTTATTGGTGATAACACAAAGTTCAACCACTAAAACTGAGCTTGCGAGTTTTATGTTGAATTTATCTCGTTGTCCTAGCGTTTAATGCATTTGGTTATTGAATCTAAGAGAGCTTGTTCGAGGATTCGATTAAATTGAATAGGGTTGGTCGAAAAGCTTGTTTTGATTAACTAAGATTAAGGGATAACAAGGCTATTAGAGCTTGTTAATAGCCTTGAGATAAGGGCTAGAATCACAATTGAATAGGGCATTAACAATAGTTGCATCTATGGTCTAAGACCAAGGGGAAGCATGATCAAGGGTGGCTTGTTTTACTTTTTTAAAAGAAAACCAAAAACCTAAAAAAATCTCTTTATTTGTCTTTGTTTATTAGGTGTTAGTTGTTATTTCATTAAAATCCCCCCACTTCTTTATTGTTTTCTAGCTTATTTACTTTGTGTTTCTTGATCATAATAGCTTAATACAATGAAGCAAAATTGTTCGACCGTTCCTCGTGGGATCGACCCTTATTTACCATTCTACTAAGTAGGATAGTGGGTAAGGTTTAAGTGTATTCTTCATACACATTAATTTGGTAGCAAGAAACGACACTACCACACATCTAATCACTACTACATCTTTCACTGGAAGATCCATTTCCAATTCTTCCTTCAATGTCAAGTTAGATTATACGTGGTGAGTAATTTTTATATATCTATTTTAGATCCAGAAATATGCTTGTGAATCAATTACATAAAATTGGATGATGGTGTAGGGAAATAGTGCAACACTCATAAAATATTACTATTACTATTACAACTAAAAATCGACGACCAAACTGAACAAGGAGGAATTTGATCCATGCCTTAAATAACCAAACTCTTACTAAGCGAAGAAGATTTGAAAATCGGATAAAGATGTTCTAGAATATCTTTGAAGATCTTATGAAGAGACATTTTTCTATATAGGGATGTTTGAACTTCCAACAAAACGTGCTAATGAAGGAATCAAGATTCACAAAGATCCAATGCGAGATACATACGAGATTACTTTCCATATTCGATGGTGAATCGATGAGACGTGAAGAACGAATAAGGAAGGACTATCTTTGAGCACTCCATATTTTACGTAATTTCTCTGCTTTATAACCCATTTTTTTGTATATTTGGCTAATTTTACTTGTTTGTTTCTATTTTAATGTTTTCAATACAAAACAATACGTCTTTGGAGTTAATAGTGAATCCTCAAGTCCAAATGGATAAAAGAAAGGCTCGGAAGGAAGGAAATAAAGAATTGGGCTAAAATAATACTTTGGATAGGCCCATGATGGAGTGGAGAAGCCCAAAAGACGATTTAAAAAGAGAAGTAAAGCGATAATCATTTGCTTGACTGAGATTAAATGTAACTCGGTCGTGCAACCTTCACAGGCGCAAAAGTGGTGAGAACAAAGAGCATTTGCTCGACCGAGTAGCTAGGCAACTAGGTCGTGCATCCTGCAAAAGTGATGAATATTTGTAGAGAAGAGTATTTGATCGATCGAGTAGCTATGCAACTCGATTATGCAAAACACTATCTATTCTAATGGCTGGACATGTTTCGAAGGGTTTGTCCAATTTAATCTACTTTAACCTACTATTATGTACTCTTATGAATACACAATGCTATTATCAGTCTAAACATAGCAGTTAATAATCAGTTATCAAGTAGTTTAGCACATAGAACAGTTGTTATCAGTTTTTAGCATAGATTAGCAACATTTTTAAAGCAATTTTCCTAGGAGATGGAGAAGAAGGAGATCTATCTATCGTCTTCTATTAGTGACTGTAGTACTCTAACTCAATTTTATTTTATTGTTTTGAAGATGAGTTTATTTGTAAAATTTATTATTTTTATTAAATTATCTATGGAGTAGTTGTTTGATATCTTAGGATTAGAAACAATGTTTCAATTAAGAATATGAATGTTTATATATGTTCCATAATTGACTGTCTCTATTATTATTCGTTGTGTTGAGAATTGATTGATGTTAATGTAGTCTAATTACCTAGTCTAGCACTCTAGAATCACATGTTCCGAAAGGAGGTTTAAAACACATAATCGTGAAGCCTCGTAACAATATAACTTATTAATTGTATGTATATATATATATATACTCTGAAATCTACATTCTAAGAAAGTCTTTTATCATAGTTTTAGTCTTGTTATTTAATTGCTTGTTTAGTTGACAATAGTTAATCAATTAGTTATTATCTTATTATTGTTTTAGGGTCTAAATAGTTAGTAAGTAGGGTAATCACTACAGAAATCTAATAATCATTCCGCTTCGATAATTTAGTACTAGGATCACTATAATAATTTGGTTAGGTCACTATACTAGGCCTTGTGGGATACGACCTTGCTAGCCACTTGCTGTTACTACACCGTTCGCTTGCGGTATAGCTAGTAGAGATTAGACCTATCAATTTTCGTTTGAGAACTACTTTTAAACTGATAGATGGTGAGAATCTTAGTGTTAATGCCTTTTGTAACTAACAATTGTCCTACGTAATTTTCTTTGATTATTTTTTATTCGTTAAAGTGTTACTCATGTTACACTTTTAGTATTTATTTTCTTAAATTATTATGTTCTGCAGAGTTTTCTTTCTTATATAATCAATTATATATGTTTTTAAAGTAGACATGAAGTAAAATTTATAATATATAATCTTTAAGTTTTTGTTATTTGTTATAGAAGTTTTAATTTTTTTAATCAATTTTGTATTCATTATTGTGAAAAAAAATCATATTGCCCATTTAAATAAAAGATTTGCAAATATATATTATAGAGATACAACTGGAAAAATTGACATTTTTTGTTAATAAATGTTAGATTAATATACGAAGAAATTTCTTTTTCCAAAAAAAAAAAAAAAATTATCTATTGTCACAAATTGGGGCGGTCTAAAAATATTGATGTGTGCTCATGATAAAGTTCAACAAAATACAAGAAAGAACATGGTCTTGCAAGAAGGGTTTGAATAAAAAAATCCAAGTTTTGTCTTAGTATGTTTAATTTAGAATTGGATTACAAGTATTATGATTTAAATTGAAAAAAAAAAACATAACTGGAAATGATAAAAAGAAAAAAAAGAATTCGTACAATTGTACGGGTGTAGTACAAGTATAATCTTACTACAACATAAATGGCTTTGTGTAACACTACGCTTATAACAGTTTTAAAATTTTAACTTATATGTAACACTTTTGTAACACTTATGAATATATAACACTTACATGAAACACTTTTATAATATCTGTGAATATGTGACACCTTCATGTAACATTTTGAACGTAATACTTTTAAATTGTAACGCTTTTAGTTAACACTTTTTACGTAAAACATTTATGTAACATTTATAAATACTTATAATTAATAAAATTATATATTTATTTTATTTTAAACTAAATAAATACATTTAGATTTATTTTTCTCATTACTCTTATTTTATTTTTCTCATGTGTTACATTTTAATTATCATAATAAAACATCCATAACATAAGTGGTAAAAATAATTGACTGGGGCCTACAATTAAAATAAATAAATTATTAGAGCATCTAAAGATTTACTTATTCGTTATAAAATATATTTTAGTAGTGATTTATGTGTGCGTGTGTATAGTTATACACATTTCTTAAGTGTGAGAACTTGGGCTTGAAATATTTTGTTTTGTCTCTTCGTGTTTATAAGTTTATTTAGTATTTAATTTTTTATTCTATAGAACACAACAAAAGTAATTAGTCACTTACTTTTAAATTAGGTGACTGTAAGGTGTCTCAAAATTGTCTAGAAGCAAATACATAAAATTATTGTAATTAAAATTAATGATTGTGTCCTAAATTTATATGCAATAATTAGATTTAAGAAACTAGTGTGATCTAAAATAAGTTTATATATATATATATATATATATATATATATATATATATATATATACACACGCATGAGTGGCCGCAACTGGAATTAAGATTATGAAAACTTTGTATCAAATTAGATATAGAATAGTCTAAACAAAATTAAGTTGGGTCGTAGTTTGATGAGAATTTAATATTGAGAGTATTTTACTGATGTTACAACAAAATATTGTGTATATATGGTTTTTCTTAGAAAACAAAATAAAAAAGTTGTTGCAGTCTAGTGATTTGGTCTTTGCACTTAAGCTCCTGCAGTCTAGCAACTTGGGTTCAAAACCCAACAATGACAAATATTCATTATTATTAGTTTTTTTGGGGTTATGTGTAACATTTCTTTAGTGTTACCATAAAATGTTACAATTTAAAATTTAATGTAACACTTATCAGAAGTGCTACTAAAGATCATCAAAAGGGTTACATTAGAGTTTAGGTATCACCGACAAATGTAACAAAAAAAAAAAAAAAAAAATGTTACCTAAAGTTTATAGTAACATTTTTTGGTATACAAGTAACACTATTTGGGTGTTACATGGGCTCTGTTATGTTGTAGTACAATATTCAACTCCATTATTAATTATTTTTTAATTTCATAATTTTGAAGAAAAGATTTTCACCGACCCATGGCCTAACAAAAGGGGAGGTCCCTTGAACACCAGTACGATTCGTGCAATTCAGGTCATGTGTCAAAAGTATAAGTATTTATGCATAAAGGAATTACATGTTCTGGATTAATGTATCACGTTGAAAATGCATCACGATTTATGTTTAAATGTATTATTTATTCTTGGTAAATATATTACAAGTAAATGACGATACTTTTACACAAAATAAGTAAAACCTTTAAACACAAATCATAATACTTATTCCGAATTACACCTTACAACTAATGCACATGAGATTTCATCCTAACAAAAATATCCCTTATCAGAATCTCAAGGGAAGGATCCCCAGCTGACTTATTCTTGACTTTTTTTGAGAAAAACGAGTATCATTAAAAACAGCTGGAATCAGCCAGCGCTGAGTGACAAAGGAAAGATGGGGGGTGATCCCAGGAAATACAATCATTTTCCAAAGACTTAGCAAAACTAGCTATGGAATGAGCAACATAATTCTCGTCCCTTCTAATCCAATAGATACTTCTAAAAGACAACGACGATAATACATGTTGAATATCAATAAGAACCGGCAAACAAACTGCAGGGCAATCCGCTTCTCCGAGGGAGGCAAACACAGTCGTACTAGAGTCTCCCAAAATGGAGAAGTCCGCAAATTCAATTTTTGGGCTATAATGAGTACTTCCCGAAGAGCCAAAAATTCCGCAAGTTCCGGAAGAGGATTCCCGGAGAAGGATTTAGCTAGAGCATGTATAAACTCACCTGAACTTGAGCAAACATAAATACCAACATATGCAGAGTTGCGCGAATAAGAGCAAGCTCCATCAAAATAGACACAATCATGATGTTCAGGCGGGGACGCGACTAAAGAAATAAGAGAGGAGCAAGGAGCAAGATTTCCAACAGCATGCTGAAAATTTAAAAGAGACCTCGAAGCACTAGACACAATAATAGAGGAATCCCGGAAATTGCCGCCAAAAATAAGACTGTTGCAATGATACCACAGATGGTTAGCGACATGAATTCTACCACAGATTTATTCGAGGCCATGACCAAGTCTTTGAACCATAAATCCGCACAAGGCTGCGCAAAGCTAAATACAAATTCACGGAGCCCCGCAGCATTCCAAACAGCTAATGCAATCGGGCAATGAAAGAATAAGTGAGAAGTAGAGTAGTTTGGAGACTTACATAAAATGCAAGAGGGTGTAAACTCAAGATGGCGTCGTTCCAAATTTTCACATGTCGGAAGAGAGTCTGTACAACACCGCCATAAAAAATGCAAAATTCGATTAGGGAGATGAAGACTCCATAGTCGCTTCCAGATGCGATCCGGGCTTGCACTAGAGGATATATCAACTTGAAGTCCAAAAACATCAGCGCATGAATGCATCACGAAATGATAAGCAGACTTCACTGAATAATGACCCGATTTATGGGGATGCCAGACCCATTTATCAGCACAAAACAGGTTGCTAAGGGGAAGGCTCAGAATGGCAGCAGCCTCTAAAGGGGAAAAAATCTGCTTCACCAGGTTTTCATTCCATGAAGAGCTATCGGGCAGTAGCAAATTTGAGACAGTAGCATCAGGTTGAAGGATTGATATTGGACTGCGAACACGAAAAGGAGAACCAAGGGGCAGCCATGGATCCCCCCAGATCCGGGTTTGAGCACCCGAGCAGATAAGTTTCCGACAACCTAATTGGATAACCTTACGACCCTCAAGAATACTCCGCCAAGTGAAGGAAGGGGCGTGTCCCAACGTGGCCTCCAAGAAAGTAGATGAAGGATGATATTTAGCACGGAGAATCTAAGCTAGGAGAGAATTCGGGCTGTGGAGAAGCCGCCAGGCTTGTTTACTAAGCATGACAAGGTTGAACGCCTTAAGTGACCGAAATCCCAAGCCTCCATCTAATTTGCTTCGCTGCAAAGAAGACCATGTAGACCATCTCGTTTTGCGAGATCCATCTCCTAATTAATTAATTATAACATGTGGCACATATGCAATAGTATATATCCCAAATCCTTCTTGGAAATTATTCCAACTAGTTTATAATTCTATATAAATGTGGAATGTTAGGCTGCTTGTTCACCTTTCTAAAAAAATCCTTTTACTTTTTACTATTTTCAATATATAAATTACGTTTATTTTATAATTTCAACTTATATATTTTGTTTAAATTAATTATTACATTTATATTAAATATTTAAGTTAAGTAATATCACTTCTTATTCATTTAATACAATACAATATATTTCAATCATAATTATTTGATGTGACTCGTAACTATCAATTCGTCTAATATAATAATATAAATTTCAATCAACATTATTTAATGAGTCTCACCATTTACTGTTACTCTACTAAAATATCTAAATCTAATCATAGTATTTATAAATATGTCACTCTATTTAAAATCAAGTCACACTCACCTAATTATATCAAATAAAATCTCGTCAGCAATGCTGCACTAAAAATCGAATATTAAAATTGAAAATATATTACCAAACCTCCCCTTAATTTTTCACACATGCAAGAAAAAGTACTAGAATTAAAATACTACAACAGTACATATCCCAAACCCTTGTTGGTTGGAAGAATGTCGATCGGCATAGGGTGTCAAGGATGGGGATCTTGACGGATCATAACTTTCTATTCTCTTTATTTCACATCTCTACTTTTCAATCTATCAGATATATTGATTTGGTCAAATTTTTAGTTGATGGTATATCTGTCAAAATATTCAATCTTTAATTATTCTCTTTCATCCTAAAACGTCAACTAATATGAAACGAAGGGAGTATTATTTAATTGGATAAATGTTCCACACTGATATATTATTATATACCACTCCCTCCGTTTCAAAATAAGTGACTAATTTTTTAAATTAAGTGTGGTTTTAGATATTTCACGATTTCTTCCAACTTTATCCCTATCACTATCATAAAATATATCTTAGTATCTTTTAAGCTAACAATAAAGGGCGATAATATAAAGGAGAAAGGAAAGGAATATAGCGCGTAAATATAAAGGGGGAGAGGAAAGATAATGATTAGAACGTCATTTTAGGAATAATAGATGAGAGAAAGAAGATTAGTTGAGGATATATCTGTCAAGATTTTTAATTCTTACTTCTCTTTCATTCTAAAATGTCACTTATTTTAAAATGGAGGGAGTAGTATTAATCATGTTTCTCGTTTCAGGTATAAATTCTTCACTACAAGAAATTTGTCAAATAGCGACAATCAATTCTGTCGCTATTCTGTCGTTAAGAGGTGATAGCGACCAATTAGCGACAGAAAAAGTCGGTAGTAATATGGCTAGTTGCTATGAATACGGTAAAAATTACGACGGATTCATGACAGAATGCCGACAGAAATTATCTAAATCTTTTTTACTTAATTGCGACGATCTACCGACGGAAATATTGTCGGTACAATAATCCGTCACTATTTCGCGACTACATTCTGTCGTTAATCTGTAGGGAGTTACCGACCACATTATCTGTCGGCAACTTTTTCTGTCGCTATTCCGTCGCTAATTGTTAATAGTTTTAGTCGTTATTCGGTCGCTAATTATGTTGTCGCTATTTAGTCGGTAAATACCAACAAATTTTCACTAGTTCAAATTTTTTTTTTTGATATTTAATTAAAATCTTTTTAATTCTTGGTGCCCTGCTTTTTTTTCATATAAATAACCGAACACAATCCAAAATATGCAAATTCAACACCCGAATATCAAATGAAGTCTAAATATCCTCACAAATAAACAAGTCAAGTCCAAACTTTCAACATAAATCCATATGCTTATCAGAATACAAGAACGGATATGTGATGTAAGTTTACACCAAAAAGAAAAAAAAGAAAAAACGAGTAAAAAAAAATCTAAGGCGACATCCAGAAATTCTGGTGAGAGCGCGGCGGAGCAGGCGAGGAAATGAAGCAAGACCGCAACCTGCAAAAAAGAAATTAAAAATTTTCATGTATGAAATTTTGTTCGTGTGGACCATTAAGAACAGTAGTCAGCAGTCACAAACCAAACTAATATTGGCAATCATAATTATAGCATAAAAACAAGGTCAATGGATATCACTAATTTGGAGACATCGCAGGAAATTCCTAATACTACAGAAACACACTAAGTTACACACTAGGTTATAATATACTTTGAAAAAGTACATACGTTACCTTCTGCCAATGTAATACACATTAATTAAAATGGATTCAAAGGGTTAAATGTAAAATCCAAAATTACAAACAATGTAGACCTCCAGTGCCCCAACCCCAAGGAATAAGAACTTATATGTGCAATTAGCTCTAAAGGAACCTCAAATCCAGATTTTTGGGACCAACCCCCATGGCATAAACATAAAATCTTCTCTTCCCAAGACGAATACATACACAAATCTTTCTTAAATACATAAGAATAGGTAAAAACACAGGACTACTGATAAGAGCAGAAGTTCACAACAAGAAATTAACCTTGCAGATCATCGCATACCAATTGAAATATGCACTGAACAAGGTAATATTGTTGAGTAACCAAAGACTAGCTCATTTCAGGTTTCATATGCCTCAATAAACAATCAAGTACGTACTTGTTGAGCAAGCTCCATTATAGGCGATAGAACAAGACAAAGTGGATTCACTTTCTTAGATGTTTTACTTTTCAGTTTGCTCAACGCATGCCTAATAGTAGGGATTCCAAATGCAAGTGTTTTACCTGTACAAACCACCAATAAGCTGTTACAAAAACCGCAACACCAAAACTAAATTAAGCAAAATTACAACAAGGAGGGACATAGTGTAAAACTTTACCAGACCCAGTGGCTGCAATTCCAATAAAGTCATGGCCATTAGCCCGGACAGGAAATCTACTGCAGAATAGGTTTGTGAACCCATTTGTCATACGTTGCACAAAGATGGCCAACCTATCAGCAGATGGAGCTTTGTAAGGATAAAAGAAGGGTACAACTAAATAACCATCAATTAATGTAATGTAGTTCAAAGTTATAAGTCAACTAATTCTTTTAAACTGAATCAATAATCTAATATATATCCATAACATTCTCATGTTTCAACATTCCAAGAGTCCAATTAATCATCTAACCCTATTTTTCTCGGAGATTCTAAAATTAGCGAATACATTTCCTTCAAATCTCAAATTCTTCTCATAAATCTGCTGCCAATCCCCAACATATCATTCTCTGAGAACTCTCATGTTTCTGAAAGTGAGCATATGATATATTGCTCCTGAGTTGTAAATAATTATGCTTAGTTTCACCAATACTGAAGAATATGATGAAAGTCGTGCAGTTACTAGCAACATAGATTATGTTTTAAGCTCTATTTTTTTGGGAAATGATGATGTTCCAAGATTCAATAAAAATGTACTTAATCGTGAATAAAAAATAACATTGAGCACTCTTCATTTACATGTAATCTAATAACAATATGGAAAGAATTATGCACTTGCAATATCAAAATATCTGAAGCATTTAGAGTGTCAGCTGTTTATCCCTTTTCCGTCTGTACAAAACTCATCACCTTACTTCTGAATCAGTGGAACTGATCTTTGAACTCTCTATTCAAATGAACAAATTTTTCACTTACATGTGAACTACAAAAGAAAAGGACTTACACAAGTAGGACTCTTGCTCTAACTGAAGGAGCATTTTATCAAGAAGAGGATTTTCAGCTTCTACCGCTACCATTCAAGGAAAACCTGAATATGATCAAATTTCAGTAGCATTAGCAAACACAATTGTCCAACAACATAACTTGATAAAGCAAGACTAAGAATGCTATGTGCTTCATTGCTCCATACTAAAATTACTTACCCCCAAAAATAAAATAAGTTAATAAGCAACATGGCTTAAAGTTCAATACACCTATTTATACAAAGGAGAGGCTGGTAGTCATCTATTTTAAGCACCAAAAGCTCATTTTAAGCATCGGATGCAATTAAATAAATTGTAATAGACGAAAAATAATTTCATGTAAATTACAAGCAGTCTCAAGGCGGAACAGGTGTGTCATTTGTGTGTGTAGATAGACAAGAAAATACACAGTACTACACCATGGTAAACATACAGATAGATAGTGTTTTACCTTAGGGAGTAGAGAGCCATTCCACCAAGCTTTTACTCAACTGATCACCCATTGAATCTGAAAATTCAATAGGCTTAGGGATTCGTAGGCCTGGAACAAATACATAGACATTCCCAATATTTGTTGGCCGCCTCCTGTTTCCTCCAATGTCCTTCGGAGTCGACACAAAACATCCCATTTCATATAAATTGTTTGATCTGCCAGCACAATCAGACATAACTATTAATACTATAAAGATTGATCTAATTAAACATGAGAGAGTTTATGGATAATAGTTTGGTCACATTAATAGCATTGGCCATTTTTTGAACTTCTGCTGGTCCAACATCAGAAGATGAAGTATAACCAAAGTATAAAAGGACCCAATTTCCCGGAAGATTCTTTTCATTCACAAGCTGACCTTCTGTATCAACTAGACTGAATGGAACACCAATTATTGGCCGTTGTTAGCACTTCTTCCATACTTTTCACCCTTACCTATCACAAGTTTAAATGAAAAAACTTAATTGAAATTTGAAGAAGCATTGTAATTTACAGATCAGGGCAATTGAGCCATTTTGGAATTCGATTCTCAGAGGTAAGCAAAATTGGACAAGAGATAAATCAACCGAATAATGGAAAAGTAAAACATTTTACTGCACAATAACCAAAATTAAAACAAAGAATTCATAAAGTGAGCTCCACATACCGCAATTTCGACAATTGCATAGGGAAATGCATGTTATCATAACTTCCTAAACGCCACTAACTAATCGTCACATGCAGCGTATAGCGAAATATGCCCTCATCACAATCTGCGGAAGTCATCTCCACCACTTTCAAATGTTCATTGCTTGATTGATCAATATTCCCATTATCTTGCATGGCTAATCCTAATTTTATATGCGTTTACTTCACCCTTTCCCCCAAACATTTATCCTATAGTGACTTTGATGATTAGGTATATATAATTCAAAAAATACCAATAGCGTGGTTTCAATAATTGTCTTTGCTAAGCAAATGCCGATATTTAATAAGGAATTTTCAGCAAAATTTCAGCTGATTCAGTTTGGTGTATTAGGATTCTCATTCTCCAAGTACTTCAAACTCCATAAGCAGTAGTTCCAGCAACAAACAAGAACACAGTCGGGGTGAAAGATGGGTACAGATACTTCACAAACAAGTTGTCCTATGCTTCTGGTAGAAAAACTGAATTCAACCACAAAAAAGATGACTACTTTTACAAAATTGAACATGTATACGTATTCTATAATGGGACCAAGACTGGCTTTTCTTTCTTATCTAGAGTGATCCCTCTTCCATGAAAATTATGTTCGAGATTGATGTCTTCCCAAAACTTTACCACTTACACTACATGTACATTTATAAATACCTCGGTATAATGCAATCTTACAAAGTACAGCCAACATCATCAAAGGCAGTAATAAATAGTTCAAAAAACCAACAACAAAAGCCAAAAAAAAAAAAAAAAAAAAAAAAAAGAATATGTGCAGTTTAGGCCAATTCAAAAATTAGATTGACTGAGATGTACTCACAGTGTTTCCAAGAGCAACAACATTGAGGAAAGTGGTGGCACGCTTGGAGGAAGCTGACGACGTTGTCTCATCCACATCTTCATCAGCAAGCAGCGGCGACGCCTGCGGCATCGAATCAGAAAGCTGCGACAATTCCTCAATGGCTTCCATGGATTCAAATCAGTCTCCTCCCCCAAAGAACGGACTGCGGAGATAGAATTAACCGATGTATGTCACTAAACCACTAGATCCGATCACCGATAATTACAGATCCAATAGAATGGGAGGAGATCAAGTGAAATAATTAACGAGTAATTGGTATGTTGTACCTAATTATCACATATGCATTGTAGAGATTCTAGGGTTTGAGCGTATTCGGAAATTTAAACTTTTGATAACTGGGGAAGAAATGACAATGGTTCCGAGAAGTGGAAGAGAGAGACTTTGAGAGCTCGAGGAGAGAGAGAGGAGTACATTACGAACTTTTGATTTTAGTCTCATTTTGTTATACAACTATATTTAAGAGGTGTTTACCATTACTTTTCTTAATTCCTTTTTAGTTAATAGATTGTGGTGAAAAATAGTATTATTTTTTAGTAAATTACCGACCAAAATTCAGTCGGTATTAAGCGACTACTACATCTGTCGATATTTTTCACAAAATAAATTATGACAAAATTATATTGGTCGTATGACTTTGAAATTAGTCGGCGCTTTTAAAATACAAAATTTATCGACTGAATTTTTTCCGTCGTTACATTTCCGTCATTAATTGATCGACATGTTTCAAATAAAAAAAATTACCGACCGGATTATATCCGTCGGTAGAATTCCGTCACTAAATTGGTCGTTATTTTGTCGCATAGAAAATTAGCATATCGACCCTTAAATATCGTCGTTAGTCTGTCGGTAATCCATCGACGAATTTTATTTTTGAAAGATTTTTTTTATTTCTATCGATATATAGTCGCAATTTTGTCGGTACTTAACGGCAAAAAATCTCCGTCGCTAAAATCGGTCGCTATTTTGAGAATTTCTTGTAGTGCTTGCAACAGGCGTAATGCACAAGTTTTTTTTCTTCTTTTCTTAATTTAAAGATCGCACAAAAGTTCGTCTCTTTTCTTAATTATGCTTCTTTAATTGTGAATTGGTTGATTTAATTGTGAATTAGTTGATTTGATATTTGTGGGAATAATAATCACTAATAAAATTAAGACTTTTTTAACTATAAAATATAGTTAAGAAAAAAGGAGGGTGGTCACCAAAATATTTTTAGTAACTATAAGTTTATATGTGGTTATAACAATAGGGTAGCCACTTATAGTAAGATGTAAAAAGTTTTTTTTCAACCACTTTGTAGTTACTAATGTATTTGTAATTACAAGTATATGTAGTTGTAAAAGAGCTTGTTATATTGTAGCATTTTTTTTGGTAAAATTGTATAAAATATTTTATGTAACTACTAATAGTTACAAAAAGATCATTTTTTCGTAACCGTTGTTTTACTTGCAAAAAGTGTAGTGGCAAATAGTATTTTTTCTTATAGTGAATGTTAATTTTAAGTTTATAAAAACATAATATTATAGTTCTAAAAAATACTTGTAATGATGAAATTCAAGCCAAGCATGTATTCGTAGAGCCAAAAGCATAATAAAAATAATAAAACAAGAGTATATAAAGGTTAATTTATTTTTTTCTATTTTTGTTGTAAATATTATTACATAAGTGAAATATATAAAAATACATTGTACCTGTATATAATATGGTCATCATAGGAAAATAGCATATTTTTTTATAATTGTGCAATATATTGATTAGATAGATGTGGTTTTTAAATTAATGTTTATATATCAAAAAAGAGTTTTGACATGAGCAATGAAACATCAAAATAAAAAACTTAAATTATTAATAATAATGAAGAAATAAGTTTCTTTAGCCAAACTTCAAGTTGCTACTTGTTTTTTGGTAACTTTAGAACTAATTAGAAAAAAACCAGTAATTAACATTTAATTAACTTTCTCCCCTCTCTTACAATACACCACTTCGGTACACATCAATCGTCGTTGCCGTCCACCTGGCACCCTGACACCACCGAATGCCAACTACCACCTCCAGGGAATATGAACAAATATTGATGCTATTACATTGATACATATTTATATTGATGTAAAATTGTATCGATATAAACATATATGTTTCCAAACTTTTAACTAGGGATATGAATATATATATCTATGTATAACAAAAGTCATTAATTTGTTATTATATGAATTAGAATCTGAAGGTGAGCGTATATCGATACAAGTTTGCATTGATACAGGTTTGTATCGAATCAAGTTTTCATCCATACATGCTTATATTCACCGATGGTGGTAGGGGGGGCCAATAGTCGGCGGGGTCGGCGGTAGGTGGTCGATGCTGTTGGAGGAGGGCGGTAGCGTGGCGTCTATCAAAGGGGTATTTTAAAAGGGGGAGGGGGCTATCAATTAAAATGTCAATTAGTGATTTTTTTTGCTAATTAGTCCTAAAGTGACTAAAACATTTTGTAGCCACAAAAGGAGGCTAAAAAACATTTGGCAACTTAGAGTTTGGCTAAAAAATCAGCGCTCTCTAATATAAGTGTACATAAATACTGTAAGAAGCATAATTTTGCACAAACCGGTTAAAATCATCTTGGGATAAACGATGAGTTTATGAATTTCACATTAAAAAATAAAAAAATCTAAGACAAGTATTATAAAAATTAACTTTTCATAATTCAGAGGTACTTATTTGAATAAAATCACGAGAAATAAGATCTACTAATGTAATTTAATATTAGGGATTTGAAATAATAATACTTGACTTTTATAATTTAAAATTATATTTTTCCTAAAATTCTAAAATTAGATTAATTAACAAAATGCCACGTTGTCTTAAATGGTTTTTCTATTAAAATATAATGGATACCCGGTTCTTAATAAAACTTTAAACGTAAAATTTTAACAGAATTATTCAAATTTTATTGGAAAACAAGTCGACGACTGTATCATTTGATTAGTGTTTCTTTCTCAGAAAGAGAAGATAAGGTAATGTAATTGAAAAAGAAAGTTAAATACTTGTATCAACTTGTATTTTACGAATTTTACACTTCAGTATTTAAGTTTTATGTTTTGATCGATTGTAATTTAAAATTCACGAATTATAAAAATAGCAATTTTCATCGAAATTTTCCACCTAAATATCAAGCATATAATGATTACATGCCAAATTTAAAAGGTTTTTGTTATTTCTATGAAAAACTCGTAAAATACTTAACCCTTAAAAAAATTGAGAAAGAGATCTGTTAAAGAAATAATAAAATAAACTCTCCACAACCTGGGCAAATTTAATTAAGTACTGCACTATTCATTCTTGAATTAAAAAAATAAGTGGGTTTTTCACCTATTTAACAAAATAGGTGAACTCGCCTGTGCCACAGGCGAGTTCACCTGAAATGACCGGGAACTGTTCATATTTTATGGTGTCTATCGATGCGGTGACTGCGTCATTAATGCAGCTATCATCACTGCATTGGTTGAGCGATGGAGACCGGAGACTCATACGTTCCACTTTAGGGTTGGAGAGGCCACTGTGACGCTACAGGATGTAGCCTTCATTTGGGGGATTGAAGGTGGATGGAAGGCTGGTAATTAACGGGGTTACAGAATCCACAGCTGACTATTGGAGAGGTAGATGTGAGGCTCTACTTGGTTGGATTCCAGACGATGGTGATATTATTGGTTCGAGGTTCTCATTGCGTGCCCTCGGGGTGCATTTGAGGGATAACCCGGTGGATGATGAAACAGACGATGTCGAGGTCGAGCAATATTCACGTGGGATTGCGTTGATCCTGTTGGGTGCGATTATGTGCCCAGACACGTCCGGGAGTCTAGGATCGCTGTTGTACTTGAATGAAATGGAAGATATCTCTGAATGCGATGAATACAGTTGGGGCAGTGCCGTCTTGGGGTTTCTGTACCACCAGCTATGTGGTGCAGCAAGAAGAGATAGAAAGTCCATCGGCGGGGCTATGCAGCTATTACAGGTGCAACGTCATTCTTTGCATTATTTTTACCATCCACATGCAAGTTAAACGCACACTAATCATAAATATATGTTATGATCTTTCTTTTAGATCTGGGCTTGGACTCGCATAACATTTCTGAGGCCTAGACATGTGGGACGACGATTCGATTTAGGTACGATCAATGGAGAAGCTGGTGAACTCCCAATTGCACCATTTGGAGCCGAATGGTTACAATACCACAATTTCACTCATAGCCTTAATAGCAATGTGAAGACTATCCGAGAGTACCTAGATAGACAAACACCGGAGGAGGTATAAACTACATTTGTCTCTTAGTACGTTCAAAACCTAAATTAAAGTAATAAGTTACTGTTAATTTTCCTTTACATTGCAGTTTATTTGGAGACCATATGAGCCTATCCCACCAACAGTCCAATCATATCTGGATGACAACATTATTAACGTTACATACACATGGATATCTAAATGTCCGCTTATCCATCATTACGTCGTTGAGCTTTATTACCCTGATCGGGTATTTCGGCAATTCAGTATGCGACAGTCTATCCCTCCGTCGATTGAAGCTGAACACATAAATTTGCATGGTAGAACAGACCAACGTGGACGTTCCAGTCAGAACTGGCTTGTAACACACGCTCAATATGTGGAGCGTTGGAACACCAGAAATCAGACTATTGTGACCGCCCCTCAAATAGTGAACCACGGCGATGAAGTGGACGTCGGGTACATGGGCTGGTATCAAGAAATCACACGTCGGTTGATAACTCCTGGAATAGGTGTACAAGAGGGATCTCAGCCGTCAGCTAATGCATATATCGAAAATTTGGTGAGTACACAAGTTCTTATTCTTATTGACTATAAAATCCAAACTCATATATGTTTATTTGTACCTTCACATTTAGGAAAGGATCGTTGAGGGAATGCATCGAGTTGTTGTCAGAGAGAGGGGCTACATGAGAGAGCCAGCCAGGAGGTCGATTGAGGAGTTCTATCTGGAAGCACAACAAAACTTTCATGATCACCGAGCTGCCTACCATCACCCACAGTCAGTCCCACAACACCAAGCGGCTGAGATGACCATGCCACATGGCCCAGCCCAGCAGGGTAGTAGACGTAGTGCGTCCACACGCCATAACTTCGGACAACGAGCTGGTGGTAGTACCTCGCGTGACACCCATACATTTAGACATGTGTCAGGCGATCAACCCGGGCCTTCACATTCTACCGTTCGCGAGCATCCCAGTGTGGAAATGCCGACAGGCTGCTACGTTCCTCCGATGGTGAACGAACAGGACTATTTCACTCCTCATCGTGATTCAATGCGGTTTGATCAGTCCTTCACATCGCTCCTGGAAGTCGGCAACTACACAACGACTGAACCGATTATTCCTCAACAACCAGCTTGGGCAGGTCATCCAGGACAGTTTAATACATCTCCGATCCCATATTTAAGTCAGACATCGTCTTCATCAGGTCGGCCAACATTTAGTTTAAATATCGGGACACCGGATGATGGTCAATCCGTTGGCGCACAAGACACGGAATCTGATGCCCCAATCGATGGGCAAAGAAGAAGAGCTAAACGGATTAGGAAAAAAACTCGTTGTGGGACTGGACATGAATATTAGTCATTTTATTTTTCAAGTTATTTGTAATAATTTTGTGTAAAAGCTACATCATGTTTTAAGTATTTGTGATTATCCTAAAAATTATCGTAACAAAATTTAAAAAAAAAAACCATAATCGATACATTTTAGATAACATTAAACCTCTAAATTCGACTCAAATTAAAGAACAAAAGAATAAGAATAAGTTTGAAAGTTTGTTAAATAGCTAAAAGAAATATAAACACATGCAATTAGAATAAAATCGATTAAAAAACTCTCCATATATGGTTTTAAAAAAAAAAATACAATAAAACGCCTCTACCAGAGGCGTTTACAAAAAAAAAAAAAAAAAAAAAAAAAAAAAAAAAACAGAAAGCGCCTGTGCCACAGGCGTTTTCATCAAAAAAAAAAAAAAAAAATTATTAGATGTCGCCTGTGCCACAGGCGACATTGAACAGTTCCCGGTCATTTCAGGTGAACGCACAGGCGAGTTCACCTATTTTGTTAAATAGGTGAAAAACCCACTTATTTTTTTAATTCAAGAATGAATAGTGCAGTACTTAATTAAATTTGCCCACAACCTGCAACGAATAAACAGGAAGACAAAAGCAAAGATGAGAGGGACAAGGAAGGAATGTTAGTGACGGGCACCCTATTAAGGCGTGGCCGCGTGGGACACCCTCATTAAGGCGTGGGACAATCCCATCCCCTAATTTGGCCTTCAGGTACTTAGGGCATATTAATTTGGACTAGGCTGTGGGATGATCCAGTTTAAAGGTATTTCACTTTATGAATTGTCAATTCGGATCTTTCAGTTAATTTCCATTTAATTTTAACACATTTTCATCATTACATAATCATCCAATCATTGTTTACATCACATTTTACAATTTCGAATACATTTTTTTATCATTACCTAACACCTTACATAACCTTTTACAATTTTCAATTTACTTTTTTATCATTACCTATCATCTCAATACCTATTGATTTGACATCACTTTACATATCCTACCCTATTACATCCTTAAACAAAAAAACTTTTTTACTATTCAAATGAATGTAACAGCCGTGAATATGCTCCAGCGGATGGAGCACATTCCACTACATTACAATCCAAATATCCCCTTATTTATATATATATATATATATATATATATATATATATATTTCATTTAATGTTATTTTTTCAAAGGAACCTTATTCCTTTTTCATGGGTAGTTTCATACTACTCATGTGCGTGTGATTTTTCCTGAATATATTATATATGATTCATTTAAAAAAAACAAGGCAAAGACCCCTATACACTTGCACGGTGCAATTTGGATAAAGTATCACTATTTATACATAAAAATATTACTTGTTCTGTGTAAGAGTATTATATGAGTAAATATATTATAATACTTTTACACAGAATGAATGAATAGTACTTTTAAGCATAAACAATAGTATCTTTTCAGTGTGAATCTTTACCCTGAACAAGTAATACTACCTTTAGGCATAAACACTAACTGCATGTTTGGTTGGGGCTGAGGGTGGCTGGGGTACCGCTGGCTGGGGATAGTGGCTGGAGTTAATGGCTCGGAGAGTAAAAAACATGATGTTTGTTTGAGTGGTTGGAGTAGCGGTTATAGTGTAAGATATAATTTTTAATTGTAAAATATGACATGATTTGTGTAAGAGTTTGTTAAAAATGACTAATTTTATTATTAGAGTGATATTTGAATTTGTGGTGGTTTGTAGTGGTTGGGTCAACCTGTATAAACAAATATAGGGAGAGACTGGGTCAATCCATTAGGAATTGAGCCAACTCCAACTAAATATACGCTAATATTTTTTTTATCCATAACCCAAAGTATATAACTGATGTACGAAAAACATTCTCTAAAAAAAATTATTAATTGCCAATGTTTTGTAATTTTTCTGAAATGTGCACGTCACGGTGTCAGACTATCCTATACTGTGAAGGCATTACGAATAACCATAGTATAAAATTTTCCCTTTTAATTTGACTTAGAGGATGTTTAGTTGGGATTGGGCCAACCTCTCATCAGTTGGGCCAATCCAACCTCATATTTTTTTGGGTTGGTTTGGTCAAGTCAGGGTATTAGAATTTAGTGGGGGGGACATTAATCACAAATCTCAACACTACTTTAATCATTCTCTCAATCATTAATAACTACCTCTTACTCATATCACATCACATTTTACAATTAATAATTAAATATCACACTCCAACCACAATCTCAGCCCCCCAACCAAACATCACTCTCTAACACCCCCAACCACTAACTTCAGCCACTTCCCCCAACCCCAACCAAACATTGCCTTAGTTGTTGGAGATGTTTTAATGCATATGAATATATTTATATATGGCAAAAACTCGTATGCGATCGTCACACGGTGTGACGGTAAAAAGTATTATTTTTTGTGGTAAAAGTATCACGTTTATCTATAAATATATCATTTTTTTTAACAAAAAAAAGTATCACTTTTTGTAGCAAAAGTATCATCTTTATCTGTAAAAGTATCAATGTAGTAAAAATATCATTTTTTCCTGTAAAAATATCAATGTTTCTGTAAAAGTATATTACGTCACACGTATGATCGTTCACACACAAGACTTACTCTTTATATATAGAGAGAGAGTATGAACGCTACTTTATTTTTTGGAATCAGATTTAAGTTTTCTGATAAATTTAAAGATTTTGAAAATCACATTTTTCACAAATCTCCTCTCTATTCTTCTCAGATCCTTCTTCCCAATGAAGGATGGGAGAATATTTCTCTTAATACATCCTTCATCTTATTAATGTACAGTTTTTTATTTTCATGAAAATACAACTCTTAAAAAATCATCAGTATACATGTACACGATTTATTTTAATTTTTTAGTTGACTTATTGAATCATATCTAACTAATATACTAGTAAAACAAGACATTTACTTTAGAAAGATTCAGTTTCTCCTCTATTTTGACGGTGTATAGTACTATATATATACATATGTGTGTGTGTGGCTTCCTCAGCTACTGTGCAGACAGTCATGATGTTGATGGTGGTTCGATTCATTGGAGTGCGCATTGGTTGGTGCATTTCTGGGTTTTTGTCTCTTTTTTTGCCACCGTGTAAGCAATTATGATATTGAGAGTACTTTGATTGGGCTGCTTCCATTTATAAAAAATATTTTTAGTCCTGTATGTTAGGGCTTCGAAATTTCATATTGAGTCCACTATGTTTTGAAAAATATTTAATTTAAGGACACTAGACGCCTGCGACTAGTAATTGTGTCCTATGTGACATTATAAATTGGGGGGTTTAAGGTAAAATAGTTTATGTGACAGTTATGAATCCAGATGTACATTCAAGTAATTTAATAAATCCAAAACGGTAAGTTAATTATTTCTCTCTAGGAAGTCTAACGCTTGGATTTAGATTTTGCATGTTTTAATTGGTTTGTTGATTTAATTATTTGTCATGTGCACTTGGATTCATGACTGTCATGTTAGATTTTTTACCTGAAATCCTCAATTTATTGGGTCAGATGCGCATATTCCGGCATAATTAGTGACCGGCAGCGTATGATGTCTTTAAATTGGACATTTTTCGAAATATAAAGGACTAAAATTAAAAGTTTAAAAAATATAAATTTTTTTTTAGACAAGTCCAAACATATAAGACTAAAAATAATTTTTCCGGAAGAACTGCAGTATCTGTCATTGAACTCCTGCTCAACCAATGCGAATTTAAAAATAGGCTTGATTGTTTATATCCTAGAGATATTTTTTATTCTTTTTCTGTTTGTTCGTGGCGAAGAAGAAGATCTAGGCGGGGGAAGGGGAACGAGTGTGATGTGAGGGAGATGCAGTGGACAATAACAATTAAAAATAATATTTAATACAATTGACAAATTAAATTTATTTTAAATACGACGTGGCATTTCATCTTCTGAAATTAGTTCAATAGTTCATGTAAGAAGGTAAGTCCCGGTCGCCGGAGATCTCTAAAGTGAGGATCACGTGATTTCTCGTGCATTTTTAGAACTTTCAGGAAAAAATTGCGTATAAATGAGGGGTCCGCTTGGTTGAAGGATTTAAGATAGAGAATGAGAATAAATGATCATTTATGTTGCTTGGTACATAATGAATAAACTAATCACTATCATATTTTATTAACAATTCTGTTTATATTATTTCATAATATGATTGATTCCTCTATTTATTATCATTGTTATTGATTATTTACAACCTAACGGACACCACAATAATATATGTTGGGTATAATTAAATCGCCACACTCCAAACATTTAGGCCATGTTTGCTTGGGGTTGGCCCAACCTCTCATAGGTTGGGCCAACCCCTTGTAATGTTTGTTTGAGCTGGCTTGGCCAAGCTACCTATCAATAATTACACACAAAATCAATCAATCACAAATCTTAATACTATTTTAATCATTCTTCAATCATTAAGAACTACCTCTTGCACATATCACATCACATTTTACAATTAATAATTAAATCCGACACTCCAATCACAACCCCAGCCACCCAACCAAACATCACTCTCTAACACCCCCAGCCACTAACTTCATCCACTTCTCCCAATCCAGCCACCCCAACCCCAACCAAACATAGCCTTATATATAATGGGCATAGAATTCCAACCCCCCCTAAAGTTAGTGGGCATATTTTCATCTTGACCCCGGATGATACTGGCACCGTCATTGTTGATTCACTATAAATACAAAAATGGATTAATTTCAAAATCCGTTCTTCCGTTATTGTTAATAATGAGTGGAAGACATGATATAATAATTTCAAAATTTCAATTATTGATTCATTATAAATACAAAAATGGATTACAGACTATATTATCGATGTAGGACAAACCCGCTATAACATATTCAATAATAATTGTGATAACGCAGTTAGATATAAAAAAATACGGCCAATATTATTATTGAAAAAGGTAATAGTTGAACAAAAAGATTGTGATTTTTTATTTATTTATTAAACCTTACTTTAAATAGCCAAACACCCACTCAGATGGGTAATCACCGTTATATCATGTACAAGTTATGCAAGTTTGAGGCACATTCGCTTAAGTAATTAAAATAAGGCAAAAACTTGGGTGCACAAGATGCACCATAGTGTTATTGTTCACCTTGTGGGGTTCACTGGTTCAGCCCGCATAAACCGGACGGCCGGCCAGTTTTACCTCCGTTTTTTTTTTTTTTTTTTACTTTTTTACGCTTGTTTTCAATTTTTTTACCGTCATATAAAAGGCGGTTGTCTCTCTCTCTCTAACTGCGTCTTCTCTCTCTAAGCTCTGGTGATTTTCGCGAGTTTTGCTGTCGATTTTCGTCTGTGAATTTTTCGTTTCGTCTGTAATCGTTCGGGTTTCGTCTGTGGAGTTGGTAAGTTATGTTCTATGGTGTTTTATGGTTTTTGTTCATCTGTTTTCTTGTTTCCTGGATTCTTCTTCTATGTTCTTCTTAATTTTTTTTTTTTTGCGTTTTTGAAGTGGAGTTTGGCTGTGCTGCTGGAGTTGCTAAGTTTGGTTGTTTTGCTTGTTTTTTTACTTGTTAAGGCTTTTTGTTTTGCTGGATATTTCTAGGGTTTTGCATGTTTTAATATACGCAGTATATGTTAATAATTGGTACAGTATATATGGTTATTTGATGCAGTATAGTTGTTTGTTGTCTTAATTTGCCTGACATTGTTGTTTTAATGTTATAGGTTCATTTTCTTATAGTAGAATGGATAAACAGTACAGTATATATATGTATGCGATGTAGTATATATGTGTTGATAATGTGTTATTTTTGAACAGGGTGTGTTGATATGATTTATTTTACGCAGTATATGTAAATAACAGGTGCAGTATATGGTAATAAACAACATAGTGTATGTAAATAATCGGTACAATATATGTAGTTGTTTGATGCAGTATAGTTGTTTTGATATGATTTAATATACGCAGTATATGTTAATAACCGGTGCAGTATATGTTAATAACCGGCACAGTATATGTGAATAAATGGTACAGTTTATGTAGTTGTTTGATGCAATATATTTTTTTATACATCAATCTATTTCACAGTTAGAGTATAATTTGGTATTTAAATATTTAAATTTTCTATATTTGTTGTCTTTAATTGTCTGACATTATTGTTTTAATGTTATAGGTTTTATTTTCTTATAGTGAAATGGATAAAAAAGGTAGTGAATCAGTAAGTAAGTTAAGTCGTGTCAAGCAACAGATTTCTAGACCTCCTAGAATTAAGAAGAGAGTTCTGAGATCTTCCAAAAATAAGAAAATAGATGAATCTGCACCAAAAGTTGTAGAGAAGAAGAAAAGTACGGATAAACTGGTTGAAAAAATCTGAGAAAGTTTCCAAGAAGGCTACTACTGTTGTAGAAAATCCCAATAAGGAGAAAGTTTCCAAGAAGGCTACTGTTGTAGAAAGTCCCAATAAGGAGAACAGCACTGCTGTTAAAGCTCCTGAAAAGCAAGATAGTCCTGGAAATAATAAAAAGAGGAAGGGAAGAGGTGAAGGTCTTCGTGTTGATGAACCCATTAAGAAAAAGAGTAAAGGAAGAGGTGAGAGGAAATCTGGTGAAGATGATCCTGTTAAGAAAAAGAGTAAAGGAAGAGGTGAGAGGAAATATGGTGAAGATGATCCTGTTATTGAAGAACAAGATAAAGGAAAGTACATAATTATTGATGATGGTGAAGATTCAGAAGAAAGGTAATTTTGTTTGCAATTTTATATTCATAGTATATCATTTTGACCCTCATAGTATATGAATGATTGTAGGGTAGTGCGTGAGGAGTGTTACTTTATTACAGTATTTTTTATTTATTATTGATTCTTTACTCCCTTTTAAAATTGCAGAGTTTTTAATTTCCAGTGTAGAACAACAAGTCTTGTAAAGGTTATGAGTAAATTTTCTGATGCTCAAAGAAAGGACGTTGAGGATATGGGTTTTGGTGGTTTGCTGCAAATCAATATGAAAAAGAATTGTCATGCAGGTTTGCTGAAGTGGTTGGTGTCTAATTTTGACCCTAGTTCTAGGATGTTGAGATTGGATGATTTCAGGACATTCCTTGTCACGGCTGACGATGTATATGATGTTTTTATGATACCAAGGAATGAGGGATCTGATGTTCCATTGTATGTCTTTACAAAGGAGAGTTCGAAGTTAGTTTCAAGACTGCATTCTGAGTATGGGATAGCTGCTAGTACTCTTGTCAGCAGCTTGGAGTCTTTGTTTGTGGATAGATTGATTGACGGTGGTGATGATTTCAAAAGAATTTTTTTGTTGTATGCTTTGTGTTCATTCTTGGCCCCAACACCAAGTAGGTCAATAACTATTGGTGCTTTGAAAGCTACAGAGGATGTCTCTTTGATTGCAAATTTCGATTGGTGCAAATATGTTGTTGAGAAACTCTGCCAATCTGTTGATAACTATGTGAACCATAATGGTAAATACGTAGGTGGCTGCATAGTTCTATTACAGATCATGTATTTGCACAGGGTCAAGTGGCAAGGCGTGGTTGCACCGTGCTCACTACCTCTTATTTGTCATTGGAACGATGATAATATAGCTAAGAGGTGTCGTGAGGAGGCAAGGGCAAAGAGATACGGTGATGGCTATCTAATCACCGATACATATCCAATTTCAAGGAATTGCCGAGTTTTACCGGGTAGGGGTGATGTGGGGACTGGAAAGGATGGCGGGAAGTTGTATGAAAATGTTGAGGAGGGTGAATTTATTAAGTTTTCTGTACCTAGCAGTGAGCTAAAAAAATCTGAGATTGAAAGAGTAGCTACTGATGTAAGTATTGTTGTTTTGTAAAATATACAGTATATGTTTATATAAGGTGCAGTATATAAACATATAATACACAGTATACGTTATTTTTCTGTTATTTAATTATTTTCCTGTTTTGCAGCGACTTCATGAAGCTCTTCTTTTCTTTAAGAGGGATGCTTCAATACTTTCAAATTTTTATATGTCAAAGCTGATGGAGTTGAAGAAATGTTCAATTGATGAAGCCAGAAATACTCTGACACCAGAATCATCAGATTCACAAAAATTCTGGTCGGATGCGAGAGCCCATGAAATTATTGATGATGTTGTCAATAATTTCATGAAGTTTAAGAAGATGGAATTTGATGCTCCTACTTTTAACATCCTCACACCATCACCTGATGTTGGGAGTTCTGGTGAAAGAATACAAGGTGACGATGAGACAGCTTCAGCTAGGGAGATAGTGGATGCACTAAAGTCTGTCAGTGCAAGGAACAAAAATGTTGTACCTGATCTGGACGTTCAGAGTTTGAAGATTGATAAGAGTGTTGGTTATGTTTGCCCACTGTTTTCATCATTTAACCATTTGTTCACTTCAATGGATGCAAACCATAAAGAGATCATTGATTATTGCTTATACAGTGCAGAGCCTAAAACAGATTTGTAAGTATAATTCTTTTTGTATTACAGTTATATTTAATTCATCCTTATAGTATTTTGTTTTTTACAGACATAGTATGTGTGTTTTCTGGTTGCAGGGCTGTTTGTTTTAGGAGTGGAGATTGTTATAGTATTATTAAGCAAGATATGATTTCTCTGAATCCATCGACAGAAGTTTACAATTCAATTATTGATGCATGGTGCTTGATGATTAACAAAGGGGATGGGGCTGAAAATCGACGAAGCAGATTCATATTTAATACCGAGCACAGTGTAAGTTGTTAAATATTTATTTATTACTACGTTTTTCAGTAAATTTATATTTTCTTGCTTGTTTTTAAAAGGGCGCATTGACAAAAATTATCGGACAAGTTGGTGAAGAGAAAGAAAATGTGAGAGAATTGATAGGGTTATTGAAGTTGTGGGCTGAACAAGACTTAAATCTATTGAAGAATGCTGAGATGGTTAGTTTCTGCTTATACGTTTTCTGTGTGATATGATAAAACATGCATAGTAGATGTTTGTATATTGCGCAGTATATATAGTTACCCGATGCAGTATATACATTTCTTATGCCCGAATTATTTTCTTTAAGCAGTTTGTTTTTATGATGACCACTTTTTGTCTTTTTATGTTGTAGATTTTTGTCCCGTTTGTTCTGAAAGGACATTATGCTTGTGTTGCTATAAATTTTGTTGATAAGAAGTTTCACTACCTGGATAATCGGAAGTACGACAATGAGCCTAACATCTTTGCTCAAGCTGCCACAATATTGGTAAGTTCATGTTAACAATATGATATTTTTGTGTGGTTTTGTTCTTTTAAGTTTGTTGATGTTATTTTAATAACTTTTTTTGCAGCAAAAGAATTTGGCTGAATTTCTTCGTGAATACGACATTCGAAGGCCAAAGATATTTTGCAATTTGTGTTTGAGAATGTGCTATTTAAATGACAGACGAGGAAGACGGATTTGGATTGTGCCATTTATTTGATGCATCATATGATGTATTTTGATGGTGCTGTGTATCTTGAACCAAATTTGTTGAAGGTATTTTTCTGGTTTTTTTTTTTTTTAAATAGTACTTATTTGATGAACTTAAATGTTTTTATTATTTTTTATGTTCATTTTAGGCTGATGTTCGTCGTGCTCTTCGGGGAGAATTCTGCCTTCAAATTGTTATTTCACGTTTCAATGAAGCAAAAAAAGAACTTCTCCAAGATGTGCAGAATTTCAACAAGGGCAAGAGGGAGCTAATATCAACAATTGAGGAAACGAAGAAGAAAGAAGCACAGGATAGGGGGAAAGGTCTTGGTGGGTTGCGTAAGGCAGGGAAAGGTAAAAAGAAATGAAGAATGTGGGTTGATTTGGGATAGATGTGAGTATGTGAAGTTTTGTTGGACAATTGGTGTTCTTTTTGGAATATTAGCAGTTTGTATTAGTTTTTTTTATTATTTTTCTTGTTTGGAATGATCTATTTTATGAGGCAACATAAATATTTGTCAATATTCAAGAAAAAATAATACAATCGTACATATACTGTGTTACATAATAAAATATATTATGTTCAAATATTTAACTATACTGTGCAGCTTGAAAATAATTTTCAAATATCCACGACATATACTGTGAAGGGTTATAACATTTACTGTCAAGGTTGATACCATATACTACCAGACATTATAACATATACTGTCAACGGTTTATAACATATACTGTCAATGTTGATATTATATACTGCTCAAATGCACCATATACTGTCAGACTTTATAACATATACTGTCAACGGTTTATAACATATACTGTCAAGGTTGATATTATATACTGCTCAGATGCACCATATACTGTCAGACTTTATAACATATACTGTCAACGGTTATAACATATACTGCCAAGGTTGATATTATATACTGCTCAAATGTGAAAGTTTTATCCTGTATTATGACATATAATATCAAGGGGTATGGCATATATTGGCAAGGTTGACATAATCGACTGTGAGTCAAATTAACTAAAAAAAGTATATTCTACTGTCGCTCATCACAAAATGTACTGCATTCAAATATTGAATATACTAGCAGGCTTTATAAGATATACTATCAATGTTTTTATAATATTCTGTTTAAAACTATATCTAAAAAATACGAACATTTGGTGTTGCTGAACCAAATTCATTGTTATTTATTTCAACTGCTTCTCTGGCTTTCTTCTTCCTTCGTTTTTCAAGTTGACTTTTTGGCCTTTGTGCCCTCCTCCCTTTTGTAGTTGATTGAATTGGATCAAGAATGTTGTTCAATGAATTAACTGCAGCCACTGGTTCTGCAGTTTTGAAGAAAGCATCAATAGCTTGCTTGTCTCTCTTATATCCTTCCTCCATGATTCTCCTTGTTTCTTCATTTTCTTCGCTTTTCAATATCATGTTATAGTAGTTGCGTACCAGTTGATGCCTCCATCGAGTGGCTGTGTGATTGCCTTCTTTGTTTGTATTTGTCTTGCTCCATCTCTCCCAAACATTTGATTTTTCCATTTTTGTCCATCTCTTTTTGATGTAATTTTCTAGAATGCTTTGTGCAAAATTTATGTGTAACACTCTCAAGCAGTGGTAACAAAGAATTCCACACTCTTCGTATTTCTTGCAACTGCATGATATTAAACTGAGTGTGCTGTCATATATTACTGTGCTTCTCTTGGCATCAGTAATGCCTGATGAAACTTGATAGATCATTGTACTGTCTTCTACTCCAACTATGATTGAGTAACTTGAAATGCATTTCCGAAATTCCTCCTCAAAATCTTTGAAATTTTTTGTAGTATAGACCTCTGATGCTTGTTTTATGATCCCTGGCATTGGTAAACTTGTATAAGGCTGTGATGTTGAACATTTGAACTCATCATATTTTTCTGTGCTTCGCCAACATTTTACTGTTTCTTTGAAAATACCATAGAAATCAGTCAAACTTGTTTTCTTCTTTGCATTGAATGAGATCACTTTGTTTGTGCTTTCACTTCTTTGGAATGACCGTATTCCAGCAGAAAAGAAGTCTCTGCTCAATGCAGTGCACCATTTGTCCTTTAGAGTATACAATCTTGTAAACCACTCATTCTTTTCAAGGTTGTAAGTTGTTATCATATTCTTCCAACAAGTTTCAAACTCAGTTTCATCGACACAGCCTGATAAGCACTTGTTGAAGGTGTCCTTGAATGTGTTGTTCCCCTTTAAACTTGCAAATCTTGTTATAGCATTTTGGTAAAGATGCCATTGGCAAAGGCTATGTCTTGAATCAGGGAAAACCTGAATTAAAAACAAAACACATTATTTATAGTTTGCTGAAAAAGATTTCTGTGAATGTGATGCAATATGCAGAGTATATGTGTATATACTGCACAGTATATAAACATAGAATGCACAGTATATGTTTATATTTTGTACAATATATGTCATCAGTACCTTCTCAATTGCTTTTGCGATTGCAAAATCTTGATCTGTGAATATTGTTACTGGTGATTTTCCTCTCATTGACTTCTTGAATGCTGTGAAAAGCCACTCAAATGACTCCAGTTTTTCATCTGATAGAAAAGCGCATCCAAACATCACGTTCTTCCATTGGTTGTTTATGCCTATGAACGAAGCACAAATCAAATTGTACTTGTTTGTTTTATATGTTGTGTCAAATACAAGAACATCACCATATATATCAAAATCCTCCATCATTAATGAATCCCTCCAAAAGATATTGCACAACCTCCCATCTTTCATCTTCACTTTGTAGGAAAACTCACTGTCTTCTTGAATTTCTTCTTGTATCATGTCTATGACAGTTTCTGCATCTCCTCCTTCAATTTGTTGCATTTTCATACGATTTATGAAATTTAGGTGATCTCTCTTGGTGTGGCCAACATTTTCTTCACCCCCAGCTTCATGAACCATGTATCTGTAGGTGTCTATTGGCTTTATTCCAGAATCAACCATATTTGCTATTGTCTCTGCCTTTTCATTTGTGATTTCCCTCTCTGATTTGTGTAAGTGGTTCAAATCTGCCCTAGTTAATTCATGATTGTGGAACATATTATGTTTCACAACTTCAAACAGCCCCCCTGTAGTCCTTGAAACCTTCATTTCTGCCATACAATTTGTTCGTAGGGTTGGCTTTCTTTTCCTCTTTTCGTCTGATCTTCTTTTTTTCCCCAGCATTATAACACACAAATGATTTTCCCACAAGTTCTCCTTTTGATGAGAATCGATTTGTTGACTTTCGAACGCTGAAACCTTGACAACGAGCATGCATGCGGTATAAATCATACATTTCAGCAATTGTGCTTCTTTTAACCCCAAGTAGCGAATCAGACATGTCTATTGACTCATTTGGGATTTCTGTAAAAAATCACAAAAAGTGAAGAGCATTAAGTATACTGTCAAGATTTTCATGGTGTACTGTGATTTGAATAAAAGTACACTGTCACTGAACATATTAAAAACCAGTAACTTTAATGCAATATAAAAGCAGCAGTTAAAGTATACTGCTTGGTAAACTAATTTTTACTGTCATACAAAATAATATTTACTGTCGGGTTCTTACCTTCATTATTGTTGTTCAAACTATCGTTCAATATAGATCTGCTGGATATATCTTCAGAACTTGACTTCTCTGTTTCATGCTAATTACCAATTATTATTTCAAGAGAATCTGAACACATAAAAACGAAACAAATGAGTAGTTAAAGTGAAGAGCATTAAGTATACTGTCAAGGATTTCATGGTGTACTGTAATTTGAATAATAGTACACTGTCACTGAACATATTAAAAACCAGTAACTTTAATGCAATATAAAAGCAGCAGTTAAAGTATACTGCTTGGTAAACTAATGTTTACTGTCATACAGAATAACATTTACTGTCGGGCTCTTACCTTTCTGATGTTCTTGCACTGTTCTATCATCATAAACTTCAGTATCCATATCTACGAGAAATCATAAAACAAACCTCTTCAAAACATTTTCGAATTTGTAATGAAAAGAGAATTCTAATGTTCAAATAATTAAATGAAAATCATTAATAGCTCATGTTCATGATTTATTTTATGCCAATTGACAATTACTATGATTGATTTTTTTTCAGATTCTGGCTGAATTATGTTTCTGCGAGAATTGATAGAGGATCAATGACATATGTTGATGAAGATCAGTGAAATCGACCTGAGAAACTGCAAAAATCAAGAGGCCTGAGGAATGCACGTAACAAATTGCGCTGCTTTGATGAAGAAGGTGAGGGTTTTGCATTTGACTTAAATCAGGTTTGACCAGGAATTTACTTATTTATTTTTACCTAGTGGGTAAAAGATTACAAGTGGGCCCCACAAGGTGTACAATAACACTAATGTGCATCATATGCACATGAGTGTCACTCTTAAAATAATAATAATTTGAGTTCACCTCATCCCTCAAGCATCTATAAATGGTAGATGTCTCCTGCGGAAACCCCATTCCATAATTAAACACTTGTTAGCATTGCTTACAAGGTTCCAAAACACCTGATCCTCCCCTGATCTTAATTTCTTCAATTTCACACACACACACACACACAATTTTCACAATTTTATTTTTGCATGGGTGATTATATACTACCTAATGTGTGACATATAGTTTATCTTATAGTCAATATGTTACAATTTTTTAAAAGTTCTCCACATATTAATCACATATCTAGTTGTGTGCAAGCACTGCCTTAAAATTTCCTTAGTCACATATTTGTTAATAATATTGGTCTACAAATTGCAGAGATAAAAGGTTATTTAGCAAGCATGAAGATCCAAAGTGAAGGTGGAAAGCTTCTATGCTTATTCCTGCTAACACTAGCAACTACAGTTACATCCCAGGATATTAATAACACGTGCCCATTTACACACTTGTTCCATTTTGGAGATGGATTTACAGACATTGGTAACTCCATCCACGTCAGCCCTAAAGACCATAATCCAGCTAGGCTTCCCCCTTATGGTATCACTTTTCCGGGTTGGCCTACGGGTCGTTGGACCGACGGCTTTGTTGACATGGACTATGCAGGTATCCAAAACGACTCTTCTTTTTATTGGAACGAAGAGAATATTATTAGTTGAATTAACCTTTCAACTATATTAATATAATTTGCAGCTATGGATTTTGGGTTGCCAAATGTTGTGCCTTATTTGACACTGCCTGCCGCATTGAGCAACGACGGAGTCATATTTTCAGCAGCTAGAAGCCCAGTGCTTTCCCGTTCATTTTACGAGTCGCAGGGCATTACGATTCCATCCTATGCTGTTCCCCTTGACGAGCAGATCCATTGGTTCAAAGAATACCTTAAATCTGTTTGCTCAACAACAGAAGGTTTACGTACCATATTTATTATATCGACAACAATTAATTATACAGTATTATAAGTAGTAATTTAATTTCTACCATAACTTTTTTTTTTTTCTTATTGTAATTCAGAGTGTGCCGATTTTCTCGCAAAATCTCTTATAGTGATGGGAGACATGGAAGGCAACGATGCTGGTTACGCACTGACTCAAGGAAAGTCCATTGAAGAAGCAGAAACTTATATGCTAGATACAGTAGATGTTATGATCAATACTTCAAGAGTAATTACCTAGCTAATTCTCTTTACCATTAATTTTCTCAAATATTTAATATCCAACGCATGCTTGCAGGAGTTGTTGAAATTAGGCGGCCCAGGGTCGCGGGTGATAATTCCTGGAACAGGGCCTCTTGGATGCACTCCTGATATTCTAACTGCATTATGGTCAGTTGATCCAACAGAATTTGATGAAATAGGTTGTCTCAAGAAGGTGAATAAATTGATGTTAGACAAGAATGCCCTTCTTCGAAGAGAAACCGAGAATCTCCAGAAGGAATTTCCAAACTCCTTCGTATATTTCTCAGCTGTATATTCGCCTGTGTATGCAGTCATCAAGAACGCATCAGTTATAGGGAAGTCTTTTTTCTTCAAATATTACTTATTTAGCAAGAAAAAAGAGGAATTAACTATATGTGTCATACTGTTTATGTTTGGAACAGGGCAAGATGGGATAAATAAGGCACTGAAATGTTGCTGTGGAATCGGAGGACGATACAACTACGATAGCAACAGATTCTGTGGGAGTCCGGGAGTGCCGGTATGCTCCAACCCTAAGGAATATATATTCTGGGATGGTTTTCACTTTACACAAGAGACTTACTACAAAATGGAGCATTTACTTGTTCAGAATCCTTATGAGAATCTCAACTGCTCAAGTCCAAGTTCAAACGCTGTGAGAACATCATCTTCTGTTTCAGGGAAAATCCTTGCCTACCCAGTCGAGTACGATTCGACTGAGACAATCCACTATGAATTGTGATCAAATAAATGAAATAGTGACAAATAAAGCAATTATGCTACTGTATTTCCTTTAATTTGCAACTTGTTTTCTATTTATTTATTGAAAACCATTTACTTTACCAGTTTGTTCCATTGATTAATCATGTGATACTACACGCTTTACATATACTACGCACACACTATACATATACTATGTACATGCACATGTGGTGGGTTTGATTCTGTATTTGAAACATTACAATGAAAATGGTCTTTGATACATATTTATTTAGATGACAAGTGCTATCTCTTATAATGTGACGACTTATCATCATAAAACACTTAATGAATTATTCACAGTCCTTTTTAGACAACTTTTAGCTACAACTAATTAGTATTAAAAGAATATTTGATATGCATTTTAGATGTTAGCTGAAAGGCATTAATTGCGTCAACGTTATTAAGGTAACTAATTAATGATAACATGTTATCTCAACTAATTAATAACAAATTCTTTTTATTCGACACAATTTTGAGTTGTCTCAAAAGATTATTGTTCTTATAATGCAAGTCCAATGCAACTTATAAGTTACATTATGCAAAGACTTATTAACATATAAAATTTTAAAATATTACATCATAAAAGCTCCTGCAACGACTTAGAAGACATTAAAAGTCATAAAATATTAGAAATAAAGTCATTAAAAGTCATAAAATATTAGAAATAAACTTAACCTAATACTCTATTAGTAGAAATTGCAGATCCAATACCATTCTTAGAGGACACAACATAAATAGTTGTTGGAAGATTGTTTGACATCTGTCCTAATTAAAGATTGGGACAAGATAAGAGAATTGTCAAAAAAGCGATCAACATTTCAATTTTTTTTTAGGGTGAAAAACGCTTGCATAAATCAAGAGCGACCACAATGGTTCGCTACAAATTGTTCAATGGAAAAGGGTAAATCACCGGTCACAATCCCCGGACCCTCTAAAGAAAACGCGAAACGAGCTAAATGGTGGGCAACCATATTTGCCGACCGACGCAACAAAGAGAAAGAAACAGAACTAAATAAACAGAAAAGTGAAGAAATAGAAGCAACAATGAAACCAAAATAGGAGAGATCCTCTCGCCGTTGCCGTAACCTATGAAACATAGTAGCATTATCGACCTCAATGACGAGATGCTGATATCCCCGATCAGCTGCCACTTGAACCCCATCAAGGAGCTTCCCCAGCTTCCACAGAAACATCGTTCTCCATCCATCTCCAAAAACTTGTCATCACCCCACCTTCGGCGTTCCGGATGACCTCACCCAAACCTGTCCCACCACCCGTCAAACATGAGGCATCTGAGTTGAGCTTTAATACTCCGCCGTCCGGCGAGAACCAAGTTTCCAGCGCAACAGCAAGGCGGCCATGAAAGGGAGGGAGCTTCGCTACACAATAATCTGTTAGTACTCGTCTTGCGCTAACATAGCAGCTATCATGGGACAACTCCTTATCCTCAAACACTCTCATATTCCGACCATGCTATAATTTCCACAGCAAGATACTAAAGATGTTATGGCTCTCCTTGTCCATCACTCCTGCCATATGTTCAAACCAGTCCATTATTGAAGCTGACGGCTTCAGCGATACCTGGTCCAATCAAAGAGGAGATCCACGCCAATACGTGTTAGCCATTCGCAGTCTCGTAGTGCATGTTCAATTGTTTCTTGAGCTTTCCCACAGTATTTGCAATCTGGGTCAACATCCATTCCTTATCTTACCAATCCTCGCGCCACAGGCAAAATTTCAGCCGCTGCCTTCCACATGAAAATACGCACCTTAGGAGGAACATCCAACTACCAAACTCACTTCCAGAATTTTCGTCTTCCATCGTTAGACGACGAGCCAACCTGCTCCATCGTCCTTTCCCCTCTAGCCATATAGTATCCCGACTTGACCTCATACAGCCCATTCTTCGAACCACTCCAAATCAGTAAGTCCAACCCCGCCGATGCATGTATTGGAATTGATCGGATACATAACGCCTCCTCCTCCTAAAAAAGAGAATGGATAAGATCCCGGTTCCACGCCCTCCTATTTGGTAGAATAAGATCCTTCACATATTCCACCCTACACGCCTCCGATTTCGAATTCCTCTATTTAAAATGAGGCATATTAGGGATCCACGGATCCGACCATACCTTAACCTCCAAATTCAATCCGATGCGCCATATTAGACCCTTTTTAATAATTTCCCGCCCCGCCAAAATGCTTCTCCATATATAACTAGGATTATAGCTAAAATTGGCATCCAAGAAGGAATTATTTGGATAATATCGCGCCTTCAATAGTTTGGATAGAAGGGAACTCTCGTCTTTCATTAATCTCCACCCTTGTTTCGCCAGCATAGCTACATTAAAAGCTGCTACATCTCTAAATCCTAACCCTCCATCCTCCTTACTGTCACACAACGACTCCCAAGACTTCCAATGTCTTTTGTGCTCAGTCTGCTTCTGACCCCACCAAAATTGGGAACACATAGACCTTATTCTACATACAACAGCCTCAGGGATTAGAAAGCAACTCATTAGATATGTCGGGATGGCTTGAGCAACAGCCTTAATGAGCACTAGCCTACCCCCCGCCGATAGCATACTGCTTTTCCACCCCTTCAATTTCTTTTCTATCCGAGCCACAACCTCACTGAAAAGCGACTGCTTAGTCCGTCCAGCCGAAGCCGAAAGTCCCAGATAAATAGCGTGTTTTTCCACCACCCAAACACCAAGCCTACCTGCTAAATCCACCCGTCTCGCCTCCTCCAACCCTTTACTAAAACACACTTCAGATTTCTCAAGAGAAATCATTTGTCCTGAAGCAGCTTCATAACACCGAATCACATCCGCTACCTTTTCAATTTCCGCACTACTTGCCCAACCAAAAATGATACTATCGTCCGCAAAGAAGAGGTGAGATATGAATGGGGCACCTCTGCATATAACAGCCCCATGCAATCGCCCCATCTGCTCTGATTTTTTAAGGAGAGCTGAAAATGCTTCTGCACAAAACAAGAAAAGATAAGGAGACAACGGGTCCCCTTGTTGGAGACCCACGAAGGATAAAAAGCATCACCAGCTGTACCATTGACCATGATAGAAAAAGACATAGAAGTAACACATCTCATAATAAGCTTAACTAGCCCCCAATTTAAACCTAATCGAAGCATCACTCTCTCAAAAAACTCCCACTCAACTCTGTCATAAGCCTTGCTCATATCTAGTTTGAACGCAAACGTTCCTCGTTTCTTAGCAGCGTTATGTCCCATATAGTGGAAAATTTCAAAAGCAGCCAGAGCATTATCAGTAATAAGTCGACCAGGGATAAAAACAGATTGATTGGTCGAGATTAGTGCATTAAGAATGAGTTTAAGCATATTAGCAATCGTTTTAGTAACAATTTTGAAGATGACATTGCATAAACTGATGGGTCGAAAATCAATGACCTGTTCAGGATGTTTTTTCTTAGGGATTAGAACAATGAGCGTTTGAATTAAAGCACGAGGACTAGACTGCCCATTTAAAATATCAAGAACAACATGCAGGACATCAGACTGAATAGAAGACCAAAATTTTTGATAGAAAATAGCAGGCATACCGTCAGGACCAGGCGCCTTTGTAGGATGCATTTAGCTTAGGGTTTCCATTATTTCTTCCTTAGTGAAAGGTTTGGCCATCATCTCCTGCATGTCTGCTGTCACTTTTGGTTCAACCGCTTCGATGGCTCTGTCCATATTGAGATTAGTGCCCCGCATAAAAAGTTCGCCAAAATAATCTCCAAACACCTTAGCTATATCCACATCCTCCTCCACCCACTCATCTTGGGTATTTCTAATTTTTAATATAGTATTCCTTTCCTACCGTCCCGTGGCCGTTCGATGGAAGAAAGTTGTGTTCTGATCACCGCTACGAAGCTAGTTTGTCCGTGAGCGTTGGGCCTACTTGGCCTCTTGCCTGGTGTGCAATTCTGACAACTTAGCCTCTAGATTCATGATTTGCTCAAGGATCCCTCTATCAGTTCTGGTCGTCTGTAGCCTGCCTAATTTCTCCTCACACTCCCTAATCCGCTTCTCCACACTACCGAAATGTGTAGAGGCCCAACTGGCCAGTCTGGATCCACACACTTCGATCTTTCCTAGCAATGTCGAGGGTCGTAGGCCATTTAAACTTTCTTGCCAACTTTATTGAACAACCCATTGGAAAGACTCATCCTGAAGCCACATGGTCTCGAACTTATACCGCTTCCCCCATTTCTTCCCCTTAAGTTTCTTTCTCTTCCTCCATTGGACTACAATTGGATAGTAGTCCGACTCTCTACGCAATAAGTGGTCAACCCTATGATGGGCATGCATTACTCGCCACGAATCAGTGGCTACACCTCTGTCAAGTCGCTCTTGAATATTCCCCTCACCCTGCTCACCGTTAGACCAAGTAAAAGTAAATCCATCATAGCCTAGATCCTCCAGTCCTACATTATCTAAAGCACCTCGAAAAGCTTCCATCCGACTTCCCTCCCTCACCCTACCCCCTATCTTCTCATGATTGTACAAGATTCGTTCCAGTCCCCAACATATAACCATGGAAGATTCATCCTTCCCGCCAAATCCGCAACCATAGCCCATGTTAAGTGCTTATTTTGCTCCTCCGCCCAATCATATATACCAGTAAATCTCCAATGCCTCCCCGACTCACTAGCCACCAAATCTATAAAGTGAGGACACGAATCTATAATTCGTATATCCAGCTCTTCTTTCGCTAGTAAACCCAAACTGCCACTACGGCCTCCTCCATCAATTCTACACCCCACCCCCTCAACTAACCTATATCCAATAATCCTAACTACTTCTGCCACTTCTCCGAGCTCTAATCTAGTTTCAGACAAGAAAAATAAAATGGGATGTTCAGATTTTATCAGCTTCTTTAGCACATTAAATGTCGATGGGTTCCCAAGCCCCCGGCAGTTCCAACTCAAGCAACTCATTGCAACCGGCGGGACTGCCCATCTGCAGCTGGCGCTGATAACTCGTTCAAATCCAGAATGTCCACTAAATATCCCCGTCCTTTCTTCAACGAAATATCAACATCCATGTCGTCTGCTTTGTTCTCTTTCTAATTATGTTTTCTTTTTATCGTGACCGGTACCAAGGGAGCCGTTCCAGTTTTTCGATTCTCCTTCACTTTCTTTCTCCTCCAGGTTACTTGGTTAGGCTTAGATGGACTCGGGTCTGTGACTAAAGGGTTGTTGGTTGGAATAGGACTCTGGTTGGATATCGGTAACGGTAGGTTTACGGTTTTGGCGAGGTCGTCAATGGGTATAACTCCAAACTGGAGAATCAGGTCTGTACTTGGGTGGGACGATGGTTACGATCAACATTTCACTAAAATAATCATTTAGGGCTCATTTGGTAGAGGTAATAAAGCCTAATTATATTATTTATATCTCCTAATCGATTATTTGGTAGCTCTTATTACATATACATGTTATGCAAACGACCCGGGTAATAAGGCCATATTAGGCCCTGTAAATAGTCTGATAGTATTTCATGGGTTGAATAGTAACTAATATAACAAATTGTATTCTTCAAAATATCCTCACTAAAATTAATTTTCACCAGGGGATGCACGGTTTGCATATTTAACATAAATATATAATAAAAGTAAATATATTTATACTGTTATAATATAGTGAAAATTATAATCAACATATAAAAGTAACGAAAAAATTATATGTTTATTACTTATAAACGTTTTCATTATTATATTAATTAAGATAATAATAATTTATACGAAGACCATTTTTGACCGATGAACGATGACACTTGGGTGTTAGCAAGTGACGTCTTATATAATAAAATATAATGGACCCCGATGGGATAATCATAACTGTAAGCCGTTCAGACCAGAGGCACTCGTCTGGTCAATGTAAAAAATGGCCTTCCTAATCTCCTCATTAGCCGGCATCCTACAGAGAGAAGTCAAGTCAATGTTCTCGGGGAGCCTAGGGAAGAACTCATTAGCAGGGATCTCCAAGTCCCCCTGTTCCGCCGACAAAAGGCTCTGAAAGTAAGCAACAATCGAGTCCCGAATGCCGATCTGATCGACGATGTGGGCTTCGTCGGCCTCGATGGTGTGGGTGTAAAATTGACACCAGTTTTGCTTCACAAAGCTCTGAGAACTGGGTGTTCCTCTCACCCTCCACGGTCCAGCGCATTTCCGCCTTCTACCTCCAGAAGTCCTCTTCCATGCGAAGGCACAAAAGATACTTGGCGTGGAGGCGCCACATCTCTGTGTGTCGGGCAAGAGTGGGGTCACTATCATGGGCGAGCTCGGCAACAACATGTGCACTCTCGGCCTCCTGAATCCTTTGGAAGATATTATCGAAGGCCGACCAATTCCATTGCTTTAGGTGCTTCTTGACCCAAGTGAGCTTCAGCTGTAGGTTCACCATACCATATGTCTTATCGGAACTGCCCAAACCTCACGGATAGAGTCCAAATAAGTGTGGTGTCAGACCCACATGCTCTAAAAGCGGAAGGAGGATACCTGGCAGTGCTCGGTGAATCTGCACTCGAGAAGTAGCGGGGCATAGTTGGACCAAGTACGAGGAAGGTGCGAGACCTTCGTGACCTCGAAGACCGATGACCACCGACCATTCGCGAGCACGTGATCCAGCCTCTCGAGAAAGCCTTCCCTGCCCTGGAAGGTGTAGTCTAAACCGATGTAACTCATATCGAGTAGCTCACAATCGGAGATTCCCTCGCTAAAGTCAAGCATCTCTCCTGCTTTGTCGGTGGCGCTGTTATTACGCTCGTGGTTGTGGAGGAAGATGTTAAAATCGCCTCCCACAAGCCAGGCCTGCTCTCGCATGAATTCGCTGATCTCATGCAAAGTGTCCCAGAGTGGGTAGCAGAGGTGCTGCTGAATCTTCGCATACACAATGGTGAGGAAGATCGGGAGTGGCAGGATCGGGCAGACAGACGAATGTGGAGGGCCTGTTCGGTGTCGATGATGACATTAAAGTAATAATGTAGGGCAGCAAAAACCCAAATTTGACCGGAAACATTTCTGACCTCGCTATGAAAGTCAAAGACGGCGGGTGATGAACGGACTAGACGAACCATCGCCTCCAAGCTCTAAAACAACACAAAAAGAAAGGCGGTGCGTCCTAACAAGCTGACAAAGGTGGGTCTGGGTGGGACTGTTCTGAAGCCCACGGGTGTTCTATATCATGAACGGAACCGAAATAATCAAACACCTGGGGGAGGGGAGGATCTACGCCCCTTAATCGGGCGCTCGCGGCTCTTACGTGCGGCACAGGCACTGCGTGTGGCTGGGGTCTTTTACCTGGCCAGCTTTTCGATGGTGCGATCCAGCCTACTAAAACCTCTCGGTAGTACACTAGACTCATGCGACCTATCAGAAGAGGCTGGGCAGGCATTCTCAACCATAAACTACTGAATGTGACGTTCCGTACTGAAGGTAGGGTCAAGTCCAGTCGGGATCTGAGCATCCGAGTGAAAGGACTCACATGAGTGCTCCTATCGAGCCATGTTCAGGAGAGATGGAATCTGGGATGCGGAGACCGGAGGGAGAGTCTTGTAAGGTCTCGGCACGTTGATATCCACCACAGGCATCTCAACGTCTATCCTGCTGTGTCCCTCCGAGTCCCCCGATCAGTTTGTGCTCCTCTAGCAGCAAATTCAGTAGTGACCGAGTTATGCAGCTCAGACTCAACTACATAAGAACCCCTGGGAGCAGTATCATCGTCGGTATCCAAATCATCTAACGTGTCCTCATCCTCGAGGTCATCTCCACTCATCTGAATGTGGGCTCTAACAACCGTCTCCACGCACTCGGAGACTTTGTTCGCCTCGGGGGCATACTGGTCTAGCTGATCAATTCCCCTGGCAGGGACAATCTGCCACTCAGAAATAGCGTCGGACGTCCTCCGAGCGTGGGGACGCAGCTAAGTCCTCCGGTCTGATGTGGCCAGTGTCGATAGAAGAGGGTGAGCACCCCCAGTTGTCTCGGGGGAGAAGCTCGATACCCGCGGTGCCTGCGGCGCTGGCTGTCCTACTGACCCTGGGCAACGCCGCCAGCAGTCTGCTCCAACTGAGTCTTGGGTGGCCTATGTGGTCGTCTATCGGGTGGTGGCGGCCGGGCTTTGTTGCCCATCATATAACAATCCCGCATCTTGTGCCCAACTTGATGGCAACCATTATAGTAGTTCAGAACAAAATCATAAATGATCCGCTGACGCCATCTCCTCTCGCCTGAGGTGATCATGATCTCAGGGGTTTGGTCATTCTGACAGATTAGCTCGATGCAAATCCTAGCTTAAAGAACCCGACTCCTGTTACTAGTCGGATAGTCCATTTGAAGAGGTTTGCCGATGAGCTCAGCCATAGCATATAAATCATCGTGATTGAAAATCTGAATGAGGATGCCAGGAAAGCGGTACCAAACGGGGGCGCCATGGCGGCCTCGACCTTAGGATAAAATCCGGTGTCCATTTAAAGACCCGCATAGGACAACTAGAGATCAATAAAGAAGTGCTAAGCCATAACTTGGTAAAGTCACTATCCTCGACCAACTCGATAAGAATGTGAGAGGTGGTCATAAAGCTCCAATGATATCTACCAACAAGACCTAATTCAGCTGATATGGTCACTATCATGCGAGCAGTAGGACTAGCGTGGGAGAATTTCTCAACAAGACAATTTTTGCAATCAACAAGGCTATCAAAGACACTAGGCAAGATATCAAGCGCCTATATGTTACCAATAAACTTTTGGGATCCAAGAGGACGTAACTTATCTCCAAACACAACCAAGATCGGATTAGGATCGGGTGTCAGCTTTAGGACATGAGCGGTTAAAGTCAGAAGAGAAATCGCTTCCGCAAAAGAAAAAGATGCTGGAAGAGGGATGGGCTTATCTCGGATGGTATTCGAATCAGATGGAATCGGGACAGGGGTTAAGATGGGGGGTGGGGGGTTGGATGGGAAATGATCAATAGTGGAGGGGGGTGGAAAGGGAGGAGTGGTGTGGGGTTTGGGGTTGGATAAGGGCAGGATGATTAGGGTGGGGGAAGGGGGAGGGAGGTTGATTTCGGTAGAGGGGGGGACGAGGGGAAGGGCCCAAGGCCCAAAGTGGAACCAGCATTCGACTGGGCTATGGTATGTGGGCTCGAAAAGAATGCCAATAATTGGGATAGGACCTTGGAATTAAAAGGTCCATTCTCATAATAGAGAGAATCTGCAGGAGGGAGGCCCAAAAAATGACTATCAGTAGTGGGGTTTGGGGGCACCAAAGAAGATGTGACGGCGGACGACGGGGGAGCAGCAATTGGCGGCACCGCTGCGGCAGAAGAGAAAGGGAGTGTACAAGTTTGCTCCACCACCGTGAGGGTGGCGGAGGGATGAACGGAGGCCATGGTGAGAGAGCTCACCCAGAAAAAGAGGAGGGGGGGAGGCGATGTGGAAGGCCATCAGAGGCGAGGGTGTTCGGCAGCGGATGGTGGTGGTCAGAGGCGGGGCAGGACTGAGACAGCGGGAGGAAGAGATTCCTACAGTTTAGCGGTGGCGACGGGGCGATGAACAGGTAGCAACTGCACACAGTTCAGGGCGGTTCGCCGGAGCAGACGGTGAACAGTAGCAGCCCAACAGTGAACAGGACGGGACGCCAGAGTCGACGGTGAATAGTAGCAGCCCAACAGTGATCAGAGAGAAGCGAACGGCTAGTTTTCCCCTTGAACTAGTTAGTAAATTCAGAGAATTGTTTAGCTAGGGTTCATATCCAGTTTAGGGTTTAAATTGTGGGTTTTGTTGAACATTAGCTATAATCTATAATTCATTGCTTGATTAGTGGATTGAGGGTGTGTTAATCCTTCGTGAATGTAGATCATTGATCGAACCACGTTAAAATTGCTTTGATTGTCTTGTTATTGTTCTTGGTGTGCGTTTGGCTTGAGTTTGTGTGTTCTTTGCATGTTTGTTCGATTTCAATGGCAGAACATATTGAGAGTTAAATCTGATTGTGCTTGAATTAACAATCACAATATATATGTATTTGATTATGTAGAAATAATAAAGACACTGAAATAAAACAAATAATAAAATTTCTAATGAAATATAGCAAACAAATTTTCATGATTAGGATTAGCTTTAAAGATTAACATTTAGAAAATTTAATAGCTGGTTTTTTTGGTGGGTATAATTATGACGCAATCTTTAATGATAATTTAGTATGTAGATGATTTTTTTAATAGTAGGTACAGTGTTTGTGGAACCGGACCGGTTAACAAACCGATTTGCTTACCTATTCACGGTTCAACCTATCGGACCGATTTAACCGGAGGTCCGACCGATTAAATACAATTTAAAGAATTAGATTTATGACTAAATTTTATCTTTATAATAATATATATGACTCTTCAAATCTCATCCCCTCACATCGGCCACCCGCCACAGCTTTGTTTTTCTTAAGTATCTTATATATACAATAATATTATACTCCCTTCGTCCCGGCTTATTTTGCATGTTTTCCGTTTTCGGTTGTCCCAACTTATTTTGCACACCCCTAAAAAGGAAATTTTTTCCACAATCTTCACCCTTAAAATCTCAACCCCAATCTCCACTTTTAAAAAAGTCAAAGAAAAAGCAAAATCTTTTTTTCTTAATATCCGTGCCCGATCAACTGTGCAAAATAAGCCAGGACGAAGGGAGTACTTATTAAGTGTACTGCCTTTTCCAGATCCTTCTAATCTAAAACTCATTTCTTTCCCTACTCCAACCCTTGCGCCGCCAACGTTGTCCCACCTTTGTCTTCATCTTTTTCGGTGGTTCACCTTTGCCTTCATCATCTTCCTCACTCTCAAAAGCTCCGAACAAAATAAACAATTTCTGCAGATTTAGACCTTCCAACTTCTATTGACAGATCTGGGATGCACATTAAACAGTTTTGGGCGATGTGGAGGGCCATTAGCGGCGAGGGTGGTCGGCAGCGGATGGTGGTGGTTAGAGGCGGGGCAGGACTGAGACGGTGGGAGGAAGATATTTCCTATAGTTCAGCGGTGGCGACAGGGCGATGAACAGGCAGCAGCTGCACACAGTTTAGGGTGGTTCGCCGGAGCAGATGGTGAATAGTAGCAGCCCAAAGGTGAACAGGGCGGGATGCCAGAGCCGACGGTGAATAGTAGCAGCCCAACAGTGAACAGAGAGAAGCGAACGGGTAGTTTTCCCCTTGAATTAGTTGGGGGAAAAGTTTATTTGGTCCCATAACTTTTTAACTTTTCTGATTTGGTCCCATATTTAACTACTTTTTCAATTCAGTCCTGTATCTCTATCAATTGCTTCATTTTGGACCAATTTTTACCAACTCACCGGAATATGCCATGTGCCTCCCACGTGCCGACGCCAATCAGGGAGTTCCGGCGACTTATGCCTTGTGGCAAGGGAAAATAGTTGATTTGGTCCCATAACTTTTTAATTTTTCTGATTTGGTCCCATATTTAAATACTTTTTCATTTAGTCATGCACCTCTATCAATTGCTCAATTTTGACTCAATTTTCACCCAATTTTCACCAATTCACCGGGAAAAGTCACGTGTCTCCCACTTGTCGGCCACAATTAAAGAGTTCCGATGACTTATGCCACATGGCGCCTCATTTGTGAGGTGGCTTTTGTCTTTTTCTTTTTTTCTTTTATACATCAATTTACACCTTGGGTGAGAAAATTTTCAACTCAACCAATCATTTAATAAAATAAACACCAAAAATCCAAAATCTATGGTACAAAACGAAAGGAAAAATTAAATCAGATAAACCCTAAAAGAATCGATTTTTTTTTTTCTCTTCTACGCCTACTACACCGCTACTCTAATCCCTCTCCGAAAAGATTTGCATAAGCTCCCACATGAAAGAGATGCATGGCAGCAGCAAACCAAAATGAAAATAAATATGATGACGAGAAGCGGTTGAAAGTGAGAAGAGAAAAGAAATTCAATTCTTTTAGGGTTTGTTTGTTTGATTTAATTTTTCCTTTTGTTTTGTAGTACAGGTTTTGAGTTTTTGTTGTTTATTTTATTAAATCATTTGTTGAGGTGAAAATTTTCTAACATGAAGAAAAAGACAAAAGTCACCTCACAAATGCGGCGCCACGTCACATAAGTCGCCAAAACTCTTTAATTGGTGCCGACACGTGGGAGGTGTGTGACCTTTCCCAGTGAGTTGGTGAAAATTGAGTCAAAATTAGTCCAATTTTGAGCAATTGATAGAGGTACATGACTAAATTGAAAAAGTAGTTAAATATGGGACCAAATCAGAAAAATTAAAAGGCTATGGGACCAAATCAACTATTTTCTCCCGCCACATGGTATAAGTTGCCGGAACTCCAAGATGGGCACTGGCACGTGGCCTTTCCCGACGAGTTGGTCAAAATTGGTCCAGAATGAAGCAATTGATAGAGATACTAAACTGAAAAAGTAAATATGGAAACAAATAAAAAAAGTTAAAAAGTTATGGGACCAAATCAATTTTTTTTCCGAATTAGTTAGTAAATTTAGAAAATTGTTTAGCTAGGGTTCATATCCAGTTTAGGGTTTAAATTGTGGGTTTTGCTGAACATTAGCTATAATCTATAATTTATTGCTTGATTAGTGGATTGAGGGTGTGTTGATTCTTCGTGAATGTAGATCATTGATCAAACCACGTTAAAATTGCTTTGATTGTCCTTATATTGTTCTTGGTGTGCGTTTGGTTTGAGTTTGCATGTTCTTTGCATGTTTGTTCGATTTCATCGGCTGAATGTATTGAGAGTCAAATCTGATTGTGCTTGAATTAACAATCATAATACATATGTATTTGATCATGTAGAAATAATAAAGATAACTAAAATAAATAAATAATAAAATTTCTAATGAAATAAAGCAAACAATTTTTCACGATTAGGATTAGCTTTAAAGATTAACATTTAGAAAATTTAATAGCTGATTTTTTTTTTGTGGGTATAATTATGATGCAATCTTTAAAGATAATTTGGTACATAGATGATTTTTTTAATAGTGGGTACAGTGTTTGTGGAACCAGACCAGTTAACACATCGATTTGCTTACCGATTCACGGTTCAATCGGTCGGACTGGTTTAACTGGAGGTCCGATCGATTAAATGCAATTTAAAGAATTAGATTTATGACTAAATTTTATCTTTATAAAAATATATATGACTCTCCAAATCTCATCCCCTCATATGGGCCATCCGCCACACCTTTGTTTTTCTTAAGTATCTTATATATACAATAATATTATACTAATTAAGTGTACTGCCCTTTTCCAGATCCTTCTAATCTAAAACTGTTGTGGGTTTAACAAACAATTGGATCAATACAAGCAAACAAAAACAATGAAACAAAAACAGAAATAAAATGACTCCAAGTTTACGTGGTTCGGCCCAAGAATGACCTACGTCCACGGAGGGTATTTCAGCTCTCTATTATCTTCCCAGAAAAGTTACAAGATGAAGAACGCTACTGAAACAACTCAATAGCAACAAAAAATGAAAAACACTCAAAGAATGATAATCACTCTTCTATCCAAGTGTATTCCCTATTTATCCTCTCTCACTCCTCTATATCGTGTGTTACAGACTGAAAATGAGAGATACATCATCATATATGAATTCAGAAAAGGAAAACCAGTTGAAACCAATCAAAAAACGCGTCCAAAACTGATTCAGGAAATCTGTTGCTGCCAACGGCCTTTCACAACGGTTTTGACTAAAACCGTTGCGAATGTCAGTTATAACTGCCATATGGCAGTTTCTTCTTTCTTCAGCTTTTAGCTCATTTCTGATCCGGTTTTCTGATCCGTTTGTGACCCGGATTATGAGTATATCAGTCCTCAATCCTCACAAAAACTCATTTCTTTCCCTACTCCAACTCTTGCGCCGCCAAAGTTGTCCCACCTTTGTCTTCATCTTCTTCGGTGGTTCACCTTTGCCTTCATCATCTTCCTCACTCTCAAAAGCTCCGAACAAAATAAAAAACCATTACAAAGCTTATTTCTGCAGATTTAGACCTTTCAACTTCTATTGACAGATCTGCGATGCACATTAAACAGTTTGTGTCCTAAAAGTATTTCGGTGTGAAATAATTACAGGTATTTAGGCCATTATGTCGTTTGAAGAAACGCCGGTTGCAGAACTTGCAATTACGGATGAAGACCCAGTTCGCCCGGTTCTAAGTGGTTCACCGGCTTTTTCCGAGTTTGATCGAGTTTTCCCGGTTATATGTGGCTCACCGGACCGAATAAGGTGTCGGATTCCGATCGAACCGGTTGAACCGACCGATTCGGTCCGGTCCCACAAACATTGGGTACAATTGTTAAAAGAGTTGCTCCAAAGGAACCAAACTTATTTATTATGCTTCAACTTCCAAAGTCCACGGGGTGGTATTCCAGTACTGCACTCCATCAGTCGTTTAAATCGATGCCTTGCAATTAGATCACCCTGTCTTTTTATTTTTCTAGATTGAATTAATTTAATATGAATTTGCTAACATTTAAAAAAAAAATATCAATAGTTCCAAGAATTTTTTTTCTTTTCTTATTTATTTGTGAAATCCTTAATTTTAGTTGGTACTATGAAGATTTTGTCATATCATGTGCTCTGCACAAGCATAAAAGATGCCGAACATCATATAGATGAGAGCTTCTATCCAACCATGTCTTGGGCCGTGTCTGTAAAAGCATATTCTAAGTACTTATGCATTTGTAGTTAAAAAAAAAAAAGTAAATTTAAATATTTTTAAATACCTATTTCTGCTCTGTTTCAATAGGTGGAATAATAAAATAAAACATATGAGTGCTCCAATGTTTCTTAATACTTTCATATATATGTTGAAAAGTTTCAATTAAATTATATATTTATATTGTAAATAGTAGATTCATGTAAAGATATACATTGGTTAATGTACAAAAAAATTGCTTAGGTTACAAAATGTGAAAAAAAAAAAAAAAAAAAAAAGAAGAAGAAGAATAAGACATAATTGAGATTGGTTAAATTGACCAAGTATTGTTTAGGTTGCAAAGTCTAAAAAACATATAGTTCAAGTTGGTTAATTTTGCTTATTTAAAAGACGTTTAGTTGCAATTTGTATAATATCATAATATAGGTTGCAAAGTGTAATTATTTATAGAAAAATAACATTAATATATGTAAAATATAAAAAAGTAATAAAAAAATTTCTAAGATTAATTATCATATATGAAATTATATATATGAGCGAAAGTCATAGTTTTGTAAATTATCAATAAAAAATAATTATTATTATATAAAATATGCATTAGCAAATTTAATAATTTAATAAGTTGATTATAAATCAAATATTAACGAATTCGATAAAGTATGTATTCAATTATATATAGATTGATTTTTTCTTCTCAATGTAATAAATGAAGAAAACTTGAGACAATTCATGTCAGATAAAACAAATTGATTAGTTGTGAATTTGTGAATTTAATGAAATAATCAAGTAAAATAATTTGTAAAAGATAATTATTGGTTTCCAAATTATATTAATGATTTTTAATTGTATTCCGAACCAATATTATATTGTTGTACAACTCACAATAAACACTGAGATCTTACTCAAATGATCAACAAACAAATAATATAATATCCTATTATTATATATCATATGGATTTCAAATCAAACATCGTAAAAATGATTAATTTGATATAGTATACATAATAAATAGATTATAAATGAAAAAAGATATTTGCAACTTTATAAAGTAAAATAATTTTTGATTCTTGCCAAATGTGACAACAACTTACCATCACAGTCTAAAATTTTAGGCTGGAAAGTGTTACTTACAGAATTATCACTACTGTAGTGTATATATATATATATATATATAATTTTTAAATTCTAACAATAAATAATAAAAAATCACCATAAAATATATAATAAAATGAACAATGATATTTTATTTGGATATTTAATATGTAATGTAAAGGTTATTGAAATTCAAAAAAAAAAAATGAAGTCACTTTTTGTCATTGCTTTTACTTTATATTTATTTTTAAATTTATTTAAATAAACTTTCAAGTTATAATTATAAATATTTAATTTTCTCTTTATAAAGTTGGATTTTCATTTGCAACTTTTAACATTTCATTTGGTGATTTTAAATATACTTAAATACTCCCTCCGTCCCGGCCTAATTGTCCAACTTGTCATATTTGTTTGTTCCAATCTAATTGTCCAAGCCCATAAATGGTAAATTCTCTCACAATCTCCACCCTCAAAATCTCTACTTTTAATCTCCACCTTTGAAAAAGTTAAGATTCCACAAAATATATTTTTTCTTAGTCTCCGTGCCCGGCCAAGGTTAACAATTAGGTCGGGACAGAGGGAGTAATTTTTATTTAATAAAATCTTATTTTAACAAAATAAAATTCAAAATTTATTTAGTGATTCAAATTAAAGTCTGTGAGTTCTTCAAAATATTTGAATATTTCCGTATTTTATTTGATATTTTGTAAACTATTTATATAAATATTATGTTTTTCTTATAAACAACTTATTTATTTGAAGAAAAAATTGATTAATGCGAACAACGTAATTTATATTGTTAAGAGTAAAAAAGACAGTTGATGTTGATTAGTGCGTCAAAGTATTATTTATCTTAGAATGTGTAAAAACATGCAATTGAAGTTTTAGTAAAAGTAAAAAATTAAAAATATTGCTGCAAATAGTAAATTTCCTTAAAAGACTAATTTTAACAAAATACACATTATTAAAAGGGTTAATTACCAAAAAAATCACGATCTTTGGTTCAATTTTCAATTGCAACATGACTTTTAAAACTTATCAATGTTGGTCACCAACTATAAGTCTCTTTCAATTACAACATCGGCTAAAAAATTTGACACTTGATTGTGTCTCCATCACTACCATTAGATGCGCCTAGACACGACCTTCATTTGTCCTCAATCAATTTAACAATCCGTTAATTCTCTTGTCGTTAATTGAGAGTCGAAGAAGTGACATAATAACTTCAATCACCGATTAGCGATAATGAAAATGACGGATTGTAAAATTGATCGAGGGTAAATGACGGACTTGTCCATGTGCATCTAATGGTGGTGATGTCGACACAATTAGATGTTAAAAAAATTAGCCGATGTTATAATTGAAAAAAAGTTATAGTTGGTGACCAACATTGATAAGTTTTGAAAGTCATGTTGCAATTGAAAATTGGACCAAATGTCGTAATTTTTTTGGTAATTACCCCTTATTAAAAATATAAATAGGTAATTAAAAATAATTTTAATAAATATTGCAATACATAATTATATATATGATCAAAGCTTCTATACTTACGTGATAAAAAAGATATTTTAGCATATTGGATAATTTAATAAGTTGATTACAAAATAGATATTGACCGTTTTGCGTTTGATTTAATAAAGCTGGACTTTCATTATTTAAACAATGAGTTTTCTCCCTACATGACTTAAACAAAAAATATATATATATTTGAAAATTCATGTAAAATAAAATAAATTGACTAGTTGTAATCTTATAAAAAATTACTCATATTTTTCATAAAGAAACTACTTTACTAATTTTAGTTGTTACTAAAACCAAACTGTCCAATTTACAATAAACATCAATTCTAGCACAAATAATTAACTAACAAACAATCTGTTTATTCAAATAAAATACCTCATTCTTATATATGTGATATAGATGTCAAATCGAAGATCATGAAAAGATGAATAATCTGGTATATTATGCATAAAAATTAGATTAAAAATGAAAACGTTATTTGTATTTTAAAAAAATAAAAGAAAGTTATAAACTTACCAAAAATAATAAAAGGTTACCAATTATGGTCTAAAAGTTTTGGAGGGGAAGCTATAATGACATTAATACCCTCCATTTTACATATATATATATAGATATAGATTGTTAATGCTGAAATTAAGTAAGAACCTACAATTTAGAAAAGTAATGGACTATAAAAATCACAAATTTAAAACATATCAGTAGAATACATTTTTCTTAAAGAACCAATCTACACGCAGACTATTAGAATAATATGTTTCTTTAATTAAAAAAAAAAAAAAACCAAATTAACACTTTTTTTTCCGTCACACGGTGTGACGGTCTCATAACTAGGATTTGTACTAAAAAAAGTTATATGGGAATAATTACATATTCTATTCTTTGTTCTCTACTACTTAAAAGTTTTATTTTACATATTGATTTGTATCACTTATAAAATATGTCAGACTTGACAAAAAAAAAAAAAAAAATGAATGAAAATATGGCTGCCCTTGCCCCTGCCCCCCTAAAAATTAGAAAAATCATTTACAACGTTATTGGGCTAAACTTAATTTGAGTATTTAATTATTATCTTTCATTTTTCAATAAATGAAATTTCATGTACGTGGATTTCAAAATTTAAAAAATATATATGAGTCAACATATTCAATGTTAATGCTAGATGATTTAAATCATATTTCTTATTCATATATACATATCACGTATTAGGACACAACCTCAATGCACGATGCTTGATATATAATTAGGATATGTAATTAGAATACAATTAGGATTAGAATTAGGATCGGAATATGTTAATTAGGATATGTATGATATTTGGTATATAATTAGAATATGTAATTAGAAGACAATTATGATTATAATTAGGATCGAAATATAATAATTAGGATATGTTAAAAAATTACAATATTGTCTTTAGAATATCGAAACTTAAAAGGGGTAAAATAGGTTAAATGTAAATTGACTAAAACGTAAGACACTTTTATATTAGTGTATAGATATAGATGAAAGGAAGTAGAACAGCATATTGGGATAACAAATATGCTCTCATAACATTTTGCTTCGGATAGCAGCTTTTATCATACCTGCAATCACTTTTGGTAGCATCATTTATAATTATGAAACGAGATAATCGAGAAACTACAAATTCATAGTTGTAGAGGGGAGTAGATCATATTGGGATAACAAATATGCTCTCACAACATTTAGCTTCACATTAAAAATCATTGTAATATTGTTCACATTCATTATTCCCATTCACTCTTTTATACAATAACAGCAGCCAAAGAGCAGTCCTTCTGAGTAATTTACACAATTATACATATTGGAAGATGCTGAAATATACATTGGTATCACCTTCACAGTGGAAAATTAATCACCTCCCTAAAATCTGAGACATATCTACATTCAGGGACACGTAACCATTATCGGTAGATTCTTACTGGTGGTAAGCTATGCCTTCTCAATGCCAAAACAGAGCAGTGGGCATATATAAGAGCAGAACCCTCTTTTCGTCTTTGCTGGTAGGGACTTCTTTTCCTTCTCAGTAACATAATCAGCCATGTATTGTACAACGCCCTGATATATTTTCACCAAGTCAAAAATAAAAATAGAACATTAGACTTCACGAATGTAGCCAAAAGTTGAAGTGATACAGTAACGACATACCTGTGCACCTAATTTCGTGATTTCCTTTGGTGGAATCTCCAAAGGAGTTTGATCAGCACGGAATTTTCTCAACCTTGAAAGGTACTTGAAGGAATCAGGCAAAACCTTAATTTGATTATCGCTAATGTCAAGTTCTTCAAGCTTCTCCAGATTTCCAAGTGATTCAGGCAGCATTCTCAGGTCCGCAAAATTTTTCCCAACATTCAGTTTTTCCAAGTTCTCCGCAAGACAGAGTGTTTCAGGTATGCTCTCAAGTTCATTAAATCTAACATCAAGCTCCTTCAAATTAGAGAGATTTCCCATTGTTGATGGCAGTCTTTTCACCCTGTTATAGTGCAAAGTAAGAATCTCTAAGCGTTCAAGCTTCCCAATAGCTTCTGGAAGAGCTTTGAGCTGATTGAAATCCAATCTCAATTCTAAAAGAGATGAACACAGTCCAATGGTGTAAGGAAGTTCTTCTAAATCATTAGTCTCCACATTCATTCTCTGTAAGGAACTTAGATTCCCAACTGTGCTTGGTAAATTCAAGAACCGGTTCGAACTTAGATCAAGATTAATTAGAAGTTTCAAGTTTCCAAAAGATTCAGGCAGCGTTTTCAACAGGTTCCCAGAAAGATCAAGGTCGGTTAAATTATGCAGTTCACCAAATGAACCTGGAAGGTTTATGAGCTGATTGGCATGGAGATCGAGCTTCATTAAGGTTGTGAGGCTGCCTATGGTAGTTGGAAGAGCCATGATCCTGTTTTCAGATAAATCTAACTCGGAAAGAGTTGATAGCTTTCCCAACGATAGAGGGAGCCACTCGATCTTGTCCATTAATTTGCCTCGAAGATTTAGAATTTTCGCCCCATTTCTGGCAGAATTTTCAATTACTGCAGCCACTTGCATCAGATTCAATTTTTCTAGTTCTCCTTCCCCTTGAAATGCAACAAAAAAGAAGCCACTCAAATCGACGGTTAGAACTCTTGTTCGTTATAACTTTCATGCAGTCAATATATACTCAAAGCTCATCAGATCGAAGGCAATCACTTTAGTTATGAAGAAAGTAATCCATGTATTTCAGAATTCAGACTTCATTTTCATTTGCATTATATCATATTTTATTTAATCCATTCCGTACATGTGAATAAAGCAAATACCTGAAACGCAAATTTTCGCCTAATTAAAGGAAGAAGTAAATAAAAGCAGGGATCAAAAGCAAACCTGACGATGAGGCGATAGTTTTTGAAGAATTCATTGGATAAAAGCCCTTGAAATCATGATCGCTAGAAGAATCCTCATGGTCAGTAAAATCCGCACTCTCTTCCTCACTGATCGCAAGCTTTATTTCACCTCCTCCATCAACGCCACTGTCATCAGCCACTCTCTCCAAAATTGAAACCCCAGAAACCAGCGAAGAAGCCTTCTGAATAAGCCCATCAAACACCTGAAAAATCCTGTCGAACTCGACCAACTGAGCCGCCTCTTTCCGCTGCTCGTGGCTTTTGAACGCCACCACAGCTTTCTTCACTTCTTGCAGCACGGAAAATAGCTCCGGCGGGACGTCTTGCGGCGGATGCAGTTTCGAGATCTCTTCTAACTGAAGCTTTTGTTCGGATTCTACAGTGTGCAGTACGGAAATGGCCGCCTCAACCTCTTCAATGGAAGGTCTTGGCGGCAGCGACTTGTAGATTCTAGTGATCTCTTCCACTGTTCCGGCGTAAGTGGGTGGCACGTCTTCTGGGGCAGCCGCGGCCATGGTGGAGGACTTACGATTGACCAATTGGGGGAAACATGGGTGAGGGTATTCTCTGGGTAAACTGTTGAGCTTTCCTGAATTTCGAAGACGATAATGGGAAATAACACGCAGAGTCTAGTTTTTAAATTCTTTTGTCGCGATAAAGGAAGATAACAACTGTGTCACAGTCTCGGTGTCTATTTGAAATTCTTTTCGATACTTGATTTGGAATGCAGTGACATGTGTCATATTTGCTGAGACATATTCACAGATAGTATATCTATTACTAATATAAAAGTGTGAATGTTTCGTCTTTTTTTGTGATGTCTATTATATCCTTACTAAGGATTAAAAATAAGGGTAGTTAAGTAATTTAAAATAATTTATGTTTTCTTTATTTGATTATAAGATACTACCTCCGTCCCAGCTTAACCTGCCTACTTGTCATTTTAGTTTGTCCCACCTTAACCTGCCTACCCCATAAATAGCAAATTTCTCTCACAATCTCCACCCTCAAAATCTTTATTCTCAATCTCCACCTTTAAAAAAGTCAAAGATTCCACAAAATCTGCTTTTTCTTAATCTCCGTGCCCGATCAACCTAGACAGGTTAAGCCGGGACGGAGGGAGTATATATAAGCGTGTGTGTATGTATATATGTATATTAATCCTCATGAGATTTGTCTCGATCTCGCTATAATTATCATAGTTTTTTTTGCTTTTGTACACTACTAGAAAAAATCAAATTAGAGACGGATTTAATTACATGATATCGGTTTCTAAATTAAAGTAGTGACGGATTAGAGGCCAAATGGTTGGACTCTAAAATTTAGAGACCGATTTTATTCCGTCTCTAAATTTAGTGACAGAATTTCCCTCTCTATTATGAAATTAGAGACCGAATTGCCTGCCGAAAACTATAGTGTATCATATTTATTTTATTTACTCTTAATTTTTTGTTAATAGAGTATACAATTGTAAATTTTTTGATGGAATAGACATATCTTGGATGCCGGGTTATATTTGTTATTAATTTTTTGATGGAGTATACAAAGTACTAATGGAGTAAATTTTTAAACATTGTTCTAGAAATGTAAAATCTTGGACGCCGGGTTATATTTGTTATTAATTTTTTGCAATAATTTACCATATGAAGTTGCCCATTTTTTTCATAAACACACCTTAACCGTCCATAGCTAGACACGTGTATTAATCAATAACTAAAATTTATTCGAAATGATAATTTGAAACAACATGTGTACTCCCTCGATAAACTACAAACATTTCAACATGAAATTAAAATGTCAATCACCAATATTTTTTGACTAATTTTCGTTTTTAACCCTTAAATATTTTTAAAAAGAAAATAAGAGAATAAATAGAAAGAAGAAAAAACAAGAAAAAAGTAAAGATTTAATGAGCAAACAAGGTTTTTTAACAAAGATGTACATAAACTTTTACAAAGGAGTAAATATAAATTTTCGAAAATAATTGTAGCTTTATAAATGTTATATCGAAATTATTGTTGGTATAATCAGTACATCATGGATATTTTATTTATTAATATGAAAATATTGTGAAAAATTTTCAAATCTGTATTATTCTTAAATACAAATAACTTACTAAATTAACATGAAATAAAAAATATCTATCTATACTAATATAAAAGTGTGGATAGTTAAGTAATTTTAAATGAATATTTTCCTCACTTGATTATTATAATCAAGATTCCTTTTATATTTCAAACTCCTCATAAAAAGTGCATACGTTGGTTATTCTTATTCTACACTTTTAATACTTTGAATTTTGAAATAAAATTAGTTTTGTACTAAAACACTGTTAAATAGCTTTCCAATGATATGTTTTTTGCATATATTTCTTCTTTTGAAATACTTTAAAGATTTGTACTACATAATATAATTGGTTAAAGTATGGTACTATGAAAAAATCGAATTAATTTATTAAAATTTTCATCCTTTTTATAATTGCCATATTTGTACTATTTACACTGTCAATTAGTTTTAAAACAAAGATAAATTAATGGCATAATCTCACAACTTGTATGATACAAACATTTAAGGAAAAATTACAAATAATCATATGATCTTAGGTACTTATAAATCGCGGAAAGGTTATATAGGAATCCACAACGATGAAAATTATCTATTGTTAAGGGTAAAAAGGGACTAAGGTCAGATTGTTATTTGTAATATTCCCTACATTTAATTTTCACTATTCATATATTTAAATTACAGGAAGAATTTTTATTTTTACATGTTATATTCGAGAACTTTGTAAAAATTGTCTCGTAAGTATAGGTCGGTTGCAATTTTAGAACTAATCCGAAATTTCGCTCGTGTATCTCAAGCGTCTCGTCAGAGCCCAAACTCCTCTTCTTGATATCAGACTTAGCAATCTTGAGACTTCAGGGCAGTAAGCTAAATTTTGAAAGTGCTACAGGACGACTGAGGAGCGAAGGTTGAAAAAACGAAGGCGAGGAATGATATCTGTGAATGACAGGATACCCAATTCTATTCCATAAAAAATTACATTGCATTATATTCCTTGTAATAAGCCTGTGTAACAAAATCAGTAGAAAATTTGTTAAATAAACCTAAACAAAAGCTACAGTCGATTCTATTTTGGAAAGGAATTTTGAGTTATTGTATTTTTCTTTGATTGTGTCTTATCACATATAAATAAAATGACCACTAAATACAGTAGCCCAATTTTTGTGTAAATAAAGGTACAACGACTCAATATATATGAACAAGCACAAAAAGAAAGTTTAACTAAAACAAGAATAATATGAAATTAGAAACTCATATATATTATTATTCATAAAAATAGTATATAGAATAAAATATTAAAATTTATATTGTTAATAGAACTAATATAGAAAAACTAAATAAAGATTTATAAATATATATAAAAAATAAGTTAGCATGTATGATTAAGATAATAAATATATTAGTAAAATTTACACAAAAACACACACATGTGAATGTCAAGAATGTTACAGACTTCAATAGTTTAACTTAATCTTCTATATTGAAAAAATTTCTAAGATGAAATTTATTTTTATGTTATTATGATGAATTATTTTGATTGCATTTGTTCGTACAAAGTTTTCATCAATCTTCTATTGGACTCGAGTCAAGATTTTGGATTTCCTAATTAAAATAAGAGAATATTTTGAGAAACGCATCATAGAATTTGCATGTGGCGTCTTGACAAAGACTACTTCATCACTAATATTATTTTAGGGAAAATAACAATTTGTCATCTCAACTTTGCATGCTTTTACACTTCGTCATACAAACTTCTTTTGTTACAATTAATTTACCATATGAACTTCCAAGTTGTTGCAAATTATCACCTGAATTTAAATCATTGATGATCAAAATGATGAGTCACAAATAAATAAAAAAAAAAAAAAAAAAAACTGATTGTTAGGCAAAACATTGTAATGTATTATTTTATAAAGTCTCTAGATAAACAAGTTTAAGTTATTGAAATATGATATAATAGTAAACAAAATAAGAAAAGATGTAAAACATGTTAAGATCAATGATGGAGATAATGTTAGAAGATTTGATTAGATCTACTATCTATAGTAGCTTATATTAGATCTGATATAATTTATCTTGTAGAATATTTATTTTGATTTGTTTCCTTTTAATTATTATGGTAGTGTTTTGTTGTTCTAGGGTTCAATTATTAGTATAAATAGGAGTCTCCATTATTGTATTACATGGATGATTTGATATTTTAACAATAGAAAACGAGGTTTGTTCCCATTTTATATCTTTTTCGGGTATTCCTAGAATCAATGAATTTAGACTCACGTATCATTTTTCTTCTCTTGCTTTTGTCTGCATTAGTTGGTAATCAAAGACCAGTGACGATCTTCGATGACGGTTTCGAGGTGTCAACTGGTTCTTGATACTATTGTAGGCATAAAAAATTGTGTCCAATTGAATAGTTAACCGGATATTGCAGTGTCCAAATCTTTATTTCTTGGCAATCAAGATAAAATCTTACCAATACTTTGGTAACAAAATCAAATCAAGTCATATCTTCCTAACAAAGCCAAGAAGATCACCAAATCTAATCATATATTCCTATCCAAGGAAAGACTTATCACAAAATCAAAATGACTAATCAAATCATGTTATTTTATGGCAAGATGTCATATCCTACACCTATATAAAGGGTCTTGTTTTCATTTCAAGACATACCACAATAGAAGTTGGAGAATCCAGAGCAAAGGCGAGATTTTCTCAAATATTCAACGTGTCATGTGAAGACATTTAAAGTGTTCAGTCAGAGATCAAAGTGCGGAACCCCTCCGATCGGCGTTTATCCAAGCCAACTATTCATCAAACTCGAAAGCCAACCAAAGAGAAGAATCAGAGGCTTTCAAATAGAGATTATAACACAAATTCTCAAATACATCAATAAATTCCAATTGTGTAATTTATGTTGTTACAAATTTTGACAAGCTCGGTGGGACAATCTCTACCTCTAATCTCCTCTTTGAAGACAAGTTTGAAGTCCTAAGGAAGAATTATCAATCTTCCATCAATGGCGATGTTTCGGTGAACCATGAAGATGTCATTTCAAACCAAAAGCATGTGGGGGCAAAGCTTCTCCCCGCACTCCAAGTGAAGAAAATAAGACTCAATGCTCTTTGATACGAGCATCAACTGTCTATAATGCTACTGGATACAAGCGAAAACTTTCTAAATTCTAAAAATAAAAAATAAAAATTCTCATTGGTACGATCCTAAACTGTCTATAATGCTCTTGGATAAAAAACTTTCTATAGTCCAAAAAAATAAATGATGCTCGTTGATACGAGTTTAAACTATCTACGATGCTCCTAGATACGAGCCAAAAATATCTATGTCTCTCAAATCAAATTCAAATTAAGACTCCTTGACACGAGTTTAAAAGGTCTACCAATCAAATTCAAATCAAAACTCCTTGACGCGAGTTTAAAAGGTCTAAAAACCAAACCCAAATCAAGGCTCCTTGACACGAGTTTAAAAGCTCTACATATCAAGAATGAATAATCATTGACACGGGTTTAAAAGGTCTACAAATCAAATCTAAATTAATTAAGGAACTCCTTGATACAAGTACAAACTATCTACAAGTCCAAACCTAAATAAGGAACTCCTTGATATGAGATAAACTATCTATCAAATCCAAGTACAAATATTAGGCTCCTAGATACGAGTATAAAGTATCTATCAAATCCAAGTCCAAATTGAAGGCTCCTAGATATGAGTATAAACTATCTATCAAATAAAAGTCTAAATTAAAGGATCCTATATATGAGTATAAACTATCCACATATCTACACAAATCAAAGAAGATGTTGATCTACATAGTGAAAGGTTTCGACACTTATTCACTCCAAGACATGTTATCCGTGAACAAGTCTCGAATTTGTGCCCAATCAAATAGTCAATCAGATATTGTCAAGTGTCTAAATCTTTATTTCTTGGCAACCAAGATCAAATCTTGCCAATATGGAAAAGAATTACCAATACTTTGGTAACAAAATGAAATGAAATCATATCTTCCTACCAAAGGCGAGCCGATCACCAAATCTAACCATATCTTCCTATCCAAGGAAAGACTTATAAACTAATCAAAATAAACAATCAAATCATGTTATTCTATAGCAAAGAGATTAAATCCTACACCTATATAAAGGGTCATGTTTTCATTCCAAGATACACCACAACAGAAGTTGGAGAATCAAGAGCAAAGGCGAAATCCTCTCCAACATTCAAGGTGTCATTCGAAGACATCAAAGTGTTCTTCGTCAAAGTCCTCCAGAAGCAGCTTACGATCCAAGATCAAGGTGCGGAGCCCCTTCGATCGCGTTTATCTAAGCAACATATCCATCAAATTCCAAAGCCAACTGAAGAGAAGAATCAGAAGCTTTTAAATATAGATTGTAACATAAAGTCCCAAATAAATCAATAAATTCCAATTGTTCAATTTATGTTGTTACAACCATTTTCTATGAGAAGTTGAACGAAGACAAATTTATGCAAATCCACCAACAAATCGATTTGTTGGCAAATGATCATGATGGTTATGATGGACCACTAATTTTTTATGAGGAATTAGATGTCAATAAGACTTTAATTGGCGGTCTATTTTCTCCATCATGTGAATACTTCTCGGATGAGATTGATGATGGCGACTATGATCATCCACCAATTTTTGACGAGGAGATTGATGATACAATTTCTCACCATGAAATTATTGATACTTGTGTGGAGGTTAGCAGTGGTTGTTATGATGAACTATATTTTTTTATGATGAGAAGTCCAATGAAGAATACGCCCATCAAATTTTGGATGTGTTTGTCTTCAAAGCTAAATCAGATTCGATTACTTCCATGCATAGTTGTGGCTGCTGCATTTGTCTTACAGATTTTTGCTCACTGGGTCCATACATTTATGAATGTTATGGTTGATCCATGGGTGCATGAGAATAAAGATGTCCTGGCCCATCTTTCCACATACACAACCTACACGATTCGAGGACGAATCAATTTTAGGGAGAAGAGAATGATGGAGAATATTAGAAGATTTAATTAGATCTATTATTTATTAGCTTATATTAGATTTGATACATTTTATCTTTTAGAATATTTGTTTTGATTTGTTAACTTTTAATTACTTTGATATTGATTTATTGTTCTAGGGTTCAATTATTAGTATAAATAGGAGTCCAGTATTGTATTAAATGGTTGATTTGATATTTTTATAATAGAAAACGAGTTTTGTTCCCAGTTTATGTCTTTTTCGGGGTATTCTTAGAATCAACAGATTTAGGCTCACGTATCATTGTTCTTCTCACGCTTCTTCCTGTATCAGATTGTGAACTTAAAGAATAAGTATGACAATAAATTCTAAAGTACATTAGAAACTACAATTTAGAGAGAGGAAGACATGATCAAATAAATATAAAAAGTATAGCATAATTATGAAATTTAAGAAATTATATAATTAATAGAGAAAACATGTATTAACACTTCAATATATATAAATATTAATAACGTAGATAAACATGTGAAAATAATAGTAGAGGGATTATTTAAAAAAGAGTCTAATTTCCAAGAAAATCAATTTAGTTGTATGGCCAGATCTAGATAAAATTTATATTATTTATAAGAAACATATATTTGTAAACATTACAATAAGAGAATAATATTTCATATATGATTTTTAGCGCTTGGTTTTGATCCTATATATACATAACTTCAACGTGATATATTTAATCAAATCTTAAAAATCTTTAAGAACTATCCTGAAATGTAATATTTTCAATGGATAATATATTTTAATATACTAAATAAAAATAAATGTTAAGTAATAATTTGGAAAGAGGTATCAAAATTACAAGATTTATGATCATTAGACTTAAGACTAATGTACAAAATTTTATTTGTTAGAGAAAACAATGTAGGATAATACGTGGAGAAAGTTCACAACTATATAGGTTTAAGTATAACAATAGGACATACTAATATTTTCTTAAAAAAAAAAAAAAAAAAAAAGATGTCATAAGATTAAGTGGTGACCGTAAAGAACAAACATATAGAAGGAAAAAAATGAACAAGAAGCAACTAACTGAGATGTAGTTGACAATATAAATTAACGCAGAGAATTTTAAGTATAACTGAAAATTATAAAATTATTTAACAAATGGAGAAAAGAAATGTATCGACACCTTCATATAAAAAAAGGTGTGAAAAATATAGAGAGTTAAATTATGATTCATGCTACAAAATTAGCAGAAAACAAAATCTTTCGTAACTAGGTATACATATAGATTTTCTATTTAAATTAAATTTAAATTAAGCAAGTAAACAATAACACTTATTTTGAAATGGAGGGAGTACATAGTTTTTCAATCATTGTATCACTTTATTCCTGATATATTAATGATGTTGGATTCTATGCACATTGACAGTAAACAATAATTAGAAACATTTAACTTTATATATACAGTAGAAAATTTTGTAAGATTAAATATTTCTCAATTATATATACCATGTTATACCGATTTTATGAATTTTTATAACTTGTTTTGTTAAGACTTAGATTATTTAACTATTGTCTTCTCTCTTTTGTGATTATTTTTAGCTTTTGTTTGATTGATTTTGAATTGTGTTTGTTCAATTGACCAAATCAATTCATTTTTTTTTTCTAGCACTGGATAATCTAAGAAAATGTGTCTATATATTTCAATGATAAATAGTCACATTAAGTTTTATTAGAACGATCGAATAATACCACTACAAAAAGTACAATTATTTTAATTTTAATTAATTTTTATGGTTAGATAATTGTTGAAAAAATAATCACCACGTGCAACGCACGTGTATATTGCTAGTTTATTTAAATAGTAAAAATATATTTTAGTTTAAGAGCATAATAGGAATAATGTGTATTGAAAATTGTAAAAGGTACATTGAGAATTATAAAATGTGATGTAGATAATACGGTGGAGATGTTGAGAAATGTGTCGATCCTCAATTTTAAAGTGTAAAATAAAATACATTACCAACCGAATATGTCCAATGCGAATGGCTCATGCCAATCCAAGTATCCCCTTCATGTTGCACTGTTATACCAATTATCCATCGAACATGTCATTTTCATTAGGAAAAATTAGTAAAAATATCTCATAAGTTTGCCTTAATTAAGAAAATATTCTTTATGTTTGACACTTTTTTAAAATGTCTTCTAAGTTTTAACTTTCAAAAAAATTGTAAAAATGTCTTGCCAACGGCTACAGCCAGTTACCCATCCGATGACAGGCTTATATGGCATTTTTTATGTTACGTGTCACTCCTAATTGACACGTCGGTCACCAGACATTCCTTTTTATTAGAACATTCATTTGGTCAATAAATTAGCCCTAGAAAATGAGGGAAAATGTATCCCTTTTCCTCCAATTTCAAATCACAATAGGTCAATAAATTCACAGCAAAGTGGGTCTTCTCATTCTCACCTTGTTCACGAAGAGGTTCCGGTTAGTAGAAGTCTTGCACCATCGAAGATGTCATACTCGACCACACACCTGTCGGAGTTATGTTGTACGACTGTGGGGTAAGGTCAGTCCTTCAGACATCTAAGAAGCCTGAAATCGGGGCCGACGATTCTATGGTTGCCGTAGTTGGAACGTAAGTTATGTTCATATCTTCATAAAAACCGATGTTAGATGTATGGGCTAAATAAACTCATTTTACGGTCCTTGTTTTGTTCTTAACTTGTTATGTTCTTTGGCAGAGAGGCAGCCTTTTTTTTTTAGTGGCTCGACCCACCGAATGTTGGTACCAGTTCAGCTACGACGGAATTGCACTCCGACTTGAAGGATCTATCAGAGAAGCTCGACACTATGAAGCTAAAAATTGACAAGATTGCAAGAAAAATCAAGATAATCAAAATTATTGTCTACTAGCTGCGTTGTGATCATGTTGGCGTATATGATACATTTGTGGATGTAGGGATGTAGGGTTTCGGCTGGTGTTGAGTGTGTTTATGGTTAATTTATGTTTGTGTGTTCCTCCTTGAAGGAATGAATTTTCAAAATTTTAGAATGAAGCGTTGGTACTCTGATTGTAGCATTTTAATCCTTTTATTTTTATCAGTGATATGGAACGAATTCGGCATTTTAGATTGTATCTTATTGCTTATTTAGAAAACTGAATTTGCGTTTAGGTAGAGCTGATGAAACACATCCAATTTCGTGCTTCCCGTAAGAAACAGAGACACAATTCAGTAAGATTTATTGAAATAGTGCAAATTAAACTGAAATGGTATTAACTAATTAATTGTCAAATTATAAATTACGAAATGGTACTACTTGTGTTTGTGAAAAATTAAACTCGTGAAATGGTACTGCTTGTTTGTTATGAAAAATTAAAATTTGTTTAAAACATCACATGCCTCTATTTGCTTACAAAAAGCAATTCATATAATCTTATGACCCAAAATAATTGGAAATACACACTTGAATTCCTCTATCCAAAGAAAGTGCAATTCCTTCCAAATTTTAACAAATTAATGTTTACATAATCTGCGAAAGAATCATACTGCAAAAAGGTAATCTGATCATCAAACTGCGACAAATACTAAACATCATCCTGTTTAAACATGGCTATTAATGGCACCACCTAGATTATAGAAAGGTATCTAGACATGGCTGAGTTACCCTTACAATATTATCTCAAAAAAAAAAAAAAAAAAAAACTAGAACTTGTCATCAACAAAAAGTAACAAAATATTAGGATCTACTAGGGGTTGTCACGCCTTAGATATTACAAAAAAACTACACCCTCCAAAAGGCAATTTCATTCACAATGGCCTACAAGTACTTGGCAATTCTCCTCCAGATGGATATGGAAAACCACTGCCGGTAGCCATTTGCTTCATTTCGTAGAGATGGACATTCTCGACTAGTATTGGTTCTTCCTCCCAGTTCTAATTATCCAGATTTGGTTCATCGCTCGTTCCATCTTCTTGACCCGGTTCAGCTGACTCATTCGCAGTCGATATGGTGCCACTTACATCCTGTTTCAATGAGTCAAAATAATAATGGAAATTAACCTAGCAGTACCATTTCACAAGTAAGTAAAACCAAACTATAAATGCATAAACATCATTCCACTTGCATAAAGAGATGTAAATGCAAATTGTATTACCATCTTGTCTAATTCCTCATTGACCTAGGTCAGTTGACTAATTAATTGTTCTTGTGTTTTAGCCACATCATTGTGATCCTAAACACACAACAAGATGCAACAAATATAAATCAGCTATCCACTGTCTGTTGTTATTAGCATCAGAAAGTAAACTAGGCCGGCATATATTACCTCAACAATAGGGGTGGGGAAAGATATCGAAATGCCGAAATAATGCACATACTGTATCGAAAAATTACCGAAAATACTAAAATTTTCGGTATACCGAATTTTCGGTACGGTATGATACTGTACCGGAAATTTTTGGTATGATAACGGTATGATAATCTAAAAATTTCGGTATTTTGGTATATACTGAAATACCGAAAAAAGTTCGGTATTTTCGGTATATATCGATATACCGAATTTTTTTCGGTATTTTGGTAGTTCGGTATTTCGGTATACCACAGTCCTAACGGTATACCATAAATTTTCGGTATACCAAAATTAACGGTATGGATCGGTATATACCGATACCGATACAAAATTTGGTATACCGAATTTTCGGTACGGTATCGGTATTTATCGATATCGTACCAAATTTTCGGTATACCGAAAATTTCGGTACGGTAACGGTATGAATTTTTATGTACCGAAAATTTCGATACGATAACGCTATGGGTAATTCGGTACGGTATACCATACCGAACTACCCCTACTCAACATCCACATCTTGATTGTCATCGTTAAAAATTTCGTCAATAACACCTTCATCCTCCAGATCCTCCAAGCCATAATCTTGAAGGATTTTTTGTATTTTGAGTCTTTCATCTTCAGTCTCACAAGTGTCATCTTGTTTTTAAAAAAACAAAAATTAAAATAAAAGAATGAACGAAGAACTTTAGTGGCAGAAATCGTAAATTCGTATTAAGATAGCTTACAGAAGGACAGTTTCGTCAGTTATGACCAGGCACACCGCAATGGCCACATTTAACTATTTTTGTATTCCTTTTCATGTGGTGTGTATCCCGATTTACCAGCCTGCCTCTCCTCGCAACATGTTTTGCTTGTGGTTCATCGTGCTTTCTATGCCTTGCCTTTGGAGGTCTTCCAACATGCCTAACCTCTTTTGGAGGAAGTGGTGGGATTACACCTACGTGATCTCACTCATGTCGTCCGTTTATTGGGAAAATGGTGTGCCGATAAGTAACCAAGTATGTCTCTACTCTGTAGCATCTACAAGCATTGAGAATACCCAATATGTTAGGGGTCAGTACCTAATAAACCATGAATGTCAATAAAATAAAATAAAATAAACGAGAATGCAGCTGACCTGTGGACAAAGGGTATGGGATCCTCTCCTTGGCGGTGAATGGTAGTTAATGCATGTTTACATGGTATTCCTGTAAGATCCCACTTCCAGCAGGCACATGTTGTGTTGTCCAAATCAACAACATATTGATTACCATCAAAGCAGATGATCTGATAGTGAGTGTCATCAGCTTTGATAGGCCTACAATCGGGAATCTTCAATGTGTTGAAGTCCAATATTTGCTGAATCCGTGGACACAAAACACCCTTCCATCTTCGGGCCATATCTCTATTTTTGGTGCTCCGATTCATTAGAGCATTCATAATCTGCTTAAGCATTGAGAGGATTGGTAGCTCCCTTGCATTCAATATCTTACTATTGAAGCTCTAGCACATATTTTTCATTAGTAAGTCGCAACAGGGGTAGGGGTCAAAGTGGGACCGACTCCATTAATGAGTTGGTTTCTCCTTAAGCCAATTGTAAGCAGCCACATCCATCTTCTTGAGCTCATCCATCCTTCTCTCGAAATCGTGAACGGTGCAGGCTTTGGCCGCTCTCCACACCGCAACCTTGAATGGATGTCCTCTAAATCCGGAGTTTCTCATATTAAGATGCATGTGTCTAACACAGAAACAGTGAGATGCACCCGGGACTTCCTCATCCACTGCCTTGATCAGTCTCTTTTGTTTATCACTAATCACCGTCCACTCCTATATGGTTTTTCAATTTTCAGATCTTCTCTAAGCTGCCCAACAAACCGACACCAATTATCTCCATTTTCACAACTAATCACAACATAGGAGAACGAGAAGCTATTATTATTGGGGTCTACCCTAATAACCATTAAAACTATTCCCCCGTGTGGGCCTTTTAAGAAAGTCCCATCAAGCCCAAATACAGGTTGATAGCCAGCAAGCAACCTCTCTTTCAACGCGGACAGACACATGTAAAAACGAGAGAATTTGTTACCTTCAGCGGTTTGATCAACATTCAAAATAATTGTCGAACCGGGATTCGTTCTCCTCAACTCAACTACGCAATCCCATAGCAACGTGTACTGATCGTCCGCTCTCTCCTCAAGCCTCTTCACCGTTCTCTGTTTACACAAGAAATCCTGCTATGGGGAGATCTCGCATCTAATTTCTTTAATTGCGTCCTCCCTAAAAGCCCTGATCTTCCTTTTCTTATCTGTTTGAAACACGTATCCAAATCTTTCAGCCGACTATCGTGATTTCATGTTCTTAACCGTGTGTGACGGTGCACAAGTGTGGGTTGGGATACATGCGGTAACAATAAGCGAAGACTCTCCATCCATTCTTAATGCGTTGACCCTAAATTCACAGTTATCATCGTCACAGACGGCATAAATCCTCCTTTTTGTCACTTTTCACAAAGCTCACATTCCAGTTCTCTAGGATGGCGTGTGCGTCTATCATGTCCCTAAATTCCTTCTTTGTACTGAACACCATTCCTAGATGTAGATTCGGGCTCCTTGTGTAATCCGGTCTCCAAATTGGGTACACCCCGGCAGGATTTTCATTATCCGACTCATGAATGCTCCTAAACTCGTATTCACTGCCACATACGTCTTCTTTACTAAGGCCATCATTCTAGACATCGTCTACAGTTTCTCTCCCAGTCTCATCATTATTATACCCTATCCACTCCACATTCCTATCTACGTGCTTCTCAAATTCCAAGTCGTCCTACCCAATATTACCATCCTCCTCGAATGCATAATCATTATCTCGAAACTTACTATCATCATCCACTTCTTCAACTACTTCCACTGGTTTCTTTCCCCTGTTTATAGCCTCTCTTTGTGCAGCTAACCTCTAAGACATCCTAGTCTATTTCCTAACACTTGTTCCCTCCACCCCATCACTACCTTTTTCAAGATCAATAATTGGCTCCCCCACTTGAACATCATGTAAAGTATGTGCCACTGACCCGCTACCACCTTCAAATTGTAGAGTGTAGATGTTAACTTCCCTATAAGAACTAACATCCCCGAAAATCAGTAGCAGCTCATCATCACTATTTATTTCTTTAAAAGACTTCTTCCCTTCACTTCAATGATACAACTATGCATCAGCTGAATTTTCTAGGTGTGAAGCAAGTCTTCTTAGCTCCGAAAAGGTGTACCGAGTAACATCTAAATGGTCAATTTAGATGAGCTGCCCCCCAAGATAGGCCCCAGACCAATTGTCAGGATTACCCCCATAGTGAATGCAAACTATGTAAAAAGAGCTATTAGGCCTTGTTCAAAAGAACAAAAAAAAAAAAAAAAGGAAATTAGTTAATTAAATGTTGTTGGTCAAACTATAAGAACTACAACACAAAAAAAGGACAACATCTTCTCAATATTTGGGACCAAAACAGAAAATGACACCACAACCACACAAATTAATATCATGTGGGGACCAAATACAACTAAGCCTAAGCACAATTGCAACCACCCCTCACCCCCCCCCCCCCCCCAAAGAAAAAAGAAAACATAAAATATACTACAACCCATTAAAGGTTGTTCCCCATTACAATAGTAACATAAGAAAATAAGTTGTGCAGCATGTGAAACCCCACTACTACATTATAATAAGCATCACAACATCGGAAAAATCCAAAAGCCCACCCCAACAGAATGAATCCATACCCACCCCACCATGAAATCCAAATAAACATCTCTGAAATGCAATCCCAATAAAATCGTATAAATAACCCAAATATTACCTTAAATTTAGTCAACAAACTCAAATATAAAAGACGGTACTGGAATCCACATAATGCTCATATATAATATAAACTCAATGAAAATTTAAAGACAAACTTACCATAATCGGGGCAGGGTCATCATTCCTCCTAGGATCCCTAAAATGCATGATGAAATTCTCTCTATTGTCTACGAATTTTAGTGATTTTGGGTTTAGGTGTGGTTTTGTTTGGGTTCGCAGCTGACTAGGGTTTGAGAGATTATGAGGAGTGGTTTTCTTAATTGGAGCGGGTTAGAAGGGTTTGGGGCTTCATTTAGTCATGTGCGAAGCACATGCTCAGATGCCCCCAATTCAAAAACCGACGTGTCAATTAGGAGTGACATATCACATAAAAAATGCCACATAAGCCCGTCACCGGATGGCTAACTGGCTGTAGCCAGTGGCGGGGCATTTTTACAAAAAAATTAAAGTTAGAAGGCATTTTTAAAATGTGTCAAAACATAAATGATATTTTCTTAATTAGGGTAAACTTACGGGATATTTTTACCAATTTTTCCTTTTTATTAGGGGTGTCCATTGGAAATTTGGAATGGGAAGTCGGGTTTTGATAGCAGGGAAGACCTATGATGATAATTAATGGGCTAAGTGATAAAAAATAAACAAAGAATTCGATTTTTACGTGATAATAAAATCTAAATGTACTATTTTTTAAGTAAAAAATTATAAATTCATATTTATTATGGTGGACGTGTGGGAAATTACGTGGACTGGCCCTGACGTGGTTGTTTACACATGTAAATATTTCCACATAGTCACCACAATCAACACATGTAACACACAAAAAATTAAGGATCAAAAGAGATTCACGGGCTGAATTATCGTGTTTATATATATGTTTGCTTGAACACAAAGTCAATTCGTACATTTATCTTCTCTCAAGATTGCTTTCTTAGCCTTTTCTCTCACTAAAATTGCATATATCTGATTTTGATCCAAACCCCCTTTTATAGGGCTAAAATTGGTGGGAAACACCATCATGAAGGCTTTTAAATAAAAAATGTCCTATCAAGATCGTGTGGAAAGGCATGCACGCCATGTATCATTCATGCAAGGCCTGTTACAGGGGCACTCGCCTTTGTCTGCCACCCAAACTGAGTCCGTGGCGAAAAAAACAACCGAGGTCGATGTGAGGCAACCTGTTCTGCTATCATAGCTCGTTCTGCTTTTAATGGGCTGGTGATAATGTCGCTTGATGACAGGTCGTGACATCACCTTGACTTTGTTAGCACGTCGTGTGTGTTCCACATTCTTCACTGTATGACGTGTCCCACCATTCCAGCACTTATCAGTGATCTGAGGTGGACAAGATATCCACAATTTCCCCCTTTGGATTAGCGAGCTGACGAGGTTAGGTCGCTGATTCAAATACTCGCGCTAGTGATTTTTCTCGCTTCTTTTTCGTGCTCCTGAAATGCGATCACCACTTGTCCTAATTATCGTGCCACATGTCGCTCATCTGTCCTAGCGACTCTCGAGCTTCTCCGAGAAGCTTCATTTAACAACTACGTTTTATCCTCACAACCATTTTACATCCAATGGCCTGGACTTGACACGTCCCTTCATATTTCCGCTTTTCTTTCCTATTTATACCTCTCATCTCCCCTTCACTCCATTTTTTGCTTCTTCGATTTCTTATTTGCAAGCTTCTTCAGAGATCCGAGTTTCTTGCCGCTCCGAGAAAAAAGGTTTATTTCTTTCCTCCCCTTTTCTTTCTCATCTTTCCCTTTTTTCTTCCATTGACAATCCTTATGTGGCCGGATCTCTTTTTACTCCGTTCAGCAATGAAGAGACGGTAGTCGACGAAGGGTCCCGTCCCATCACCAGAGGTAAATCTTCTATCGGAAAACTAATGGACGACATTGTTGAAGAGGTTACCAACGTAGGGATCTTGAAGGGTTTTGTCCACCGTCGTTATGTTATTGTTGATAGCCCCCCTGCAAGTTCTTCCTCCGATGACGCCGGAGTTCCTAGCAAAGTCATTTGAGAGGTTTTAGAGGATATTCCCGATGGAGGTTCCGTTTCTTCCCCAAAAAGTCTAGTTGGGCCGCCACTTGCTGCTGGATGGGAAGAGGAGTTTTATTTCCTCTCCGAATTGGAGAATGATCTCGTTAGCCTGCATTTTAATGGCCGAATTTTGTCCCCAGAGGAGGTCGCCTCAAATTCAGGTCGTCCATATGTCTTAAATCCTGAGATACGACCTCGAGTTCGGATAAGTCGTTCAAGGCTGTCAGCTCGCAAATATCCTAGCACCTCCAGCATCATTGATCTAGAACATTGTGCATGGGAGTTCCAAGTCCCCTATGGCGTTCCTTTGTACCTCCCTGATACTGAGGAACTTATGGACCAACCTCCAGTGGGATCTGTGGCAGTGACTCTTGACATGTTTAGATCGGGAGTCCGGTCCCCGCTTCCCCTTATCATCACGGCTTATCTCCGCCATTGAGGGATAGCTCCTGCGCAAATACATGCGAACGGGTGGAAGTCCTTGCTTAGGATGATTGTACTATATAGATCTTGTGGTTGGGTCGTCCCCGATGTTACGGAGATTGATAACTTCTTCCGTTTAAACACAAAAAAGCCGAGCCTCGTGCAGGAGGATGAGCTCAAGGAGTTGATGTTGGGGATGGTTCTGACTCCGAAGGAGAGGCCGTCGAAGCTCCTCGGTTTGGTCGCAAAAAGAAGCGGGGTAGCCAAACGGGCTACATATATCTCTACACCCAACCCAAGTAGGTGGTTGGCTGGTGCAAAGGACCCCTGACTCGATCAGAGGTTGGAGAGATCAGTGGTGTTTTGTAGGGGGTGACTGGATGTCCCCTATGCCCGGCTCGTCCCCGAATGCGAATCCTTTAGATCGCGGTTCTGTGTTAACCGACTTCGCCATCGAGCCCCGAAGTGGGTATCCTTTCTTCCTTGTCTTCTTTTAGTGGTCCACTAATGTTCATTTTATCCCCTTTTTAGATTCTGGAGGTGTCGAAGAACTTTCTGAGGAAGCCTTAACTCGTTTAGAAGCTTTGCATGAGCTCATCCTAGCTCATCGCGACTGGAAGGTGCTCTTGTTAGCTCAGAGCCTTTTGTACTACGGCCTTAAAATTCAAACACCCCACTCGACTTTCTGACAACTATGGTGTGGATTCTAAGGAGAACTCTATTTTTAGGTCGCTTCAGCCTTTCCCACGGAGTGTGTTTTACTAATTAAGATTCCATGTGCAACCTGTTTTTGCAGTGGTTGATTCTAGCTCACAACCTCCACCCCTAGAATCTCCGAGTGTAGGTCATGTGATGGATAATCCACTCGCTGTACGTCAAGCTGAGGCCTGCAAGCAGGCCCAGACCAAGGCCGCCAAGGAGAAGGCCGCGCACGAAGCACATGCAAAAAGTCATCAGCATGGGAAGGCCGAGGCGTCGCTGATCCCTCTACTCACCAAAAGGGGATTGTTATTCGTGAGCCTCCTCGGGTCAGCAGGAAAGAAGGAGGCCCCCGACGAAAGCTGACGACGAGCCCCACCACTAACGTCGTCATACTGATGTGGCGCCACAGATTCATAAAGGAACTGGGAGTGCCACTCCTCCACCTACGGGACGTCGTCCTAGCAAAGAGCCAGCCCCAGATGTCCCTTATCCAAGAGGAGATCAACCGCATTTGGGCCATGATGTTGGTCATCGCGAATGGTTGAAGGAGTACACTACCACTCTCGCAGAATCGTTCCCAATCCTCTATACGGTTACATGAGATCAAAGTCCCCTGGTCTTAAACTTTTCGGAATGAGCACATACCTGAGGATGGAAACAGAGGCTCCTATACGCGCCTGGACCCAGTTCATGGAGCATTGAGCAACATTTCTTTTCGATGACTGGAAGATTATGAGTGCCATAGTCTTCTAAGCCCGCTCCATGAACATGTTTTGCTCCGTGGACAAAGAGAGGTTCAATAAATCTAGCGAAGCAGATCGGCTTCACCACGATCTAGACTCAGAGAAGGTCGTCAGTGTCAGGTTGAGGGTTGAACGAAGTAAACTGCAAGACGAGCTCAAGAAGGCGGTCGGAAACTATACTGAGGTTAATCACCAACTGAAGAATGCGCAGGTTCAGGTTGACGCGAGCTAGGGACGCATCCTCGAACTAGAGGGGGAGATCAGAAGCCTTTGTGAGAAGATAGCTTCACTCCGCAATGTTGTGGAAGATGCTCGGAAGGCTGCTGTGGACGAGTATCAGCAGAGGGAGGGGCTGGTGCCTTCTAACCAAAACTTCCTTCTTGCTTATCAAGACGCCGTTACTGTCTTGTGAACTCACAATCTCAACCTCGATTGTCGTCCCGCTTACGAGGCTACCCGATTCTTCATGAAGACACATGCCTCCCTAAAAGGGTTAAAACCTCTTTTCATCAACGCCGAGATCTTTGGCGTGGAGGAAGATGATGATGACAAGGAAGTCCCTTTCAAGGTTGTGATCAAAGCAGTAGGCCAGGACACTTCTACCACCGTGGCTAGGATGGCTGGCACCAGCTCCTACTGTAAGTGCTGCGGAAGCCACTCTCGAGGGGGCTTTGAGTGGTACCCCTCCTCCGACCTTTGAGGCTGCTCTCATTCTTCCAACCGAGGCCCCGATCGCCCCTACTGCCAAGACAGAGATGGGGCCTATCGCCTAGCCATGGCTTGTTTTCCTTTATTTTCCTTGCTTTTTGAATTATCTTGTACTCAAAGGCCGTTAGTGTTTTTTTTTAATGAAAAAAAATAGAAGTTTCACAATCTGTTTTCGCGTACTCTTATTTTGCCGTTTTAGACAACTTGTGTGACACTTTGTTCGTTGCTTGACAAACTCGTTAGCTGTTTATCACCATGTCTTGCTATATCATTGCTGAAATTTATTTTTCACTGTGCCCTCATTTGACTTGACTCGAGCTTTTACTTCTATCATCCTAAGAACGAGCTTTAACCCTGTAATTGTCTTGGCACTTATATTTTAGATAATTTGTTCGGCTCATGCCTATGTCAAGTCAGCCACGAGATTTCCCTCATTCCGGACTAACCTAGACACCACCTAAACCACTTCGAGGGCAAGCCCTGCTCTAGGTTTGTTCTGGTATGAGTTGTGATTTTCGACTCATGCCTATGTCAAGTCAGCCACGAGGATGTCTCCATTCCGAGCTGACCTGGACACCACCAAAACCACTCTGAGGGCAAGCCTTGGGTTTGTTCCGGTTTGAGTTGTAATTTTTGGCTCATGCCCGTGTCAGGTCAGCCATGAGGTTGCCCCTATTCCAGAATGACCTGGATACTACCTAAACCACTCCGAGGGCAAGCCTTGCTCTGGGTATGTGACACGTCGGTTTCTAACCTAGTGCTCCGCAAGTGTACGGATGTAGGAGTAGTACTTTTTGTCAAGGTCGATCCCACAAGGAATAGTTTTAGGTAGTTTGATACCCTAATACTCTAGGAATGTCCTAACTAGATACTAAGTTTCAAAGGTTGATTTTAACAAGAATTAAGGAATTTAACTAATAACTGGCAAACAAATAGAACTAACAATCAATGAGAAAAGGTATCCTAGGGCTTCGATTTCAGGATATTAATTCAATGTTAGATATAATTAACCTATTAATTTACCAATTCTAATGTTTATTAGACGGCACGACAATAATCTAATCCTTCTCTCGAAGTGATTAAACCGTTGATTAATCAAGCTAATTGCCCTCTCGAGTCAATTAAACCTAATAACTCCCAAACGATCCTAAGCCACGGCCTACACAGTCATAGACAACTGCGCTCTATGTTCTAAGTCTGATAACAATTCCCTCCTCTCGAAGCGGAATTGTTAAACTAAATTACTAAATCTAGGTGATCAAGCTAAATTCAGTTTTAAGCACAAACATAGAGATAAAACACGTAAAGAACGGAATTAATAGATTAAATCATAAATCAAAACATTGTTATAAAAATCCCTACTTTCTAACCCTAAGACACGAATAGCTTAGCTACCCATGCCTAGTAATAATCCAATACAAGATTCTAATAAAAACATTGTAAAGAATTAAACTAGAAAAGAATAAATAAACCTGGATGACTCCGTCTCGATGATCTTCGTCTTCTTTGTCCTCCAAGATGATGTAATTTATGTTCTTGATGATTGCTTGATTGATTCCTAAAGCTTGGGGTCCTTTTTATAGAGTTGGGGACGAATCTTGGGGAAGATAGGATCAAAATCCTATTAAAATTAGGTAATTATCGCAGGAAAACACTTCTGACACGGCCGTGTTGCTTAAGTGACACGGCCGTGTTGATTTGCAAAATTCACTTTTCCAGCAACAATTTGACACGGCCGTGTTGCTTAAGTGACACGGCCGTGTTCCATTCCAGAACTAACAGCGCTTTGTGGACCACTTTTGACACGGCCGTGTTGAAGGTCTGACGCGGCCGTGTCGGTTCTTCCGTCGTTTTGCTACTGGACCGGTTCAGGCCGGTTCGGACCGGTTTGGACCGGTTCTTGGACGGTTTTCACTCTTTTGGGCTGGTTTTCACTCTTTTCCAACTTGTTTCCTCGTCCGGTAGCCTGAAAATGCTCAAAATACCTTAAAACAAGTCGAAACACGTCAAATGATCCAAATATTATTAATATAAATAAATGCCGGTCAAATATGCACGTAAATGATATAAAATATGATCCTAAATCGACCTAAATACATGCATAAATAACGTGTTATCAGTATGTTCCGGTGTGAGTTGTAATTTTTGGCTCACGCCTGTGTCAGGTCAGCCATGAGGTTGCCCCCATTCTGGACTGACCTGGACACCATCTAAACCACTTTGAGGGCAAGCCCTGCTCTGGATTTGTTCCGGTATATTTTCCTTTAATCACTCCGGGGTAAAACCCACTCTGGATTATTATAAAATTCATAGTTCGTTTCGTTGTTACTTTCCGTGATGGAAGATTTTTTTTATGAAGATTACATAAGGACCCCTTAGGGCTATACATCGTAACTTGTCTCATTTATTACAAAGAACTACTCTCATTCATTCTGAACCATTGTCGGCCTTGATCACCCCCTATCAAAATATGGGGACATTCCCTTCAGCTTGAAATTCGATATTGGAAATACTTCTTTAAATGTCGTGCATTCCAGGGATGGACCAATTTCCAGCGTGATGGATCTCTTTGGTAGACACCTAAAGATTTTATAAGGCCCATCCCGATTCGGGCTTAGTACGCCTGCTCTAGGGTCCCTCATCCTTGGTATCAACTCCCTCAACACAAGGTCGCCTGCTTTAAATTTTCTCAGCCCTACTTGTTTGTTATGAAACCTTTCAACTCGTTGTTTATAGGTTGAGTTTGCTTGTTCGGCCTTCATCCTTCTCTCGTCTAGTAAATCTGGCTCAGCTTCAAGCACCTCCTGGTTTTCATCTTCATTGTAATTTAACACCCTAAATATTAGTTCCCCGAATTCGACTGTGATGACAGCGTCTACGCCGAAAGCTAAACTAAAGGGCATTTCCCCCATGGGAGTTCTTGCAGTGGTCTTGTATGACAAAAGTACTCCTGGCAGCTCTTCCGCCCAATATCCATTTTTTCTCAGTCAACTGTGCTTTTAGTGTGGTCTTTAGTACTTTGTTAACAGCTTCGACTTGCCTATTTGACTGTGGGTAATATAGCGTGGAAAAGTAATTCTTGATGCGCAGGCCGCTGCAGAACTCTCGAAACTACTTGTTGTCGAATTGTTTCCCATTATCCGATATGATTGAATGAGGAACCCCAAACCAACATACTATGGATTTCCACATGAAGTTGATTATCTTCGTGTGTGTGACTTCACCCAAGGGCTCAACTTCAACCTATTTTGTAAAGTAGTCCACATCAACCACGGCCTGAGTGTATCCCCTTTTTGTCTCGAGAAAAGGACCAATCAGATCTATGCCCCACTTTGCGAACGGCCATGGGCTTCTCACTGAGATGAGGTATTCGGCCGCACTTTGTATCAGGGGCACACATCTTTGACATCGATCGCAAGCCTTTGCAAAGGCCATTGCATCCTTCTTGAGGGTTGGCAAAAAATACCCTTCTCTTAAGATCTTGTGTGCCAGAGCGAAGCCCTCGGTGTGGTTTCCGCATACACCTTCATAGACCTCTCTCAGGATGTATTCTTGCTTATGGTCAGGTACACATCTTTGTAATGGCATGGACAATCCTTGTTTATAAAGCACACCATTAATTATTGTATAATGAGCAGCCCTGGCTTGAAGTTGTTGTGCCTCGCGTACATCTATGGGGATTGTTCCACTCTGTAAGTACTCCTCAATGACTTTAATCTATCCCTCGTGGTGATCGATAATGATAGTGTCGGTGCTTGCGGTGTCTTCAGTTGTTGCTATTAGCGTCGATGGTTTGGGCGCTTTAAATATTTCAAGTGAATTTAAATCCTCTGCGCCCTCTAAAATCGCCAGCCGTGCTAGTGCATCGGCACGAGTATTCCTTGCTCGGGGAATCTGCACAAACTTGATCGTTTGAAAGGGACTTGTTTTTCGTTTGACTACCTCCACATATCTGGCCATGTTTTCGTCCTTTGCCTCATACTCTCCCAGAATTTGCCTCACCACCAACTACGAGTCACTCATCACGATGAGGTCGGTCACACCGGTTTGCTCTGCCATGCTCAGCCCCCAAAGTATAGCCTCGTACTCCGCTTCATTGTTCGTAGCCCATATTTGAAACGCACTACCGCATTAAAGTATTGGCCCTCTGGGTTGACCAGGACCACGCGGGTCCCTGATCTGTCACTCGTCGATGACCCGTCAACGTATAATTCCCATGGTTGTGTCGTTACTTTGTGCATGCTAATGCCAGGGGTGAATTCCGCCACAAAGTCTGCCAAAGCCTGTGCCTTGATGGCTATCCGCAGCACGAAAGAGAATATCAAATTAGCCCAACTCGATTGTCCACTTAAGTAATCATCCTGAGACATCAGGTCGTTGCAAGATTTGTTTCATCGGGTAGGACATGATGACTATAATCTAGGGCTCGTAAAAATATGGTCATAACTTTCTAGCAGCCATGATTAGCGCATAAAATAACTTCTCCATCGGGGGGTATTTCAGTTCTGCCTCATGCAAGGCCTTGCTGACATAATACATGGGGAGTTGCTTTCCATCTTCCTCTCTGACCAAGACCATGCTCAAGGCAATTTGCGATACGGCGAGGTACAAGAAGAGCTTTTTCCCAGGCCTGTTCTTCAATTGTAATGGCGGTGTTGTAAAGAATCTTTTTAATTGTGGCCTGTCACTCCTTAGTCCACTCGAACTGCTTCCATTTTTTTATTGAATCAAAGAATGGTTTACATCGATATGTTGCCCTCGACACAAAACGACTCAAAGCCGCCGCGCGTCCTATCAGGCACTAGACATCCCTAACCTTTTCTGGGATCTTCATCTCCATTATGGATCTCACCTTTTGGGGATTCACTTCAATGCCCCTTTGACCCACCACGAACCCAAGAAACTTCCCGCAATTCACCCCGAATGCGCATTTTTTTGGGTTTAGTTTCATTTTGAAAGCCCGCAGTATTTGAAACATTTCCTGCAGGTGTTGTACGTGGTCTTCCTTTCTTTCACTCTTGACCAGTATATCATCCACATAGACCTCCATAGTCTTTCCAAGTTGTTTAGCAAGCATGTGGTTTACGAGCCTTTGGTAGGTTACTCCCGCGTTCTTAAGTCCAAACGACATCTTCTTCCAGCAGTATAGCCCCCGATACGTAATGAGTGTTGTGGCCTCCTGATCTTCTTCCGCCATCGAAATCTAATGATATCCAGAGAAGGCATCCATGAAACTCATGAGTTCGTGCCCCGCCGTGGCATCTACCAAGTAATCTATATGTGGGAATGGATAACTGTCCTTTGGACAGGCCATGTTAAGATCTGTGAAATGAATGTACATTCTCCAAGCATTATTTAGTTTTCTTACGAGAATAGGGTTTGCTACCCATTCTGGATAGAAACCTCCCTTACAAAACAATTTGCGAGCAACATTTGCACATCCCCTTTTAAGGCTTCATATTTTTCAGGACTAAACTTTCGTCTCTTCTGCCTTACAGGTCGTGCAGTGGAACTAATGTTGAGGTGATGGGAGCACACTGCTAGATCTATGCCCACCATGTCTGCATGCGACCAAGCAAACACATCCAAGTTCTCTGATAATTTTTTTATCAATGCCGTCCTTGCTAGCTCCTTTAACTCTTTCCCTATCAATGTCGTCCTCACTAGCTTCTTTAATTCTTTCCCAATCTTTAACTCAATCTTAGGACGATCTGGGCTTATTTGAACGCTCTTGAGCTCCTCTACCAGGTGAGGTCGGTTTCGAGACTCCAAGCCTCGGGGGTCTAACTGATCCTATTCCACTCAATTGCTACTTCCTCTTCCTTTAGTCGAGGGTCCTCTATCTCCATCAACTCCGGAATTTCCACCGCAGCTACTGCCTCAGGTCCCACTGGGTCCTGCTCAACAACTGGATATGAATCCACCACCATTCTTTCAATCTCGGTTACTGTGCCAACCTCTATTTCCTCAGTATCACTTTCTTCGCACATTGGCCCCTCTATGGCCAAACTTACCACATTCAGACTTTTCGTCATGACTACAACATCTTGTATCTCTACCAACTCCACCATGTTTAGCTCGTCTGGGAGGTATGCGAATGAGCACTCCCTGGCTCTGAGCTGATCTCCCCGAATAGTAATAGTTCCTTCCAGTGAGGGGATCTTAAACCAATAATGATGTAGTGACACAACTACCTCAAAATACAGCAAGATCGGTCTACCCAGGATGCAGTTATAATTGGAAGGAACGTCTACCAACTTAAAGACCTCATTTTTGGTAATGGGCTTGTCCCCTTTCTCAAACGTCATGGCCAGCATAATCTCTCTAATAGGGCTGACTGCTCCTTTGCCGAAGTCTCTAATAATATCATCACATGGCTGCAAGAACCGCTATAAGTTCCCGAGCCAGACAAAAACATTATAGAATAGGACATTGCCATATGCCCTGGTGTCAACTAGGACCCGATGAAAGGTTCCATTTATCTTTGCAGCAATAACCAGTATGTCGTTGTGCAGCTGCTGTAACTCGGTTGCATCTCTATTTAAGAAAGTAATGGCACCTTCCGGCTCCGAAGCCTGATATGGCTCTAGCTGCCATCTGCCGGCTGGTTCTATACATTCTGGACTTGATTGTCGCTTAACAAAGGAGGTCGCATTAACCGGAATCTAATCGGCCGTTTGCTAGATTATGCTTTCCCATCACCCATGGGTTTAACCAAGGCACCATATTAGTAACTGTTCTAACCGCTCGCAGTTAAGCTTTTCTCTCTCTATCTCTCCTACTTACTCGGGATTCTGCGTCCTCCGAACTTGCCCCACGACATATCATTATTTTTTGGGGATCGTCCGACTGTGGTTATTTCTGTTCTTCTATAGGAGGCCAATTTTGTGGCAGGTTCCCACGACCTGGAGCCCGATCATCCCTTCTCTGTCTTTTCCTGGCCAAACACTCTGCCAAGATTTCCTCCAACTTCCCTTCTTCATATAACTTCCACAGTTCTGCCAGTTGATCATGACTTTGGTTCGTGTCATGACCTGGAGACTTATGGTATTTCCCATACCTCCTAAGGTTGAGTTTGCTTAGATCCGTCGTGATCCTCCTTGGGGGTCGCAAGACCTCCATATACTTAAGTTGATTTAAGATCTTCTCCAGGCTTAATGAGAAGACCGCCTTCAATTCCTTCACCTACTTTTCATTCTCGGTTTCCTTTTCCTTCATAGGGAATTTCCCCTGTCTTTTGCCCTTGCTTCGCACCTCAGGCTCTTCCTTCCCCAAGTTTTCTTCTATTGCAGCATGTTGTTCTACTTTGACCATGAAATTCGCAAAAATGTTAGGTCCCTGCGTCTGAATATCCCACCAAAATCGGGTTACTCTTTTCAGGCCGTGCATTATGGTCATTAACATCGCGTCGTCCGAAACCCTCTCGGTTTCGAACAACATCCTATTGAATCTATCTAGATATTTATGCAGGGATCCATCCTCCCCCTGAACAACTGTAGCCAATCTTTCCTTGGGCGCCGAGCGGGTTCAACACACATAAAGCTTGTCTTGAACAACTCCACGAGCTATCCCCATGATGAAATGCTCCCTGGCAGTAATGATCGGAACCACCTCTGAGCTCTGTCCCCTAACGCAATGGGGAATGCCCGGCACTATACTGCCTCCGTCAAGGGTAGAATTTATATTACCGATAGGAACTTGTTGATGTGAGTGGAGGGGTTTGGTCCCGTCATAGGATCTCGCTGGGGACATCTCAATCATTTCTGGGACTTTAGCCTCTAAGATCTCCTTAGAGAACGACGAGGATGAGGAGGATGTTCCTTGTCCATGGCCTCCACTTTCGAGGATGGCTAACCGCCTCATCAAATCTTCAATCCTAGATGCGCGGGCCCCCAGTCCTTTTTTCATAAAGCGGGATACCTCAGACATAAGGAAGGTTGCGGCCTGTCCTGATCTTGCTCGCGGCATGGTACCGGCACCTCTTTTTGCTCACAGTGCACCCTTCATCTCTCGGTATGCTTTGCCCGATCCTCGACATCATTATCTCGCCTTGTAGATTCAACAACCTCTTCACGAACTTCTCGGGTCTAGGGTTGGGGCACAACATTACCCTGACGCACATTTTGTGTTGGTTTTCGTTTTATGAGGTTATACGACCTCCAGCTCGGGTATCTTTCAGTCTATCGAAGACGTTCCCTCGCGAACCAAATTGTGACTCAAAGACGTAAGTACAACTGCCATCATGTAACAATATGGCGTGTTTCTTAGATGATCGTAGGGAACCAACTGATGTGGCGGCCGTGTTCTGTTAGACAAATCAACTCCTAATCACACAACACTAAGAAACTGGAACGAGTTCGAAAATGAAACTTCTGAAAATACACAACTGTTTGGCCAGAGTTGTGGCCGAAGTGAGCTTCGCGCAGAACTGAAAATAAATGAATCACACAATCGATTTTACGTGGTTCGTTCAAGATGAACTACATCCACGGAGGCAAGACACACCTCAATCCACTAAGATATCCAATCAATTACAGAAATTACACTCAGAAATGAATATGCCCAATTCTGGAACAAATTAGGGAAGAAAACTATCACTCTCAAATTCTCTCTGTAATCTATGAAAACTGGAAATTGCTCGACGTAGTGTTGTTCTTCAGGAAGAGAGCTTTTCAATGATATAGGTCTTGTAGCTCGAATGTAACTGACCAGGAAGTTCTAACTGATTGAAGACGACTGCTGCTACCGGACAAATGTGACGGTTTATTCCGTCACCAAACTGTAACAAACTCGTCACAACTGACGGTTATCCCCTAACAACCCTGAACCCGGTTTATTCTGCACAGACTCACTTCTACACGCTAAAACTCGGTCTATCCACCCGGTTCTTCACTTCATGATCCCGGTTCCACATTCCCAACTCATCCTATTTCAAAGTATAGCTCACTTGATGATATTGAACACTTCCTCACAAATCTCCACCTCAATGAATCAAGTATGCCTCTTCCCGCCTCTTCACTGCTTATCTGTTAATGCTCTTCATGACACTGCTCAAGCTGCAGCAAGCTCGAGCAATGCTCCACTTTGTTTCCAGGTACACCCTTTGTAAGAAAATCAGCAGGATTATGCAAAGTATGCACCTTCTTCACCTCCACAGACCCAGAATCTATGATATCTCTAGCAAAGTGTAACCTCACATCAATGTGTTTTGACCTTTCATGAAATGCTTGGTGTTTCACAAGGTGTAAAGCACTTTGATTATCACAGTAGATTACCACACACTTTTGCTTGATATCCAAATCTCTCAACACCCCTTTCAACCAGATTGATTCTTTGATAGCTTCAGTTAAAGAGATATATTCTGCTTCTGTAGTTGATAGTGCCACAACAGATTGTTGTGCACTCCTCCAGCTGATGGCTGTCCCATATAAGGTAAACACAAATCCAGAAATTGACTTCCTTGTGTCCACATTTGCTGCAAAATCAGAATCAGCAAACCCCTCCAATGCAACAGTACTTCCATCTGCTTTCTTCTCAAATTTCAGTGACATGTTCACTGATCCTTTTAGATACCTCATCACATGTTTCAAAGCTTCCCAGTGTTCAACTCCTGGATTTGACATGAACCTGCTTACCAAAGATACAGCATATGCCAAGTCAGGCCTGCTACAGATCATTCCATACATAAGACTTCCAACTCCACTTGCATAGGGAATATTGCTCATCTGTATGATCTCCTCTTCAGTATTTGGGCATTGTTCTTTGGAAAGTTTCTTCTGTAGATTAACTGGAGTGGAGAGAGGTTTGGCTTCATGCATATGAAACCTCTCCAATACTTTCTGTAGGTATTGTTTCTGAGATAACCAAAGTACTCCAGCTTCTCTGTCTCTTAGAATGTTCATTCCCAATATCTTCTTAGCTTCTCCCAGGTCCTTCATGTCAAACTCAGCATTAAGTCTATCCTTCAACCATTGTACCCTCTCCTTGTTTCTGCTGGCAATTAGCATGTCATCCACATACAATAGAAGAAACACTTTATCTTGCTTTGAAACTTTGTTGAAGTAAACACAACTGTCATAAAGGCTTCTTACAAAGCCAGCACTGATCATGAAGTCATTGAACCTCTTGTTCCACTGTCTAGGGCTTTGTTTAAGTCCATATAGTGACTTCTTCAGTAGACATACTTTGTCTTATTTCCCAGGAACAACAAAGCCTTCTGGCTGTTTCATATATATTTCCTCATTGAGTTCTCCATGTAAGAAAGCTGTCTTTACATCCAGTTGTTGTAGTTCCATGTTCTCTTGTGTGACTTTTGATAAAAGCAACCTGATTGAGCAGTGCTTTACTACAGGTGAGAAGACCTCATTGTAATCAATTCCTTCTCTTTGTGTAAAGCCCCTGGCTACCAACCTTGCTTTAAACCTCACCTGTTTGGACCCTGCAGTTTCTAGTTTCTTCTTGTATATCCACTTGGAGCTTACAAGTTTCTGACCTTTTGGTTTCTCCACCAATATCCAGGTCTTATTCTTTTCCAGAGACTCCATTTCTTCAGTCATTGCCTGTATCCAGTGTTCACCTTCTTCACAGTCTAGTGCTTCTTGAAAACTGCTAGGCTCTTGTGATTCCAGGTCTTCAGCAACACTTAAGGCATAATATACACTCCCTGCTTGGCCATAGAAATCAGGTCTGTTGATTTTTCTTCTAGGCCTATCCCTTCCAATGCTGTATTCCCTGATATTTTGTGCAGGTCCAGTTTGTGCTTCTTCTTCAGATGATGAGTCACTGTCTTGTTCATCTGCTTGTGGTTGAGGTGTGTGATTATCTTCTGCAGGTTGCTCCACCTGAATTGATATCTCCTCTGTCTCTTTAGCAGCATCAAATTCTTCTTTAGAGCCTGTAGAAGTATAAGCCATCACATTCTCATTAAACTTCACATCTCTACTTGTGATTATCTTCTGATTTCCTTGTTCTAGGCACCACAATCTGTAACCCTTAATCCCATCCGGATATCCAAGAAACACACATCTGAGAGCCCTTGCATCTAATTTGTCTTGCTTGATGTGGGCATAAGCAAGACACCCAAACACCCTTAATCCTTCATAACTTGGTTTCTGTCCACTCCACACCTCTTCAGGTGTTTTGAACCCAATTACTGATGAGGGTGACCTGTTAATAAGATAGCATGTTGTAGCAATGGTTTCTCCCCAAAACACCTTTGGCAACCCAGCATCCAACAGCATACACCTCACTCTTTCAAGAAGAGTCCTGTTAAACCTTTCTGCAACTCCATTCTGTTGAGGATTCATTGGCACAGTCCTGTGTCTCTTGATTCCTCTTTCTTCACAGAAGTTTGTAAACTCTGTAGAGAGGTAATCCAGTCCATTATCAGTCCTCAGATGCTTCAGCTTCTTCCCTTTGACATTTTCCAGTTGGATCAGCCATGTTTTGAACTTATGAAAGGCATCACTCTTGTTCTTCAGCAACATAATCCATACCTTTCTGCTGTAATCATCAATCAGGGACATGAAATATCTGGCACCACCATGGGATTCTGTTCTTGCAGGGCCCCATATGTCAGAGTGAACATAATCTAATGGTTCTTGAGTTGTATGAACTCCTTTTCCATAGGGCAACTTCTTTGATTTCCCCAGAGCACACTGATCACAAAACTCCAGTTCTTGATTTCCCAGATTTCCAATTACTCCACTACTTGCCAATTCCTTCAGTCCTTTTTCTCCTATGTGTCCAAATCTCTTATGCCATTTAGCAATCTCAGAATTGTTCAAGACCACATCTACACTTCCAACAATAGGTGAACCAATCAGGATAAATAGTCCATTATGCTGTCTTCCTTTTATCACCATTTTTCCATGTTTTGTGATATGCAAGAATCCCTCTACTGAGCTAAACTGACATCCACTGGTTACCAATGAGCCAAGAGATAGAAGATTCCTTTTAAGGCCAGGAACATACCTAACATTTGAGATGATTCTGACCACACCATCAAACATTCTTATGCTCACTGATCCAACTCCTTTGACCTTACAGGATTGGTCATTTCCCAGGAGAACATTTCCACCATCTTCTTTCTTTAGTTCATTAAACCAAGACTGATGAGGACACATATGAAAACAACACCCTGTGTCCAGGACCCATTCCTTCACCATTCTTGAATCAGTAACATTTAATACTTCTGGAGGGTCTTGTTGATGATCAATGGCAGCAGCTTCTGCCCCTTGATTTCCAGCTTTCTTATTCTTCTTAGGACAATCCTTCTTCAGGTGACCTGGCTGTTTACACTTGAAGCATTTGCTCTTTTCAACCCAGTCACTCCCCTTCTTAGGATTTGAATCCCCTGACTTTGGATCCTTAGCATTCTGACCCTTCTTGCCTTGCCACGGTTTCTTGAATTTGACATTCAAACCTTCTCCAGATTGCACCATGCCTTTGTCTCCTTGAGTCTGGAAGCATTTTGATCTCAGAGCCTTCACTATTCCATCATAGGACAGCTGCTCATCTCTCCCATACATCAAAGCATCCTTAAAGCTTTCCATGGATTTTGGAAGAATATTTAACACCATCAATGCCTTGTCATCCTCCTCCAGTTTCACATCCAGATCTTCCAATTCTTCAATCATCTTAATGAACTCATCAAGTTGATCAGAAATTACCTTGTCTTCTGTGATCTTGAAGGCCAACATCTTCTGCTTCAGGAACAGTTTGTTGGATACTGACTTTGATTGATACAGTTCTTCCAATCTCCTCCATGCTTCTAAGGAACTCTTGCATCTTGAAACCTCCCTCAACGGTTTATCACCTAAACACAAGAAGATAAGACTTAGGGCCTTCTTATCCACTGATGCAAACTTAGGTTTCTCAGTTTCTTCCCATGATTCCAGAGGTATCAGTGCAAGATCAAGGCCATTGTGAACCAGGACTGCGTTCATCTTGATCTTCCACAATGTGAAGTCATTCCTTCCAGTGAACTTCTCAAAATCCATCTTCATACCAGCCATTCCTCCTCTTATTCAAGCTGTGCGAGTTGATTCCCACAGACGGCGCCACTTGTTAGACAAATCAACTCCTAATCACACAACACTAAGAAACTGGAACGAGTTCGAAAATGAAACTTCTGAAAATACACAACTGTTCGGCCAGAGTTGTGGCCGAAGTGAGCTTCGCGCAGAACTGAAAATAAATGAATCACACAATCGATTTTACGTGGTTCGTTCAAGATGAACTACATCCACGGAGGCAAGACACACCTCAATCCACTAAGATATCCAATCAATTACAGAAATTACACTCAGAAATGAATATGCCTAATTCTGGAACAAATTAGGGCAGAAAACTATCACTCTCAAATTCTCTCTGTAATCTATGAAAACTGGAAATTGCTCGACGTAGTGTTGTTCTTCAGGAAGAGAGCTTTTCAATGATATAGGTCTTGTAGCTCGAATGTAACTGACCAGGAAGTTCTAACTGATTGAAGACGACTGCTGCTACCGGACAAATGTGACGGTTTATTCCGTCACCAAACTGTAACAAACTCGTCACAACTGACGGTTATCCCCCAACAACCCTGAACCCGGTTTATTCTGCACAGACTCACTTCTACACGCTAAAACCCGGTCTATCCACCCGGTTCTTCACTTCATGATCCCGGTTCCACATTCCCAACTCATCCTATTTCAAAGTATAGCTCACTTGATGATATTGAACACTTCCTCACATGTTCCAAGACGGGAGTTGGAACGTACTGGTACTAGACCTCCCCTGCAGAGTAGATGCGTATGTGAGATCGTTGTCCCGGCTCGTGTTCGGGAGGTAGCGTCCCCCAGGGACCGCGGCATTCCTCTATCCTTTAGCAGATTGTCAATGATCTGTTTCGCCCTAAAGAGAGCCTTAGGATCGTTGTCGGGATCCACTAATATCTGTCTCGCCGGCCTGGTGTTTGGTGTTTTGTGATCGAGCAGGAATCTGTATCGGTGCAACGGGTTATAAGCATGTATGGGAGCATGGTGTTAGGGATACTGCATGGGTAGCACGTAATGATCGTACATCATAGAGAATTGACCCATGGGCATTACTGGAAGTTGACCCACAGGTAGGGTTGGGGAGTTGAAGATGCATTGGCAGTTGGCCAGCAGGAACAACCCTGGGGTAGAAATCCTGCTTGCAGCAGCTGGACCCCTGCACCCTGCACATGCACCAGGTATGTCGCCATGTTCGTCGTTAGGTTGAGAGGCATTTGTACGTTGTTAAGTGGTACTTGCATATTGTGCATGCTTGGTTGAGCTACATGCACAGCCGTCAGAGGTGGCGGTACCATGTTCTCCCGTTGCCCCGAGCGACGGCTGGACTTGGCATTTGATTCATCGATCGATGGTTCGCCATCGGTGTTGTGGCTCGTTATTCCAATGGACGCAAAGATCATGCTTATATCATTTTTTTTTTCATTTTCGGAGGGACATAAATGTAAGACGATTACCAGAAAGTAAAGGTAAGCCTTTCAACAAGCGAGACAGAACCGCTCAAAGATGATCGGAGGTTCGAGCCTCCTCATTCTAGTGCCAAATTGTGGACATGTGGGAAATTACATGGACTGGCCCAGACGTGGTCGTTTATACATGTAAAGATTTCCACACAATGACCACAATCAACACATGTAACACACAAAAAATGAAGGAACTAAAGAGATTCACAAGCTGAATCGCCGTGTTTATATATATGTTTGCTTGAACACAAAGTCAGTTCGTACACTTCTCTCTCTGAAGATTGCTTTCTTAGCCTTTTCTCTCACTAAAATTGCATATATCTTATTTTGATCCAAACTCTCCTATTCATAGGGCAAAATTGGTGGGAAACACCATCATGAAGGCTTTCAAATCGAAAATGTCCCATCAAGGTCGTGTGGAAAGGCATGCACGCCATGTGTCATCCATGGAAGGGCTGTTACAGGGGCACTCACCTTTGTCTGCCACCCAAACTGAGTCCACGGCTGAAAAAACAACCGAGGTCACTGCGGGCCGACCTGCCCTGCTATCATAGCCCGTTTTTCTTTTACTTCTTAGTGATAAGGTCGCTTGATGACAGGTCGTGGCTTCACCCTGGCTTTGTTAGCACGACGTGTGTGTTCCACGTCCTCCACTGCATGACGTGTCTCGTAATTCCAACACTTGTCAGCGAACTAATGTGGACAAGATATCCACAATTATCAATGTATTTAAGTCCAAATCCTTTGCTTACAAACTTTTTGTTTCACAAGTCAAATCAGAACATCAGAAGAAAAAGAGCCAAAATTTTAAAAAATAAGCATTACGTTCACAAAAAAAAAAAAAATGGAAAAAAGAATACCTTGGGTATGTATTATAGAAAGATAATGGTTGCGTTTGTTTATAACTGTAGGTGGCTAGAGTATTGTAGGTTGTGAGAAATAATATGGAATGAGTAGGTTGAGGTTAATAAATAAGTTTTTGTTTATGTTGGTTGGAGATTGGATTGGAGTTTGATTATATTATAACAGATGATAAAGTTGATTTGATGTGTGTAAGAGTTAGTTAATGAATAATTGGTTATTGATTGAAGTGTGTATTAGGAATTTTTTTCTTCTATTGATGGTGTGTGTAAGAGTTAGTTAGAGAATGGATGAGTGATGTTTTGTTGTTTGTTGGTCAAAATAATTTTATTCTAATATTATTTATTAATCTAATTTTAATAATTAAGTTATGAAATAAAAAATCTTTTAAAACTAATTTCATTTAAATATTATTTTTTTACTTTATTTACCAAATTTTATTCCTTCATCCAAGTAATTGTCAAATTATATTTTGCTAACTTGTTAGTTTATAAATTTTAGCACTTTACAAATTTTGTTTAATAACAAATAAATATATCGGTTAGCCCTTGTACACTAAATGCTTATGTAGGTTCTTCTCGACATTATAGGAAAGATTAAACAACGAGAGACAATACTAGCTTAACAACTTATCTTAATACTCAACAAAAATACCCACATGTCCATCTCAACATATAAAAATATAAATGAACAAATAATGTCAACAATAGTACACCAACAATACATAATAATTGGAAATTGTTTAGGGTATGTACCCCGCTTAATTAATCGGTTCAAATCATCATGCTAACTTGTGGGTACAAACGTAGTCTTCGCAGGGGCGATACGTCCTAAGCAATGAAAATGACTCAGGCCTCCTTCTCGGCCGGGGTGAGGTCCAAAAAATCACTGGGTAATGGATGGGTCGCGTAATACCACACAACCCTAGCTAGATTCATGACCAGAATTCCCTCAAGTGCCCGAACTGTGGCCATGCTCTGTACAAACGATGGAGTTATAACTGGTAGCGTCGTTTCTTGCTACCAAATTAATGTGTATGAAGAATACACTTAAACCTTATCCTACTACTCTAACTAGTAGAGTGGCAAGTAAGGGTCGATCCCACGAGGAACGGTCGAACAAAATTTTACTTTATTATATTAAGCTATTATGATTGAGAAACATAAAGTAAATAAGCTAGAAAACAATAAAGAAGTGGGGGGGGGGGGTCTGGGCGGATATTAAGAAAAGTTGCTTTTTGAGTGTGTGTTGACTTTTCAAAGTTGCTTTATGCTTTATTTGCTGAAAATTAAGGAGAAGATTACTTTTGCTAAACTGATATCAAATTTTCTGCATACCACCCTAAACATTACCTGCTACTGTAGCAAACAACCTAAAATTGTACACAATCTGAAAATGTGAAATTACTGGGAAATGAGCCCAAATCTGAACCCCAAATTGGAAAACTGAAATGTTGGGAAATTTCCCTCCAATTAATTTCAGAAAGGAAGATTACATCCAAAATTTAAAAAATTTCCAATTCCCTCCTTAATTTAAACTAAATCCAACAGCCTATTTATTGAGCATTGAATGTGAAACAACCACATTCAATGCTCAAATTACAGCAGCAAATTTCAAACTTCAGATTACAACAGCAGCAAATTTCAAACTTCAGATTACAACAGCAAGATAATTACACAAGATTAATATGGTTTGCAACAAGAAAGGTTGGAAGAATTTGTCCCCGTCAGACCGCTCCTTGATCGCTCAGTTTCTGATTGATAACAGCACAAAAAGGGTGGTTCATCATGGCAAAATCGGAGAGGCGGCAGCATCATTCGGGGTTAGTCGTCGAACCATTCATAGCATTTGGGCGGCTACAAGGCAACAAATGGCAGCAAATGTTCTTATCAGTTTCAATACCAACACATGGCCTATCAGCAAACAACAAATTGAAAGCATCATCTAGGCACAAATCACAGCAACAACTGTAACCCATCAGAAGCACAAGCATCATGCACAAATCAGCACAAATAACTTGGTTAATAACCAAATTAATTGAGATTCTTATCATTGAATTAGGCCTATCAGAAATTTTTTGCCAAAAAAAATAAAATGAAATCATCATTTAGGCACAAATCACAGCAGAATCTTAACCCCAACAGAAGCACAAGCATCAGACACTAATTAGCCACATTAATTTGGCCAATAGCCAAATTAAATGCATAATTAGCAATGACTGATAGCCTATCAGCAAACAACAAATTGAAAGCATCATCTAGGCACAAATCACAGCAACAACTGTAACCCATCAGAAGCACAAGCATCATGCACAAATCAGCACAAATAACTTGGTTAATAACCAAATTAATTGAGATTCTTATCACTGAATTAGGCCTATCAGAACTTTTTTGCCAAAAAAAAATAAAATGAAATCATCATTTAGGCACAAATCACAGCAGAATCTTAACCCCAACAGAAGCACAAGCATCAGACACTAATTAGCCACATTAATTTGGCCAATAGCCAAATTAAATGCATAATTAGCAATGACACATGGCCTATCAGACAAAACACATTGAAGGCATCAACTAGGCACAAATCACAGTAGCAACTGTAACCCAACAGAAGCACAAACTAATAGACGCAACAGAAAACCCTAGCCAAGCAGTCTAACATCAACATGCAACCAACAACCCCAAACAGATTCACCAAACCAAGCTCGTAAAAATCATCAACAACCCCAAACCGGGGCACAAGCAATAAAAACGAAGCGTCATAGGGCAGAAATACATAACCTTTCCGAGAATCGGGAACCATAAGGTCAACAATGCCTGAAAATTTTGGCGTTTCTCCCTCGAATCTAGAGACGGACTCGTACAAACGGTCGGAGAAGGGACATCGGAGATAACCTCAACAGCGTCGTCTCTGATTTCAGACGAGAATCCCAGATCTGCAACCAGATCGGGATTCTTCGAGTCTTCTTCACGGACACTATCAACCGGAAACTGAGACTCCTCCACGACGGTTTCGTAGGAGTCATAACAAATCTCCTCTAATTCTGGGGAATCCTCCATGAAAATCAAGCCGAAGCAAAAAAATCCCAAATACCGTAGTAAGGGTTTGAAAAGAGCACAAAATAGTACTCCGATCTAAGGGAAGACCAGAGCACCGACGAAAGGATGGTGAATCGAGGGGTTGTGAGAGCAATATCGAAGATGGGGGAATGAAGCGGCTAGGGTTTTCTGAGGGAGAGTGAAGAACACCAAGAGTTAGAGAGAGAATCGGGGTAGTGAGAGAGAGAGACAGACTTGATTCTGATGTGGGTTGGGCTGGTATTGGTATTAGGTTGGTGGGTTTAGTTAGGAATAGATGAGAGGATTTAATCTCATTTGGGCTGGTTTTAATAAATTTAGAGTGTTTAATTAATTTTTGTAAATAATTTTAGTAATGGCATTTTAGTTATTTTCGTAAGTTTAGTGGGTATAATCGGATTAAAAACTTTCCTTTTTTGGGGTGTGCAAGATAAGGTGGGACGGCCATTTAAGGAAAGTGTGCAAGATAAGGTGGGACGGAGGGAGTAACAACTAACACCTAAATAAACAAAGACAAATAAAGAGATTTTTATAGGTTTTTGGTTTTTTTAAATAACAAACGATTCACCCTTGATCATGTTTCACCGAGGTCTTTGACGATTTATGCAACTATTGTTAATGCCCTATTCAATTGTGATTCTAGCCCTTATCTCAAGGCTATTAACAAGCTCTAATAGCCTTGTTATCCCTTAATCTTAGTTAATCAAAACAAGCTCTTCGACTAACCCTATTCAGTTTAACCGAATCCTTGAACAAGCTCTCTTAGATTCAATCACCAAATGCATTAAACACTAGGACAACGAGATAAATTCAACATAAAACTCGCAAGCTCGGTTTTAGTGGTTGAACTTTGTGTTATCACCAATAAATAAATCTATTGTTTGCTACACGGGAATCGGAAATCATACAATTACGGATAGTAATTTCCTATTCTAGCAACACATTCACAAATCCCTTAAAGGGTGATCAATCCAATAATAAATTCATAAATGTGAGTCAATAACAACAAATAACACAAAACACTTGAATACACAATATCTTCGGTAACATTAACAGTAATAATCACATAAATGTCTTAAACTCAAGGTTCCACAATAATCAAGGGTGAACTAAGGGTGCTAGCCACCCATTTTACCTAATACAAAGATAAAATAACAGAAAATTAAAGAAAACATGAAAATAGGATAGAAAGACCCAAAAGTTAGGGTTGAAGATCAAGATCTTCAACCCCCTTCCATTCCTTTGCTTCCAATGGAGAAAAGTGGCTGATTATGTGAGGGGGATGGGTTATAGGTTTTGTTAAATTCGAATGGGAGGAGATATATATAAGGGGGAAAAGTGCTAGTAAAAAATAGGCAAAATCGCATTCAAGATTTTAAAACAGGGTAAGGAATCTCGGCCGAGATGCAAGTGTGTCTCGGCCGAGACGTGAAAAAGAGAAAATTTGGAATTTTTAGGATTTGACTCATCTCGGCCGAGATTGGATTGCATCTCGGCCGAGATCTCCATTTCTGGAATTTCAGAAATCCCCTGCAGACTCATCTCGGCCTAGACGCATTATCTGTCTCGGCCTAGATTTCCATCTCGGCCTAGATGCAAAGTCTGTCTCGGCCTAGATTTGCAATTTTGCAATTCTTCATGAAATCCCCTGGAGACTCATCTCGGCCGAGATTTGCATCCTGTCTCGGCCGAGATCTTCAGTTAGCCCTTCCTTTTGTTGCCTCGATGGATCCCTCGACTCAGCGGTCGTTTGATGTTCTTTTTCGACCCTTTTTCACCTGTCTTAACACAAAAATAGCACAAACGCATTATTTTGCCCATGAGAGTATAAAAGCACTAAACACACGTGATTATGCACATTATTGACACTAAAATGACACTAAAAATGCCCTAAAGTGCGTGCACGAAACACGTGTACCAATAACGTTCTCAGCGAATGCACTCATCATGTCCGTGCACAAATCGAAGAAGGGTTGTCTGCACCGAACGATCTCCTCGGCCTTGGGATGTACCTAAAGAGTATGATTTGTTATTTTTTTGTAGTTACTCAATCTGATAGTTAATGGATTAATAAAAATATGACATTAATTATACTGCGTGAAGCGAATTGTGGGTAATCGGGACTTCTGATTGTAGTCTCTGGCTCACTATCCCACATTACCGTATTAGGGCAGCGAAGTTCGGTTAGTAAACGCTAGGCTCTTCTTATTGTTTTGATTTTGTGTCTCAAGTTGACCACCTAATAGACGGGCTAGATGTTGGCTAACACATTTAGCCTTCCCCCCAAAGTAAGAAGCCTCGCTTCTATGAAGTGTAAACCTCGCATTACATTCCTGTCCACGTACTCGTAGTAGCACAAGTATAAGAAAAGTTTCTCGTTATCAATCATTTAGTGGGCCGGACCAACCAATCTTAGCCTATTCATCTATTAAAAAAGATGGAATAATCATCAATAAAACACAATTCTAGCAGTGTAGTACTAGTTTTTGTAATTCACAAAACAAGTCCATAGTTAGTTTGACATTTTTATAATTCCCAGTTTATAATTGAAAAGACTGACTATATATGTTAACCAGTTAACTGAAAAAAGTAAAGTGCAAATGTTGAAGCACCTAATAGCAAAATAGTAGTAATGATAAATGTTCGAGTGACTCATTAGTCCACATTCCTTAATAAAAATGGTGTTAGCAGATGTTAATACAATACGCAAAGAAGGTAATTTCTACACCGGCATACTAGGTGGGGGCAATGTGTTCTTCCCACATGTCTTCGCCATTTTTTTTCCTTCTGTCATTCTACACGTTAATTACATCGGAAGTGGGTTAATAAGGCCAAGAGAATATTAGTTTATCTGGATGATAATGTTGCACATCTATTTCCAGTATTGGGTCCTCGAGGCCAGATGCCTTTATTAAATTGTGCAGTACACAACAAGCAACCACAATCTTTGGTTGGTTTCCAATTCGGTAATTTGGCATGCCATACGCCAGGATGGGGAATCGGCTTTTCAGGCATCCAAATGTCTGCTTAACCACATTTCTCAACTGCGAATGTATGTGGTTGAATAATTTTTTTCTTTTTTAGGGGGTTCGGGCCTCCATGAAACTTTCGAAGATTGTAGCGCGTATATACGACGAATAAAAATCCCGCATAATTTGTGTATCCGGCATCAGCAAATAAACCTGCCTAGAAGTTGAATAAATTCATTGTCAAATGTATTGTTCTCATGAACATAAAATTATAGGCAGATATAGCTTTTTCGAAGGGCGAATCAAATTTGATGCATACCATCAGGTGGCCAATTGAAGGTGTTATTTAGCTCGAGAGCTTTCATCAATACTCAAGCATCATGAGCACTTTCCTCCCTTCCGGTGTTGACGTATGTGAAAAACATATCAAAGTCTACAATTGCACATATATTTTGACACTTTATCACTTTTCAAGTTATCCATGCAGTGTCTCAATCTGCAGGGACTCTCGCATGTATTAGTGTGCCATCTATTAGCATCAACTTATAATAAAAACCAAATATGTTGCAAGTTTTCATAAATCTATGGGGAAGTGAACTAAATATTTGTGCTATAATAAATGGGTGGTTTGTCACGTGGAATACCTCGAAATAGGGAAAGAATTGGCCATCATCTACAATTTTGAGAGGGACTAATACACGTTGTTTTTACATGCATTTTAGGTCGATTTAGGGACATATTTGATAACATTTGCATGTGTATTTAGTTAAAATATGCTTAAATTCATTATCTTGAGCTAGATGTCTGTTTTGTGCTTGTCTTGGTGATAATCAAGTATAAAAAGGCTAAAAAGTCCGTTTGGGTGAAGCCCGGACGAAAAACGAGCAAGAAAGTTAGAAGAACGAAGGAAAGTCCGTTTGGTGAGAATGAAGGGTCGGGCAGAACGAGTCTATTCGACCGACGCTATTTGGCAACTCGGTTGAGGCCGAGTTGAAGGAAAACAATGGAGAGAAAAGTAGGGTCCAACTCGGTCGATGCCCAGCCAATTCGGGAGAGTTACTCCCCTACTTAGGCGAGTTCTGTATGGCGGTGCAATTATGGATTTTACGCGTTTTTGTCTATTTCAAGCCCATCTTCACCCTAATTTGTTCCCAATTATAAAAAGAGGTCTCTAGGTCCGAAAATAACACACAATACACATTCGAAGAAGTTTCAAAAACGAGATCGAAGATCAAGGACATGACAAAGACGAAGATCAGCAATCGATATTTGGGTTTTTCATGTCTTTTTTCTTTAGTTAAATCTTCTATATGTTTATTCATGAATATTGCCGGATTATTACTTTGATCATGAGTAACTAAACACGTTTTATGTTCTAGGGTTAGAAAGTATATTGTGAATAATTATGTCTTGATTTTATCATTAATTTTAGACTCCATTTTTATGTTTGTTTCCTTTGCATGATTTATTTAAATTGATCACTTGAATACATCTACATATTTAGAAATTTCTTTTCAGGGGGAGGGAATTGTTAATAGACGTACAACACATAGCGTAGTCGTCGAAACTGTCTGAAAGGAGTGAGATAATTGTGTAGGCATTGATTTAGGGACTTTTGGGGGTCTTTAGGATTGGTCGACTCGGGAGACTAAGTAGTCCTAATTGATCAGTTTAATCGCTTCGGGAGAAGGGTTAGATTTATATACGTGATGTCTAATAAATAACATAATTAGTTTAAAAGTCTAGAATTTAGGTTAATCTTGCATAAAAGTTCATAATTGAAATCTATACCCTAGAATACAATCTTACCAATCTACGTTTTCCTTGATATTCGATTGCTTGCTTTCCAAGAATTCTCATTAGTTAGTTTATTAAGTACTTTTAGTTAAACTAGTATTAAGTCTACAAAAAACCTTCACTTATTTAGAGTTTAGTTAGGAGAGTCTTAAATTACTCGAAGTATTGAACTACGCTTAAAGTTAGTCTCTGTGGGATCGACCTTGACTACCACTACCTACACCTACACTGTATACTTACGGAAAACTAAGGTTAGGAAAACCACTGTTAGGGACTCGGGTATAATCAAGCTATGTGATCCAATCTCCCCCAAGGAAATCATCGCATTCAGTACCCCGTGAAAATGTACGTTAATTATTTGTGTTGAATGCTGCACACGAATGCATACAAACTATACATACAAAAATCATCACAAATTCAATAGGTGAGACATGTGAACGAGACGAATTCGATATAAGCACTCGGTTAACTAGGGTATTGACTAGGGCAAAGAAGCAATCCTTGGTCATACGAGCTTGATCGTAAAACCTTTCGTCATGCCCGAACAACAACTCTGCCACCCAATCGGACCCTTGCAGTATAGAAGTGTTTTAGGTTGTCAAACTGGCACAAGATGTGGTAAAGGACATTTAGAGTAAAGTGCGATACCATTTTATCTTCGGAGTTATCCGAGTTTGAATTGGAGACTTCGGAGTTTGAGATAGAAGCGTCTGAGTTTGAGTTGGACATGCTATGTAAGTGTGACGAAAGTGTTATTACAATTTATTAAAGATGAATTAGCTGGGCAACACTATCATGATTGACTAATAATACACAATCAGGCATGCAAGGTAATGTGAAGCGTTAAAACACTAATGATAAACAAAAGTACACACGTCGTAGCATTCTTGTTTCTTACATGCTATACAATAAAAAGAAATAGTCCTTAACGGATAGGGGTACACAAGTTAGTGGGGATCCTAGATAGGGGGAGTCTAGAGGGCCGCAAGGAAGAACATCTTCTCATCATCGTCCATATTCATCCATAAATGACGAGTAGACTCATCCTGTATGGTTTTATAACCGGCCATTCTGAGCTTTTGAGTGGGAGCTGTCTTCTTGATATCTTCCATGCATACTTGGATATCTTCCTTCGGACCCACGCTTTCCTTAAGACCAATACTTGAAGTTGGCACACGCTTCCACATGGGCGACACGGGAATCTATCACTGCAGGAGTGTAGGCACGTCCTTGCGAAGGACCAGCTACATCGGCCGGTCCTTGGCACCCATAAAAAGGTAAATACATTGTAGTTAGTGCCCTGGGTTCCCCACCCAAAGTGGAATGATGATGATGTAACTGATCTCCCTAAAAAATGAACTCTCCTTGTCTTTTTATAGGCCTCGGAACAGTCCTGGGGGAGTTAGGAATCCATTCCTACTTGGGACAGGATTTTTCTTCAAAATCGAACTTTTGACGCGACCGTGTTGGATGATTGACGCGGCCGCATCTACTTGAGCTCAAAACTTTCTAAAAAGGGAACAAAATGACGCAGCCGTGTTGAAAGCTTGATGCGGCTGCGTTGTAGCCTCAATGCAATTCTTTGGTTTACAGGTTAGTTTTGACGCGGCCGTGTTGTATATGTGACACGACCGTGTCATTTCTCCTCTGGTTTGCCTTTTGGACCGGTTCAGACCGGTCTGAGCTAGTTTGAGCCGATTTTTGGCCGGTTCCCACCAATTTTGGTCGGTTTTGTCCAATTTTCGCTTCCCTTTGACTTGTTCTTTCGTCCCTTAGTCGTAAATCACAACTTTTAATCCCAAAAATGCTCAAAAATACCTTAAAACAAGTCAAACACGTTTAAATGGTCTAATTTATATCACTTTATCTAATCCTTGACCAAATATGCACATAATTCCTATAAAATACTATACCTAATTACATGCATAATTAACGTGTATCATGTGTGTGTGGATACACACTACATAATCTCCAAAATCGAGACCGCGGATTACGACAAACCTTTGGTCATTAACCTGAGACTGAAGGTCCCACAACTCAGGAACACCGACCCGTGAGCGAGAGCCAGAATCCTCAGCATGATGCTGGTAGATCGCTATAACTAAAGACCGCACCCATATGGACTGCCAATTGCTCCTAAAGCACAAGGGCGAGAATGATCACTTGATACACTGATCGCGAACAAAGCTTAGACTGCACTTCGCTTAATGATTACTCCCATAAGCCAGACACATGGGATCCACGTCAACAGAGTCAATCCATATGGCGATGAATGTCTCTCAAACCTGCCACCTAGCAGCCACGTGTCCTCCATGTAAAGGCCTGTAAATCCCTATAAATACCCCAGGTATTCCGAAACACATTGTAATCTCGAATGAAAAAAACTTATATACAAGAGCGAACGGAGTTGTTCAAGAAAATAATCACTTTTTTCTTTATTATATCGACCGTAGAGGTCTACATTTGCATAAAATATAAATAAAATCTCATCTTAGGCTCGATCTGTAGGAATTCTATCTATTATAATACTCTTGTATAAAGTAATATAATTAATCCCTTTTCCTAGGACCCTTCTTGGTTGTCATAATTTGTATCCTTATTGATTAACCCTAAAGGTGGATCTATAAATTTATATAAACCCTAACATGCGTCTACAACACATAGGAGTTAAGGGATTCGACCTGATAGCTGTTTACACAAAAGGTCGATTTCTGATTGAATGATTTCTGCCTCCCGTCTTGACCTTCTGGACTGTATCCCCTACTCAATCCTCAACGCCGGATGGACGACGAACTTTGAAGAATTCCAAGTGGGAAGGAACACCTTAAACCGCCGCCGCCTACTCTCTCTTTCTCTCTATTCAGTGATCTTTTTGAGTGTTAATTCTTCTATCTTCACAGAATGAGAGACCATGTATTTATAATATATGGTTGAGTGTGGGCCAAGCCTGGTAGTTTAATTCCTTCTAGAATTAGGAATTTAATTCTCTATTCCTACTTGGACTAGGAGTTTATATGGGCTAGTCCAGGGATCAAATACAATAAATAAAGATGGGCCTAACTATGAATTAATTCTTCCTTGTTCAGTCCAGAACATAATTAATTCATAAATATTAATTCATCCCACTAGAGAATTAACACTGACTTGCCCCTTTATTCCCGAGTTGAGTCGGGGCTTGAATTAGACTTAATTAATCTCCGTATTTGAGATATCGAATATCCATTAATTAATTAAAGCTTCTGACAGCTTAAATTAATTAATTTCTTATTTATTCCTTAAGTAGTACCACTCAACCTTATTATTGTACCTGAAATTAATCAACATGCAGGGTTTAGTGCAATAAACCTTTTGAGCTTCTTAAGGGGATATCATCATCCTAAATGGATGCGGTTACCTAAATACAAATTACCAATTATTATATGCAAATTGTTGTCACCCAAAATACATATTATAAAAGTTATTAAATAACTCTTGCCCATGGTAAATCAAAGTGACACACAAACAAGCATTCATAACTGTAATCTTATTTAGGCTTTAGATTATTATAAGTCACCGAGATCTCTAGTTCTTCACTTAGGTCAGGCGGAAGAACTTATCTCACCGTGATCCTATCAATACGTAAATACGTACCAGTATAAGTAAATAGTCAAGATAAACTATTCCTACTTAATACTGCAGCCTAAACCAACAACTCGTCCTCAAGTTGTCTGAGTTGTGATTTACATTTTATATCTCATTAAGTTTAACCAATTATATGATCTTTTGTGATCTACAACACATCATATAATCTACTTATTTGCAAGAGATATGGGGACACATATATAGTGAAAGTGCAAATATAATCAGATAGGAGATAAAAAGTGAATAACAGGAAACATTGTATATAAAAGATTTTCCTTTCAGTATACAAATCTAACACAATCACCTTTTACCACTTTTACATCGTCGATCGCCCTCTACAAAAAAAACCGGTTGTGGATAAGTGATCTCACAAATACAGCCTCATAACTCCGGTTTATATCGACAGAACAGATTTTCTGTCCCACGTAAGTATCACACATTCACAATATATATGCTGCAGAAAGCAAAAATTTAGGGTGGGGTCAAGGTCACTGATACACGTTAATTATGCATGTATTTAGGTCGAATTAGGATCATATTTTATGTCATTTACGTGCATATTTAGCCCGCATTTATTTATATTTATCATATTTGGTCATTTGACGTTTTTTAACTTGTTTTGAAGATTAATTAGGTAATTTTATTCCATTTGAATGAAGTTCGAAGAAGAAATAAGTCAACTAGGGTCAAAATGGACGAAAAATGAGTTAAAGGAGCAAAAAGATCGACAATGGTCACATCTATGGTTGCGGCCGCATCAAAAGTAGCCTAGAACATGGAAAATATACTGCTTAAACAATGCGGTCGCGTCAGATATGGAACAGGGTCGCGTCGGAAAGTATCCCGAAAGTGAAGTTTTCTGTCAGCTTGACACCCCTCTAGTATTCTGGCCATATCTTGAGATCTAGAACTCCGATGGAAGTTCAATTGTGGCATTGGAAAGCTGGTTCAAAGAGATACAACCTTTCCTGAAAGAGGCCAAACACAAAAATGACCGGAAGACCCTAAAAAAAGGCTTTGAATTCAGACCTGAAAACTCGTCTGCGCAAACGGGATGTGGGCGCGTCAAAAGGCCAGCACGGCCGCGTCAAAATCACCTATTTTAAGATATTTTGGGTACAAATTGGCAGTCGTCATAGCTTGTGCACGGCCGCGTCAGAAATCCTATTCTACGAAGATTTCCTGATTTTTGTAGGATTTTGATCCTATCTTCCCATAGATGCGTCCCCAACTCTGTAAAAAGGACCCAAGCTCGAGTTTTATCAGGGAGAACCACATTACAACATAGTTTCTCATACTTTTACATCAGAGTAGAAGCCGTGAGAGCGAGATGACGAAATCGACGAGCCGATAATCGAGTTTAATTATTCTTTGTTTATTTTTAAGTTCTTAACAATGTTTTCCTTGAATTCTTGTTTTGATTTGTTAGTAGACATGAGTAGCTAAATTACTCGTGTCTTAGGATTAGAAAGTAAGGTTCTACAACAATGTTAATTTAATTGTTTAGTTTATAAACTCTAGTTGTTTTTATCTATCTATGTGTTTGGTTTATTCTTATAATTAAATTTAATCTGGCCAATTAGGTTTAATTTACATGTTTAACGATTCCACTTCGAGAGAAGGGAATTGTTAATAGACGATAACACATAGCGCGATTGTCTATGATCGTGTATGTAAAAGGTTAAGGGGATGTTAGGAGTTTTTAGGATTAATTGACTCGAGAGAGTATTTATCTTATTCAATCTACGACTTAGTCGCTTCGAGAGAAGAATTAGGTTAATTAAGTTCTACCTAATAGATAATTAACTGGTTTAAAAGTTTATAAATTCGATATTAATCATCATTAGTTTAATTCCTGAAATCAAAATCCTAGGATACATTCTTATTGATTGGAATTTTCCTAGTTTGTCAAGTCAGCTAAATTAGTTTAATCAAATCATTCACCATATTGAGCATCTAGTTAGGATAATCCTAGACAATTAGGGTATCAAACTACGTTAACCCATTCCCTGTGGATCGACCTTGACTTTCCCTATACACATCTACACCCGTACACTTGCGGTATTTTAGGGTTAGAAATTAGGCCTGTGAAGTTTTTGGCGCCGCTGCCGAGGAATAGGTATAACGTCTTAGTTTTTATCCTGAGTAATAGGAGGATACTAGACTAGATTTTTATTTTTCCATAATTTCAATTTTATTATTTATTTTTTGTTTTTATTTATTTAGTTAATCTTCGTATTACGTGGTATTTTGTTTTTGTTGGTGTTTCAGGGGTCTTATGCAAACTAGATCAAAAGGGAAAGAACAGCTTGTCCCTCTCGATTCTGAAATTGAAGCGACTGCCCGCAGACACCGAACGAGAAGAAATCACACAGCTGAGATGGAGAATATTCCGCAAAAATCTGACACAAGAGGAAGCATTGACTCGGATATTAGGGGATCTAGCCAATCGTGATGATCGAGTTACCAATCTGCAACAACAACAACCACCACAGCAGCCGAGACGCGTTCAGATCAGACAGGATGAGTTAGATGAGGACAACACACCCATAAGTGATTGTCTTCGCCCTACGCCAAACCAGCAGTCCGGAGGAGTGCAACCACCACCACTGAATGCTAATAGCTTTGAGTTGAAGCCCTCTCTGATAAACATTGTTTAGCAACATTAGTTTGGTGGAAGCATACTAGAAGACCCGAATGTGCATCTGAACAAGTTCCGCAGATTGGCAGAGACTGTAAAGGAAAATCATGTGCCACACGAGCAAGTAAAGATGAGGTTGTTCCCGTTCTCACTGAAAGACAAGGCGTTACAGTGGTATCACTCATTAGATGATATCACAGAATGGGAAGACTTGAGTTCACAATTTCTATTGAAGTACTTTCCGCCGAGCAAGATGTTAGATTTGCAAAATAAGATCAATCAGTTTAGGCAGATGGATCAAGAACCATTCGGCGAGGCTTGGGAACGATTCCGGGATCTTATCCGGAGTTTTCCCCAACACGGGTTTTCAAAGAAGCAGCAAGTGTGTAAGTTCTACAATGGATTGCTTGCTCCAGCACGGAACCAGGTAGATGCAGTAGCAGGGGGTAGTCTGATGGAAAAGAATGTAAGAGATGCAATCTAAGTCTTGGATGCAATGGCCAGAACTAGCTATCAGTGGCCGAATGAGAGAAATCAGCCAAGAAGAGCGGCTAGTGTCAAAGAAGTAGAGCCAGTCAAGAACGAGCCGATTGAACACCTTACATCTCAGTTGACAGCTTTGACAAGTCAAGTAAGTTTGCTAACTAGTCTGACGTTAGCACAACATAATGACACTTCATCACAGCAGATAGTGGGACAGGAAGATGTTGAAGAGGTTAACTTCTTAAATCAGAGAAATTTCAACAACTTCCAGAATAACCAGCCGAGGCACAATAAGTACTCATCCAATCGGAATAACCAAAACTTCTCTTACAGCAACATGCGTCACCAATGGCATGACCCATGATGGCCAAAAGCCAACACAAGAGGAAATAGCACAGTCACAGTTCGAAAAGTATGATGAGAAATTAGCTCAACTGGAGAGAAAGATGGATGGAAGGTTTATTAAGCTAAACAAGCAAGTGACTAGTCAAGGAGCGAAGATCAAGCAGTTGGGAGAAAATATGAGAGAAATATCCAACAATTTAAGTCAGTTGATAAAGATTGTTGGGGCTCAACACAAGCAGGGACATTTTCTCAGTGATACCGTCATCAACCTAAGAGAGCAGTGTAATGCTATTCACTCAAGGGGTGAAACTGAACGAGAGATTCAAAAGCATAAAGAAGATAAAAAGGGGATTGAACAGACTCAAGATGAAGTGGTTGAATCTAAGTTAGAACTACTGAAAAGAAAAGAAATTCCCACATACATACCTCCCGTCCCATTTCGTGTAGCAGCCGCTAAAAAGAGGAATGAGCAACTCCGCATTGAACATGCTAAGCACTTGGAAGAACGTGAAGCTAAGAAAAAGTTGGCAAAAGAGGAACGGGCAGAGAGGAAGAGACTAGCAAGAGAGAAAACAGAACAGCAAAAGAAAGAAGGCAGCTAAGACAAAGATAAGAAAATACTACCTTTTCCCATACTGATTCATCTGATTTATATGATAATGTCTCTGCTAACCCAATTTCTTTAGAATGCTCTAGTACATTTTCTGTAGTCCAGGACAAATCTGAGAAGGAAGCTGATTGTGAGCTAAAGATTCAAAGACGATGCACGCTGAGAAAGAGGCCACAAAGAAGGAAGACAAGCGTCTCCTATAGAACACAAATACTTACATACGAAGGGCTACTAAAAGGAAAGATACCAGGGAATTTTTCCATTTCATGTTCTATTAGTAGTCAAGTGTTTAAGAATGTGTTGTGTGACTTAGGGTCAAGTGTTAATCTAATGCCTCTTAAAATGTATGCATAATTAGGACTAGGAGTAGTCAAGCAAGCCTTTACTACTATCCAATTGGCAGATGGATCAATACTAACGCCATTGGGAGTAGTAGAGGACGTGCTCATTCGAGTTAAAAAATTTAAATTCCCTAGTGATTTTCTAGTTGTTGACATGCAAGGGAACATAGATGTCCCTTTCATTTTAAGTCGACCATTCTTGGCAACAAGTCAAGCTGTGATAGACATGCCTAAAGGGAAGTTGACATTTCGTATACAAAACGAAGTAATCACACTCCCCATTCATAATAAGACGAACCTAAAAGAAATAGAAAAAATTTGTGTCGTTTATATTGCGGTAAAGAGTCTAAACTTGCTAAATAGAGTTGTAGTTAATCCAAGGGCAAGTAAGGATAGTTGGTTGGATTTCGGTTAATAAAGAAACGAGGATTGTCGAGCTAAAGACGTAAAATTTAGTGCTTGTCGGGAGGCAACCCGATGTTTACCGGTTTATTGTGTAGCAAGAAAAATTAATTGTGTTTTAAGTGTATTTGATGTTTTAGGTACCAACATGGACGAGTGTAGCAAGAAATGGGGGTTGAAAGACGAAGAAAACCGAGCTGAGGCAAAGCAGAGACAACGCAACCGCGAGGAACACCTCTCGTGGCTGCGTCAAAACGTGCATAATAAAGAAAGTAAGCTGAGCTTTCAACGCGGCCACATCCCACTTTCAACACGACCGCGTCAAAACTCTTCAGGATAAGGGTTTGAGGCTGTAAGCCCAACGCGACCGCGTCATATCCTTTGCGTGGCCGCGTCGAAAGCTGCTCCAAAAGCCCAGTTTTGAGTTCAAGCGAACGCGACCGCTTCACGCATCTCACGCGGCGGCGTTGGAGCCCAACTCGTTTATAAATGAGATATTCCAGAAGGGTAGTTCCAGTCGTAGCAGGGGTAAGCAAGTTATGGTTGAAGAACTGGCAACACAGAAGGTTGAGGAGCGCATTTAGAGATAGCAACAAGATATTCGGTGGGAAGCATTGGCCCAATTTTGGAGCCAACATGATTTCCCACCACCTCCATCGCCACAATGACTGTAAGTTAGCACCAAGACGTACCACTCTTTTCCTCCAAACATTGGCTTTTAGCCAAGTTTGGGGGAAGGGGTGAACCATGGGACGTCTTGGCCGCTATTTATCTTTTGTTGTTTCTAAATTTTTATTTCTTATTGCTTGTTCAATTTGCTGCTGTTTGGTTCGTATTTGGTTTGATCATTGGGTCTGTGTGCCCGTTTATTTGTCTTTTTTGTGTTGTTGGGTCTGTGAGCCCAATTGTTATTCTTTAGTTGCCGTGTTGGATTGTAGGAGTCTTTAGAGTTTATTTTTTTCTTTTTAGAGCCAGAAAGAAAGAGATAAACCTAAGAAGTTAAATAGGTAACAAGTGAAAAGAAAAGGAAAAATAGGGAAAGATGGATGATGAATGGTTAATGATGAGATGATTTTGAGAAGTAGATGAAAAAAATGGGACATAATAGAGCATGAGAGGTGATTTGAGACGAAATTGAGCTTGAAATTAGAATATTCAATCAAAATTAACCTTATGAGAATTTGAGCCCAATTGTATTCCTATTTTCAGAGTAATATACCTTCTTTCGGTGTGAATTTGATTGAATATGTGTACTAGTCTCTAGAACTTGCCCTGAGTCTTTATTAAGAATGTGTCAAGTGTGTAGTGTGATTTAGGAAATGATCTTAGGCGTTTTTGTTTAAGCCTATTTTGAGCCGTGAAAAGTTGCCTTTGTACCACAAGTTCAGTATTTATCTCTAGTTAGCCCACTTGAACTTTAAAGCCTTATTCTTTCATAGCCTAACAATATCAGTCGAAAACCTTTCGATTTAACTCTTTGGCCTTAATTGGATGAATCAAGTAAGAGGGAGGAGGATTGGAAGGTAGTTTGGGTGAAAATGTTTGGGAAAATATGGGAAATTAGAGGATATTCCAAAGATAAAGGGAAGAAAGAAAAGAGAAAAAAGATAGGTGAAAAACAAAGAGAATAATAGCCTCCTGAAAAAAAAAGAAAAAAAAAAGAGTTTGATGTTTATAAGTTATTTAGTATTATTGAGGAGAGGTTAGGAAATCAAAAAGTGCTTAAATTGTTTGAGCTGAATAAAACAGTTGGATAGTCCCAAAAATGTGGTACACTTATAGTTGATTGTAATCTGAAAAGCACTCAAGTTGTAAGGTTTATCGAAGGTGAAGAAGTAATTTCTTTTGGGATGATTTCCTGAGATTTGAAGAGTGAGGTTGAGTGATTATATTGAGGGGTAGTCGGGTTAGATGTAACTTGATTAGTCCAATAAATAGTCACTTTTATCCAAATGTATCCCACCTTACCTTAAGCCCACATTACAACCAAAAGAAAGACCTTTTTTTATCCTTTTTCACACACATCAAGTACGAGGTCTAGTTTAGACGATTGGCAAGCATATGGTAGGCTTTGCATGTAATTCAATATGAGTGGAAATTATATTAGCCTAAACACTTTAGAGATGAGTGAAACACTTACCCGGTGAGGGTTGAATAATTTGAAAGTTCAAAGTCTCGAGATTAGTTGATTTTCGTGTTATCGCATATGCTCAAGCGAATTGTGTTGCCTAGTTGTTTTAAAAAAAATCAGTTTGAAACTGAATTCATCATCTAATCACCCTAAACCCATGCATAATCACTTGTATACTTTGTGTCTTTTGTTATGTTGTTCGGGACGAACAACAGTTTAAGTTTGGAGGATTTTGATATACGTTAATTATGCATGTATTTAGGTCGAATTAAGATCATATTTTATATCATTTACGTGCATATTTGGCCCGCGTTCATTTATATTTATCATATTGGGTCATTTGACATATTTCGACTTGTTTTGAAGATTAATTATGTAATTTTATTCCATTTGGATGAAGTTCGAAGAAGAAACAACTCAAATAGGGTCAAAACGGACGAAAAATGAGTTAAAGGAGCAAAAGGATCGACCACGGCTGCGTCTATGGTTGTGGCCACATCAAAAGTGGCCAAGAACATGGAAAATATACTGCTTAAACAACGCGGTCGCGTCGGAAAGTATCTCGAAAGTGAAGGTTTCTGTCAGCTTGACACACCTATAGTATTTTGGCCATATCTTGAGATCTACAACTCTGATTGAGGTGCAATTAGCGGCATTGGAAAGATGAATCAAAGAGATACAACTTCTCCTGAAAGGGGCCGAACCAAAAAAATAAACGGAAGCCCCTAAAAAATGTCTTGGAAGTCAAACCTGAAAACTCGTCTGCACAAACGGGACGCGGGCGCGTCAAAAGACCAACACGGCTGTGTCAAAATCACCTGTTTGAAGATATTTTGGGTACAAATTGATGCGGTTGCATCATAGCTTGTGCATGGCCGCATCAGAAGTCCTATTCTACGAAGATTTCCTGATTTTATTAGGATTTTGATCCTATCTTCCCAAAGATTCGTCGCCAACTCTATAAAAAGGACCCAAGCTCGAGTTTTAACAGGGAGAACCACATTACAACATAGTTTCTCATACTTTTACATCGGAGTAGAAGCCGTGAGAGCGAGAAGACGAAGATCGACGAGCCGATAATCGGGTTTAATTATTCTTTGTTTATTTTCAAGTTCTTAACAATGTTTTCCTTGAATTCTTGTTTAGATTCGTTAGTAGACATGAGTAGCTAAATTACTTGTGTCTTAGGATCAGAAACTAAGGTTTTACAACAATTTTGATTTAATTGTTTAGTTTATAAACTCCATTTGTTTTTATCTATCTATGTGTTTGGTTTATTCTTATAATTAAATTTAATCTGGCCAATTAGGTTTAATTTACATGTTTAACGATTCCGCTTCGAGAGAAGGGAATTTTTAATAAACGATAACAGGTAGCGCGATTGACTATGATCATGTAGGTAAAAGGTTAAGGGGCTATTAGGAGTTTTTAGGATTAATTGACTCGAGAGAGTAATTATCTTATTCAATCTACGACTTAGTCACTTCGAGAGAAGGGTTAGGTTAATTAAGTGCCGCCTAATAGATAATTAATTGGTTTAAAAGTTTATAAATTAGATATTAATAATCATTAGTTTAATTTCTGAAATCGAAATCCTAAGATACATTCTTATTGATTGGAATTTTCCTAGTATGTTAAGTCAGCTAAATTAGTTTAATCAAATCAATCACCATATTGAGCATCTAGTTAGGATAATCCTAGATAATTAGGGTATCGAACTACGTTAACCCATTCTCTGTGGATCGACCTTGACTTTCCCTATACACGTCTACACCCGTACACTTGTGGTATTTTAGGATTAGAAATTAGGCCTGTTAGCCACCTAAGGCTTGAACGCACATCTGTCCCTCGATTTTGAGATATTTGATCGGAAATACATTGATCAATCAAATTTTTAGGTTTCAGATCTCAGGCTAATTGGTATGGGTGTCAAATTATCCAAAAAATTCAAAGGCGACAGTAACAAACACAATACTAAATAAACTAAAATTAGCCACTTACTTCAACCTAGCAAGAATAACAAAAGCAAATACACGCAATGCCATCATTTGTGAATCTAGTATATCATAATACAAATTTAGAAATCATCATTATATAATGACATACTGCTAGCAAATTTCTGTATAAGTTTTACGATGGCTAAACCATGATATAAGGTAGAAACTAGTGCACCCAAACATTATCTAATCTTTGTAATAGCTAGTTCTACATAAGCAATATTCGCAGTATGAAGCTACAACAAAATCATCAGACAGGATACAACACAAAGTCTACTGTAGGAAGTATGGCACAACTTGCGCTTAAAAAGGCATACATCAAAGTCTATTGTAAGGAGATCCACTACTTGATCAACTTTGGATTGTACAACAAGATGTACAACAACCATGTCAGCATATATTTATTCAAGTCAAAGTCGGAAGTTACAAGATTAAAAACTATAGCTTGTAGAGGCAAGAAGCAATTCTTGTATTGGATAAACTATAGCATGGAGACACATGTTCTGATGAAAGCAAAAGCAACTCTGCAAAGATGACAAGAAGCCCCACCTACTCTGACCTACTATCGGCAAATGGACAACAACTAGAGGCCATACAACGATAATTAAATGTCAACAGGAATCTCCTTTATCTCTTCAACAAGGATGAGTCACAACAACTATAAATAGAAGGAGACTAAGGACGAGAAAAGTATTGAAACTTTACTTTTGCCTACTATTTTTGAGCTCTCACCTAATGAGCTTGTAATTGATTCATTACTCTCAATATTCAAAAGTGTGAGCAACGAAAAAGAGCAAAGTAGCAGCAGCACATCAATCAAATACAACTCAAGTAAAGTTCTCAAGTTGCAGCACTCTCAAAGTCAAATCAAGTTAGCTCTGAAAAAGTTCATTCTCAGTAACAGTCCTATTCACCAAGAAAGTTTGCCTACATCTCAAACTGTTCTACAAGTTTAGAGGCAACTTCCAATTGAATAAAACACTTTTGTAAACCTTATCTAACTTGTGATTTTTTACGGGGAATTGTCTGTTGAGCCAAGGATCCAGATTAGACTAATTTTGTATTGTTAGTATAGTAGAGGAGTAGTCTTCCAAGGATAGGGAAAAAAAATGCAAGGTACTAAGTTGGACTTGGACATCGTTTGTAGCTAAGATTGTACTGTATGAACAACTTAGTGAATTTTCCCTATGTGAGGGAAGACTGGATGCAGAAGGATTAACCCCCACCTTCAAACCCCTATAAATTTGTTATGTATTTTCGTAACTTATTTACTGTTGTTGTAACATACTACATACTTACTGCATTGTCTTAAGAAAATACTTTAACATATTTCTGTTGCATAAAACTCTTTTTGAGCATTGCTTGTTAGGACCAATAAGAACAGTCTGTTGTAAGCTTACTACTCTCTAGGAACTTACTATTGTAGCTTTGTTGTACGAACCAGTTTCACACAGCAGAAAGTAACTTCCTACTCACACTTGAAAAGAAAAATTAGATATAGTTAGAGGTTTTATTCTACTCCCCTCTAAACCTCTACCACTTGGGACCAACAAGTGGTATCAGAGCTGTTGGTTTCACATACCAATCGTTTTTGGTAACTTAACCAGATCTAGTTATTTTTAGAAAAGCATCTTTGCAAAAGTAAAATTGTTTTTCTTCAAAAGTTACAACAATGGAAGCTTCTTCAACTAAAGCTCCTGTGTTTTCTTTGAAAATTATGAGGAATGAGCTATTAGGATGCAAACATATTTTTCATCCATCCATGATGAAATATGGACAGTCATTACTGAAGGCCCGCCAGTAATCATGAAGGTGAAGAATGATGTCAGAGTGGAAGGTGATGTAGCACCTCCTCCCATGGTGGGAAAAAACACATTATGAATGGGCTGCTGATGACAGAAAGAGGTCTGATTTGGACAACCTGGACAAGAACACTCTCTTTTCCACATTGGACAAACGAACTATTACTAAGGTTAAGGCATGCAAGACTGCTAAGGATTTGGGATTTGCTAAGAGAAATATGTGTAGGATCAGCTCTATTACATGAGAATAGAGTGGCTACAACAATCCTAAACTTTGAGCTCTTTAAGGCTTTTGGAGAGTATCTAAATGAGATAGATGCAAGATACACAACTATTCTCAACGAGCTGGGTTTGTTGGAAAGGTTTACACCTAGCAACAAAACTGCTTCACATCGAATTGGAATGTAAAGACTATGCAATGACAAGTTCAAAGAGCTAGGTAGGAAAAGTATCCATGAACTCTTATCTAACCTCAAATCCTTTGAATATGACATTTATCGGAGAATGGAAGAATACGAAGAAAATGGTGCTATTACCAGAGCTCTAGTAGGAAACAACTTAACACACTAACTCCAAATGGTTCCAGTAACCACCAAGATACCCCCAACAACAACTACATGTTACTGTAGGGGAGGAGTTCCAACCAGATGAGATGGCTCTCCTCATGGAACGTTTCACACTGTTTATGAAGAAGCGTCCCATAAGCAACACTTCTAAGATAGAATATGCCAAATCCTCAGAACCCCCACATATGACTAAAGAAGCTAGAGACTCTTTGTTTCAACTACAGGAAGACTGGACACTTTGTAAGGGATTGTCCATATCTCAACGTGTACAAATATCCTAAGGATGTTAGGAAACAAAGAAAGGATAAAACGATGTTGGAGAAAGCTCAGCTGAAGGCAATACTCAGCGGCACTGAAGTAATCAAGGCGATTCCATTTGCTTGCCTACAATTTGTGAGAAATCAGACTTCGAAAGTGATTCTTTATATTTAGACAACGAAGCACTCATTTGCTTCATGCAGAGTAAATTCTCTCAGGACCTCTTCAAGATTTGAGAATGTTGATTCTGAAAGCTCAAATCGTTCATAAAAATTGTGGCTAACTTTGGCCTAGTCAATCAATCATATGAAGAGCTGAAGGCTAAGGACATGCAGCTTCTTGGAGAAATTGTGGTGTTTACAGCTGAAGTTGAGAAACTTATAGCCGAAGCTACTGAAGGTTGTTGTTTCCGAGAGTTAGGAAGTAAGTAAGCTGGATAAATCGCCAATCCTTCGAGAAAATAAGGAAAAGAAATTGATGTCAACCATCAAGACTTTCAGTAGATTATCTGTAATCTGGATGAGCTACTGAATGTTCAGAGAAATCTGTCTGACATGATAGGTATAGTTTTCTCTAACGTAGTTCCTAATTGCCAAGCAGCAAGTACCCTTACTGATGCTCCAGTAAAGAGTACAAAAATGACACAAGCAATCCCCTAATAGCAAAAAGATAAACCTAGAAGGATGGAGATTATCTCAATAGGTGCTTCAAGTCCATAATCAGGAAGAAAACCTTACAAGGGGAAGTCAAATGTTGTAGTGAAACTAGGCAACGGTGCTATAGAAAGCCAATGCTTGCAGCAAGCTCAGGTTACTGGATGCAGAAACCGCCTACAACAGCCCAAGTGTGTACAGCATAAGACTAAGCATGTTGCTCACAAGTTTCCACATAAGGCTAAATGCAACTGTCAATGTTCATTCAAACTTAGGAAACAACTTGCTCTAAGTTCACCAACCAAAGAGAAACCTTCAAAGGTGTACACCAAGCAAGTTGGCTTAGAAAAACAACTTGATGCTCAGAGTATAAGTAAATTTTATAGCAATGATCCTACTATAAGAAAAGTGTGGGTGTCAAAAGAGACTAACACTCAAGGACCCATTTAGAAATGGGTACCTGTCTTTTTTATTAATTTACAGGTTTGGTTGCCTACTAGACACAATGACATATGGTACATTGACATCATATGTGCAAGACATATGACTGACAACAAGGAGGGTCCCTTAAATATTTCAAAGACTATAAAGGACCCAAGGTGGTCTTTGGAGAAAATGCCAAATGAATCACCAAAGGAGTTGGAACTTTCTCCCAAGGCAAAGTCAACATAGCATATGTCTACTTTTTTGAAGGCTTACAATACAACCTACAGAGTACAAGTCAATTCTGCGACAAAGGACACTTTGTAGAGTTTACACAAGGGAAACACTTGATAAGAGATACTAACTCCACCAAATAAAACTCACAGAGACTAGAAAAGGTAACATATGTCTAGCTGACTGGGAGTGTACATCTCTCATGCTTCTTAGCTAAAAGCACTCCTAAACTTAGTTGACTTTGGAAAAAAAGAAAAAGTCACTTGAATTTCAAAACCATCAACAAGTTCGCACACAAAGGTCTAGTAAGAGGACTACTAGATGTTGCTTACAGAAAAGAAATTGTGTGTGATCCTTGCTTGAAAGGAAAGCAAATCAGAAAGTCCATCAAAGACAAGCCTGTAAGGTCATCTCACAGACTTTTAGACGTATTGTATATGGACCTCTTTGGACCCATTGAATTAGTAAGTTTAAGTGGGACGAAGTACGCACTAGTAGTAGTAGATAGATTCTCTAAATACAATTTGACTATGTTTTTGGCTAAGAAATCAGACACTCAAAAGAAGCTTCCAGACTTTATTAAGAGAATTTGAAATGAGAAAGGCCTTAACATTGTCAAGATCAGATCGATGTACTGAATTCACAACAATTTCATAAAGAGTTTTTGCAGTAGCAATGTGATTCATCGTAAATATTCATTTGCAAGAACTCCTCAGCAAAGTGGTGTAGCAGAAAAAAGAAATAGAGCCTTGGAAGAAACTGCTAGAACCATGAATGTTGAAGCACAACTGCCAAAGAAATTTTGGACAGAGGTAACCAACTCAACATGCTACACTCAGAATGGATGTACTATCAACAAGGATCAAGATATGACACTCTACAAGCTGTGGTATGGAACAACTCCTAAGAAGAAATAATAGTGCAAAAGTATGTGAAATAACACTTATTGATCCTATATTTTTATGTATTACGTGGATTTCGTTTTTGTAGCATTTTTTGTAAGAAATTAGGCCTATTTGGAGTAACTATGAAGTCCTGGTGAAAACTAAGTGAAAAAGGGTCCAATAACAAGAACTGAAGTGATCGGGCTCAAGAAAAGCCTTGGACTGATCCAAAGCGGAGAAGAGAGGAAGGGCGAAACAGACAGGACTGCTTGGTATGGCCAAGCCAACGCCGAGGTAGAGAAAAGAAAGAAGATCGCTTGGCCGAGCAAATTTTGCACGTCGAGCAAAATTCAATTTGTGTTCATTCACCTGTCCGAGCCAAAATGGCTCAGCCCAGTCGAGTTCCTCATCTGTCACGTGTACTTATGGCGTATTTTTACCCATATATTATTTTCTCCCAACTTAACCCAGTTTATGCACTCTTATAAATACCCCCAGAGTTCTCTACATTAGATCATTTAGAATCATTCATTAGAATTTAAATACTTTTACATACTTTAAGAGTTAGAGTTTTAGAAGTCGGGAAGAAGGAATGATTAGCAGCGGAGTATTTCGGAGAAGCACGATGCCACACCATTTGACGTCTTTGGTGACTAGTCGTATTTAAATTTATTGCTTTAACAAATATTTTCTTTTATTGTTATTGTTTTAATAAGTTCTATTATAGAGTAGTTGTCTTTTAGCTTAGGATTATAGAAAGTAGGTTTTAATTTCAATGTAGACGATAATTGTTATATGCTTTTAGCTTATGTTTATTTTATATGTTGTTATTTGTTTTGTTGATTATTGATTGATGCATGATTAGCTTGATCACCTATATCTTGCACATACGAATCCGTGTCCAAAACTCGGAAAAAGAGGACATGGATGACCAAACAACACAAAATATAATCATTCAACAGAATAGGAGGTTAAGAATAATTATGGAGAAATTTCCTAGGCATTTTTAGGAGTTGTATACCTGGGCTTAACCGGGAGATCGATCTGATGTATATAATCTACACTAATGTTTGTGGAACCGGACCGGTGGTCAAATCGGCTTATCCATCGGTTCATGGTTCAACCGGTCCGATCGGTTCATGGTTCAACCGGTCCGATCGGTTCAACCGGTGGTCCGACCGGTAAAAGAAGAAATACAATAATTATTTTCAAATTTTATTGTATTACACATATTTGTACTAATATTTTGAAATAATAGAGATATAATAAGTACTCTAGCAATATAATTACCAACTCAAGGTTGATTGATTAATTAATAATTTAGTGTTAGTAAATTTTCAATAATATAAGGTAATTAATTAGAAAAATAATGTTGTTTATTATAAGATTTTCTTTCAGTTGCACCTCGTGAAACTAGCTCCTTCTTAATTGGAACTTGCAAATTGCAATTATTTGTTCCATTATTCTTCCCTCACAATCTCTCTACGTCTTTTAATCTATTCTTCTCCTCTTTCAATCTCTCTGCGTCTCTGTTTTTATTCTTCTTTCTAGGTTAGCTTCTTCAACCTTTTCTTTTGGCTCCAGATCTAAAACTTGATGTTGAGAATCACGTAGATGATGAGCCATTCTTGACATGGTAAATGAAAAAATAGGCTCCTCAGACAGTATTTCCTTGAAGGTTGTTTATCGAAGATCGAACACCATTCTTCGACCTTGATCTCATTGAAGGTTATTTTAGATCCGGAACTGGTTTTCTGAAAATCTAGTTCAGCAGGTTTTTCGGGTTTCCGAGTTTTTCGGTTTTGCTCAGGTTTTCTCGGTTCAACCTATTTACTGCTCCCACATACATTGATCTACAACTCAATCACTCCAGGAGGGGGATTGAGATACACATAAGCGAGACCTCATAATAATAGGGATAATATGAATTAGGGATATATATCTTTGTTGAACTTGTAATTGATTTTGAAATAGACAGCCCTAATGTAGTCTTGTAATAACTTTTTTTTTTTTTTAATAATTTGACAATCAGTTTTAATTGTTTAATTTCTTTAATAAGGATCTAGTTAGAGTTATTAGAGTAATCTCAACCATAGCCTTTCGGTTATGATGCCAGAAAGTTGGGATTTAGGAGGTAACACAAGCACACATGTTTAGAACAACTCGTCGCCTAAAAGGAATCCACCAAAGAGGCTAAGAGTTATTTAGAAGAAATCCTTCTTGTATAGGAGTTATAAACTCAAAAGACGTGTTTATAGTTCTGAAAATTATATGTTCAAGTAAAAGAACAAGGCCTCTATTTATAGGAGCCATTACACTAACTTCATAGTGCAAATAAATTACACGTTTAACTTCTGCAACCTTCTAGATCCTAATTCATGAATATTGACTTTTTGACCAAGCTAAATACATGAATAACACATCTACATCAGATATCCTTTAATGAATTTCAAAATTCAATTCATCTAAAAGTTGGAAGGACTCAAAAACACCAAAAGACTTTGACTAGGCAGATTTCGGACGAATCTACCACGTTCTAGTAATACAACAATATCTCTCTCTAGAAAATTCCAATTGCCCAACGGTTTGAACCATTGGAAACGTTTGAACCATTGGAAACTGGATTTGGAGGTTTTCCAACCATATATGGCTCATGGGTTGGTTCATTACCAATCAATATACATTTGGATTTTTAAAGTGGATCTCTCTGCTGGAACTTCATGCTAAAAATTAAACATTGAACTTTTAACTTCTTGGGCCAACTCCTCTTGAATTACTCTTGACAATTGTGCCACATAAATATTTGGATCATCCGCTTCTGTTGCGAGCAAACTCATCTCTAAGTTTGTTTCCTCCTCGCTCTTCTCATTAGTATGATAAGGAGATAAATCAGTCACATTAAATGTTGCAGAACCACCATGATCTCCCGGATACTCAATTTTGTATGCATTTTCTCCAGTACATTGAAGACCTTTAAAAAGATCATCATCTCAGCTCGTGGTTTAAGTGTACTATGGACACCTCTTGAAAAGCGCTCCTTATGAAAATGAATTCAAACCGAATCTCCTTCTTTAAAAGTAGCTGGCCTGCGATGTTTATCCGCCCTCTTCTTGCATTTTTCATTTTAATTCACAATACGGTCATGTATTTCCATATCCATCTTCTTTATGTTCTTTGATCTATCCTTAGCCTCTCCACTATATGCATAAGTAGTTGGAATAGGAGCTAAATCCAATGGACTATTCAGATTACAACCATACGCAATCTCGAATGGGCTAGTCCCTGTTTTCGCCAAGGAGTCCGCCAAAAATGGGTCATAAACTTGAGATCTTGATATGATGTTATAGTTTTCGAAACATCGTGCCGCTTTAAGATATTACAAAATAAATATTGGCAAGTCCTCCTCCATGAACTCCGTTGATTATAGAGTCTCTGATGGGTGGAAGACCTCGAGGAATTTCATTTGGAACATCTTTAAATTCTTGAAGAATGAGAATCATTATGGTTGGAATCTCCTTTGATTTCTCCATTATGAGCATTAGCATCCTTAGATTCCTCCCAAGCTGCATCAAATTCAGATTTAAAGAGTAAAATATTTATCTCCCCTCTAGACAGTTTAGGATTACCCTCGAGTTTAGAAGGACCTAAAATAACTTTTACTCCATCCTTCTCAAAAGAGTAAGTATTTTTGTGACCATCATGAATAATTTTTCGATCATATTGCAACGGTCTACCAAGAAGTAGATGACAAGCATCCATAGATACAACATCACATCAATCGTCATCTTGATAATTCTTGCCAATGGAAAAATGAACCATCTTTTATAAACTCTTAATTTACCTCCTTCAGAAAGCCAAGAGAGTTTATAAGGATATGGGTGTACCTCTTTCTTAAGCTTAAGTTTCTCTTGTAAACCATATTTTCATAACTTCCACCATCAATAATGACATTACATACCTTTCTGCCGCAATTGCATCTCATGTGGAAATATTGTGCTGGAGCCAATCTTCCTTTTTGTTGATTAGCAGTTAGGCACTTTCTCGCAATAAGACTCTTGCCTTGATCGACATAGGTGATTTCCTCTTCCTCTTTCACCTCGTCAAATTTCATATTCTCCTCCTCAACAAGATCTTGCACAAGCGAGATAATTCTTCTATTTGGCCAATCGGATGCAATATGCCAAAAACCATGGCACTTGTGGCACTATCAAGATGAACAAGCAGAAGTGTTAGGAACACTTGATTTTGGTGCATCATTCTTCTTAGCAAGTGGCTATGATGGAGTTGGTTTGTTTAGTAGGTCTCAAGTTAGCTGCACCTCCTTCATTAGAAAATTCATCCTTATTCCAAGAATGAAAGTTGTTTCTTGGGGCTTCGTTAATTTGCTTCCCAACCTTAAGAGCAAGCTTGAAAACGTCACTATAAGTCCAATATGGCTGCAACTGGATAATATTAGCAATTCCAGACTTCAATCCTCCAAGATATCGAGCTATCGTTTGTTCCTCGAGTTCCACGACTTCACACCTTATCCTAAGATGTTCAAGTTCGGCGGTATACTCTTCCACACTCTTCCCCGGTTGCTTAAATTGTAATTTTGAGAAAACTATCTTGGTGATAGTTATCGGACAATAACTTTTTCTTGAGTACCTTCTTCATTTTTTCCCATGTCACAATTTAATTTTTTCCTTCACGGGCTCGTTGTTTCTTCAGATGTTCCCACCAAATTTATGCATGTTTTGTCAATATGATAGCCACCCATTTCACCTTGCGATCTTCGGGAATTTCATGATATTCGAAAATTCAGTCCACGGTGTCTAACCAATCATTGAACTCCTCTGCATGCATTCTTCCTTTGAACTCCGGATTATCGACCTTAGCATTAAAGTATTATTGAAATCCTCGATCATGAGGACCATGTGATCTTGCTGAATGAATACTCGAACCATGACTTTGATGAAAAGGGTTCACCTTTTCATTATCAGTATGATCTTCATCCTCCGAACCATGATACGACTCATCATGTCTAAAAGTTTCATATTGTTTAAGACGTGTTATACTTGACTCCTCACATCGTCCAACTCAACATTACGAAGATCACGCTCACACCTTGGCGTTTCTACGAGATTGTTTCTTCGAAGTGGGGTCATCACGAACCTAGCACTCTAATACCAAATCTGATGCCAGAAAGTTGGGATTTAGATCAAGCAACACAAGCACACACAATTAGAACTCCTCACTCAATGGAATCCACCACAAAGTTCAGAGCAACTCGTTGCCCAAAAGGAATCCACCAAAGATGCTAAGAGTTAATTAAAAAATCCTTCATCTATAGGAGTTAGGAACTCAAAAGACGTATTTATAATTCTAAAATTTCTATGTTCAAGTACAAGGACAAGGGCTTTATTTATAAGAGCCATCACACTAACTTCAAAGTGCAAATAAATGACACATTTAACTTCTACAAACTTCTAAATCCTAATTCATGAATATTAACTATTTTGACCAAGCTATACATGAATAACACATCTACATCTTTTAAACCACTAGAAAGTAGATACGAAGGGTTGTCCATCCATATATGGCTCATGGGCTGGTTCATTACCAATCAATACAGATTTGCATTTAAAGTGGACCTATCTGCTAGAACTTTATGCTTGATAAATATCTCCTAAGTTATTGCTTGATATTCCCTTTGCTTTAAGGGTTTTTATTGCTCGTTCTAAAAGTTTAGTTTATAAAACCAAGCCACTATATACAAGAGTCTAGATAGAGTTGGACTATTAGAATTAGGGTATTAAATTGGTTTAGGAACATAGTCTCTGTGGGATCGACCTTACTTAGTGCTAGCTTTAGGGTATTAAATTGGTTTAGGCCTCTAAGCCAATTGCAAAAACAATTTGCAATTCTTGGTTTATTAATCCAATTAATATTGCGTCCTTAAACTATTTTGGTCGCTTTGGCGTCTCAAAATATTTTAAGCAAGTCAATTCCATCACACGAAGTCAACCATACATCTATGAATGAGTCCGAGTCTTGTCGATTTAGAGTAAACAATTTGGTGTAAAACTCGTGGTCGAAAAGATTAGGAATCTCAAACAATTATGATGGACGACGCATTTTTTTTTCTAAACAAGACTTGGTTTTTAGTGGGGAATTGTTATGTGATACTAATTGTTTAAATTTAATATCTAATATTAAATTGACGCAATTACTGGGTGCCGCCTACTAGGTAGCGTCATTTCCGACTACCAAATTAAATCGTGTATGAAGATACACTTAAACCTTACCGACTACTCTAACTAGTAGAGTGGCAAGCAAGGGTCGATCCCACGAGGAACGGTCGAACAAATTTTGCTTTTATGTGTTAAGCTATTATTATGAAGAAACATAAAGTAAATAAGCTAGAAAACAATAAAGAAGTGGGGGGTCAATGAAATAACACTACACCTAAATAAACAAAGACAAATAAAGAGATTTTTATAGGTTTTTGGTTTTTAAATAACAAAACGATTCACCCTTGATCATGTTTCACCGAGGTCTTGGACGATTTATGTAACTATTGTCAATGCCCTATTCAATTGTGATTCTAGCCCTTATCTCAAGACTATTAACAAGCTCTAATAGCCTTGTTATCCCTTAATCTTAGTTAATCAAAACAAGCTCTTCGACTAACCCTATTCAGTTTAATCGAATCCTCGAAAAAGCTCTCTTAGATTCAATCACCAAATGCATTAAACACTAGGACAACGAGATAAATTCAACATAAAACTCGCAAGCTCGGTTTAGAGGTTAAACTTTGTGTTATCACCAATAAATAATTATTGTTTGCTACTCGGGAATCGGAAATCCTACAATTACGGATAGTGACCTCCTATTCTAGCAACACATTCACAAATCCCTTAAAGGGTGATCAATCCAATAATAAATTCATAAATGTGAGTCAATAACAGCAAATAACACAAAACACTTGAATACACAATATTTTCGGTAACATTAACCGTAATAATCACATAAATGTCTTGGACTCAAGGTTCCACAATAATCAAGAGTGAACTAAGGGTGCTAGCCACCCATTTTACCTAATACAAAGATAAAATAACAGAAAATTAAAGAAAACATGAAAATAGGATAGAAAGAACCAAAGGTTAGGGGTTGAAGATCAAGATCTTCAACCCCCTTCCATTTCCTTGCTTCCAATGAAGAAAAGTGGTTGATTATGTGTGGGGGATGGGTTCTAGGTTATTAGGGTTAGGTTAAATTCGTATGGGATGATATATATGTAAGGAGAGAAAGTGCTAGTCGAAAATAGGCAAAATCGCATTCAGGATTTTAAAACAGGGTACTTAATCTCGGCCGAGACGGGAGTGTGTCTCGGCCGAGACGTGAAAAGGGGTTTTCAAGGGTTTATGGGTCGAAAGGCTATCTCGGCTGAGATTAAGTATCATCTCGGCCGAGATCTGGGTCATTGAAAAACTTTGAAATTCTCTGGCAACATTTCTCGGCCGAGATCTGTTGTGTGTCTCGGCCGAGATCTTCTTTCTGCCCAACTCTTCATAAATGCCCTGGAGACTCATCTCGGCCGAGATTTGAGTCCTGTCTCGGCCGAGATCTTCAATTAACCCTTCTTTTTGTTGCCTCGATCGATCCCTCGACTCCGCGGTCGTTTGAGGTTCTTTTTCGACCCGTTTTCACCTGTTTTAACACAAAAATCGCACAAACGCATTATTTTGCCCATGAGAGTATAAAAGCACTAAATACACGTGATTATGCACATTATTGATACTAAAATGACACTAAAAGTGCCCTAAAGTGCGTGCACGAAACACGTGTACCAAATCTCCCCAAACTTAAAACTTGTTCGTCCCGAACAATAAAGAGAAAGACAAAAGGACACGTGTTTAGGGCTAAGTTTAGTGGCATTTGATTTCAGAATTTTTCATAAGAAAGAGTAAGCGATCATGATAAAAGCGAGCATATGTGATAGACTAGATCCACTACTCTCGAGACATAACACTCCAAACTTAAGATTCTCACATGGTGAGTGTATCTCTTGACTCTCAAGTGTATCAAAAGGGAAGTGTATACGCTCACATTGAAATGCATAAAATGCCTACCATAAGCTTGCCAATCATCTAAACTTCGATGTATACCGACGTGTGTGACAAAGAATCAAAGAGGTCTTTAATAGGTTGTAATGTTGGCTTGGGGTAAGGTGGGAAAATTTCTGGTATAAGTGACTATAAAACGGACTAAATGAGTTAGCTAATCTCATCTACCCCTCAAAAAAAATTGGTCACTTGACCTCACTCTTTACTTCCTTAGTAAACCAATCCCAAGAATCGATTTCTTCTCCAATTTCTGGTATAAGTGACTATAAAACGGACTAAATGAGTTAGCTAATCTCATCTACCCCTAAAAAAATGGTCACTCAACCTCACTCTTTACTTCCTTAGTAAACCAATCCCAAGAATCGATTTCTTCTCCTTACCACAAAGTCCACAACCTAAATGCTTTCTCAATTCTCCCTTGGAGTGTATTTTCTTTTGAATTTCTACAACCTTGAGAACATCTATCGAAAGGCATTTATAATACTAGCCTCTCCAAATCAAAAGCAACAATTGAGTATATACAACTAACTTTTTCTTTTGCTTTTCTGATTTTTCGATTTTTTCGATTTTTCTCTTTTTTTTTTTTTTTTTTTTTTTTTTTAATAAATATAAACAAACATTGGAGAGAAACTAGTATTCTCGATTCTTTGCCTATTGTTTCAATTCCTTCCACCCTTCAATATTCCCAATAGTTCACCCCTTTCAATCCCAAATTTACCCGACTACCTTCCAACCGCCTCCCTCATACTCAAATAGTCCAATTAAGGTCAAAGGCTAAATCGAAAGGTACTTGGCTTGTAGAGTTGGGCTGTCAAACAAGAGGCTAAAAGCTCAAGGGGCTCAACTAGAGACAATATCAAATTTGGTACAAAGGAAGTATTTTCAAGCTTGAAAATAGGCTCAAGTCAAGAATTGCCTAAGATCATTTTCAATGTCACACAATGCACCGACACATGCAAAATAGAGAATTATGGCAAGTTCTAGAGACAATTAAATGCACTCAATGAATTTCACACCGAAAGAAAGTTTAAATTACTCCAAAGATGGAAGTATCTTCTAAGGCTCAAAAACTCACTTGGTTGCAATTTTGATCAAAAGTTTTGAGTGTATATTCAATTTTGTTTCAACAAGTCTATCATACTCTACCATGTGCTTCTTTCAAAAATATTTGTCAAAATTTTTCATCATTAATCAATGCCACATTTTTCTTTCCTAAACTCATCCAATTGCTTTCTCGAGCTACCAATTTGTACGAATCTCAACCTCTCCCCAAACTTAGTTGCGGACTAAGTTTGTGGAAAAAGAAGAATACAAGTTGGTGCTCGTCGAATTCAACCAATTATTAACAAACCAACTAACTAACTTAACAGAAATAATCTTACTCCTAAAAATATGCAAGGTATCAAAATTCAATAAAGATCATATCAACATAACCAAAATAAACAAAATATAGCAATTGGCTCACAGTGGGTCTCGGCCGAGATGTTCTATGTCTCGGCCGAGATGGCCTCCCCTGCATTTTTTCTTCATTTTGCTCCCCTTCACCTCCACTTTATGCTATCTCTTGATTATTCTAATTTATACCTGCATATTTCTTAACAAAAACATCAAATATGCCACAAGGCATTTATTAAACAACTAACTAGGAATTTGAAAAACGTAAATATTAAAAGATACCGTCGGGTTGCCTCCCGACAAGCGCCTTTGTTTAACGTCGTTGGCTCGACGGATGCTATTTATATAAACATAACAAACAACTAGCTATGTAAATAAAACTAACGCTTAACACATAAAACAAAATCGTTCTAAACCATTCCCCGGCAACGGCGCCAAAATTTGGGTAGCGTCGTTTCCGACTACCAAATTAAATCGTGTATGAAGATACACTTAAACCTTACCGACTACTCTAACTAGTAGAGTGGCAAGCAAGGGTCGATCCCACGAGGAACGGTCGAACAAATTTTGCTTTTATGTGTTAAGCTATTATTATGAATAAACATAAAGTAAATAAGCTAGAAAACAATAAAGAAGTGGGGGGTCAATGAAATAACACTACACCTAAATAAACAAAGACAAATAAAGAGATTTTTATAGGTTTTTGGTTTTTAAATAACAAAACGATTCACCCTTGATCATGTTTCACCGAGGTCTTGGACGATTTATGTAACTATTGTCAATGCCCTATTCAATTGTGATTCTAGCCCTTATCTCAAGACTATTAACAAGCTCTAATAGCCTTGTTATCCCTTAATCTTAGTTAATCAAAACAAGCTCTTCGACTAACCCTATTCAGTTTAATCGAATCCTCGAAAAAGCTCTCTTAGATTCAATCACCAAATGCATTAAACACTAGGACAACGAGATAAATTCAACATAAAACTCGCAAGCTCGGTTTAGAGGTTAAACTTTGTGTTATCACCAATAAATAATTATTGTTTGCTACTCGGGAATCGGAAATCCTACAATTACGGATAGTGACCTCCTATTCTAGCAACACATTCACAAATCCCTTAAAGGGTGATCAATCCAATAATAAATTCATAAATGTGAGTCAATAATAGCAAATAACACAAAACACTTGAATACACAATATTTTCGGTAACATTAACCGTAATAATCACATAAATGTCTTGGACTCAAGGTTCCACAATAATCAAGAGTGAACTAAGGGTGCTAGCCACCCATTTTACCTAATACAAAGATAAAATAACAGAAAATTAAAGAAAACATGAAAATAGGATAGAAAGAACCAAAGGTTAGGGGTTGAAGATCAAGATCTTCAACCCCCTTCCATTTCCTTGCTTCCAATGGAGAAAAGTGGCTGATTATGTGTGGGGGATGGGTTCTAGGTTATTAGGGTTAGGTTAAATTCGAATGGGATGATATATATATATAAGGAGAGAAAGTGCTAGTCGAAAATAGGCAAAATCGCATTCAGGATTTTAAAACAGGGTACTTAATCTCGGCCGAGACGGGAGTGTGTCTCGGCCGAGACGTGAAAAGGGGTTTTCAAGGGTTTATGGGTCGAAAGGCTATCTCGGCCGAGATTAAGTATCATCTCGGCCGAGATCTGGGTCATTGAAAAACTTAAATTCTCTGGCAACATTTCTCGGCCGAGATCTGTTGTGTGTCTCGGCCGAGATCTTCTTTCTGCCCAACTCTTCATAAATGCCCTGGAGACTCATCTCGGCCGAGATTTGAGTCCTGTCTCGGCCGAGATCTTCAATTAACCCTTCTTTTTGTTGCCTCGATCGATCCCTCGACTCCGCGGTCGTTTGAGGTTCTTTTTCGACCCGTTTTCACCTGTTTTAACACAAAAATCGCACAAACGCATTATTTTGCCCATGAGAGTATAAAAGCACTAAATACACGTGATTATGCACATTATTGATACTAAAATGACACTAAAAGTGCCCTAAAGTGCGTGCACGAAACACGTGTACCACCTACCCAGGCATAAAATGCGGACCACACATATTGGGCGCCTACTCAAACATAAAACGGTCTTAAATTACTATAATTTAAATTGAATAAGCATAAAATCAAATAATAGCTTATCACATAAGATATCAAATAAATGCTCAACGAATAAAATTATTAATCCAATTAAAATTTTATTCTTTAATTAAATGTGGATTAAAACTATATACTAATTCCAAATTAATATATATATATATATATACACATTTAATATTAATTCTAAATTAACATAAATATATAAGTCTAGTATTATTCTTTCAAAACAATAACACTATTCAAAATTTATTAATCTAATTAATAAATTAATATTAGTTTATTAGATTTATATATTAATTCCAAATGAATTCAAGTATACTTTTAATGTTAATTCCAAATTAACATAAATGTATAAGTCTGTTATTATTATCTCAAAACAATAATAATAAAATTTAATAATCTAATAAATTAATATTTTTTTTAACAAGGGTTTTTGAATTAATCTAATTAATAAATCTAATTTAATTAATTAAATTAAATCTTTTATTTATATATATAGGAATAGCCCAATTTTATATAAATATAAACAGGCCCAACAATCTAACAACCCATCAGATTTTAATAAATAAATCCATTTAATTAGTGGTCCAATTAAGTCAGCTCAAGGCCCATAATATGGCCCAAAACTTAGCCCAACTGAAGTATAAACCCTAGCCCATTCCCGCCGCCGCCACCTTTGCTACAGTCGCCGGCCGACCAACGAACGTCGTCAATAGCAGCAGAACAGAGCAGCGCGTCGGTCGTCGCAGCCGCCGCGGCGCACAGCCGCAACGCCGTTCGCCGCCACTGTCGATGTTGTTACGACGCAAGTCCAGGCACTACCGCGTGCCGCCACCGTCGCGATTTTCTCGCACAGCAGCAGCGCAACAACCGAGTCGCAATCGTGCAAAACTAATTTTATGACCAATTTGGTTTCAACGAGAATTGGGTTTTCTATGACCAGTTTCAAATTAAACAGTTCTATTCAATCAATTTTGGTTACAAAACTTATCAGTTTCGTAAATTATGCATAATAGTTTCAAACCTAATTTTGCAAAACCAATTCTCCAAAATTAATTTCCAAAACTTGCGAATTTCAATTATTAAAATATTTAATCCACAATTAATTTAAATCAAAACAATTATAAATTGAGCCCTGGGCTCTGATACCACTGTGAGAAATTTTCGACTACATCTAATGTACGCAGCGGAATAATAAATCGAGAATTAAGATCGTGATTTATAACTGAATTAATCGTTGAGCATTGATTACGCTAAAGTTGGAACAACTTACTTGTGCGTAATTAGTTGGACAGAGTTGAGCGATTGATTCACCACTTCAGGTATCCACGCGTATATCGTCCGCCGCAGGAACTATCCTCGGTACAATTATTTGATAAGTGATCGCTAGGAAATCACTTATCAAATTCTATAGTGCCTCCAATTTTTATCTGATAAAAAACCCTTGATTCTCTACTATAGATAATATGTATATATAGTACCATATAACCCTAGGTTTATGGGCCTAATATCCATGTTCACTTAATTAATTAATTAGTCTGACTTATTAATTAATAAAGTCCACATATCCTAATCTAGTCTATATCTTTCAGGTATGGGAGGTGTTTGCTGTGGGACAGGTCAGGAAGATGAAGAGGAACTAGTGGCCATTTTATTTTCACAGAATTTGTGCAAAAATTATTCAAATGTTACATGTGGATTGAAATCAGGGAATAAGAAGTTTTGGAGGTTCAGGTCAACCCTCCTCTAGCGCCAATTTATAGACGTGTGGTCAATTATGACAACTATTAACACTAATGTGGCTATTTGTACATTTACATACAAACTAATTTGGTTGAAAGTAATAAATTCCATGTTATGATTACACTTAGCAGATTATGAGAAAATATACAAATAACGAGTTGGGCAAAGCAGGTCCTAGACCATCTGTCGCTCGGGGCTTTACCCTCTATTTTCTCTCTCCAAACTATATTATCTTAGACAGTGAATTTAATGCTACTTATAAGAGAAGTTTATAGTGTAAAACACAATAATTAGCTTTTACTCCACTAACATTCTATCGAGGTCGTGTGAGCATGCATGTGTGACACTTGTTGCACATGCAACCTGTGTGTCAAATGCATAGTCTTTTATTTGCCATTAACTTCAGGTCATGATGGTAAGTTGAGGGCGTGTTCGAGGTGTCGGGTTGAGTTTGATTAGGTCGTTCTTGCGATCTCCGAATGAGCTGGCAGTTGAATTGAGGTGACACGAGGACGGGGCAATCGGGATGACCCAGGTCATTTCTTTATGGGTTAACTAGTAGTATCCCTGTGCGATGCACGGTTTGTAAGTGCAAATGAATAAATTAATATTTTTTTTATATTTTTATATAATTTTAATATAATAAAATATTACAATCAATAAATAATAAGATATGAAAAATTATATGTTAATGGAAAAATGGTGCAGTGAAAAGTATTAATGACTAAAATATATATTAGAATGGATATTTATTTTTCTTAATGTATGAATAATTCTAGCATCCTTCCATAGAAATCATGTTGATGATAGGGGCTGGAATTGCGATATGCGATTGACAGAGGATATATTTGTAATGTTAAAAATTAGTTACCGTCTTTATAAATAATTTTCATTAATAATAGTCAATAAATTTATAGAAAGAAAATAATTTTAAGAAAATATGTTTTTTTCGGCTCAGACAAAATCAGCCCAAATAGCTATATCATATTTATTTAGGCTAATTTATGGCAAGTTATTGCCAATAATTGTGTTTTATTTTGGGTTGAATTTTATATACCAAAAATTGTGATTTCCAGAATTGGTAATAGATTTTGAGCGGGAAAACTTCCAAGTTACTAATTTCAGTGGATTTTGTTATTATATTAAGTATAAATAGTTGTTTCCAAATTCTAACCATAAGACCTCCAAATATGACGACATTGAAGTTGGAGAAGAATGCTGCTTTGGGTCACCCAGCTCATTACACTGCCCATGTGATATGAGTTGAGTCTTACATGCGTTTTTTTTTCTAATTTTTTGAGGATTTTCACCCTTCAACTCATATCTTAATTCTCCAACTATAAAGGGGGACCTAAAGATAAAATTTTATACATCTTCTGTCATAATTTGGAGTGTCAAGCAAGGGATTCAAGGAAGAGTTCAAGAATTCAAGAGCAAAAAATATTCAATTATATCTTTTTAATCTTTTTGTTCTTAGCTACTTATGATATTTTTGAGGATTCATTTTTTACTATCGAGAGATTTATTATTAAACTTTGACACTCAAAACTACACAGATTGAAATACAATGGTTCCTGGAGAAAAATACCTTCCTGGAGAAAAATCAATTGGGCTCATTACCGAGCCCAGAATATGAATACTTATCAATCACAATCTTTGAAAATTATAATATGATATACTGCCTTGAGTTTGAGTTGAAAAAGTTATGTTGCGAGATTTGTGTAAATTAATTGTAACTTATTACTAACTTTAAATGCAATTCCGGAATTAAATAGTTTGAATTGTTTAACATATATAAGGTAATATCAATTAATGCAGCCAATTATACCATATATAAGGCTAAACCAATTAATGTAGCTAATATTGAAGTTTTCCAGAATTAGCAGTGTTGTTTTGGGCGGGAAAATGTTGATATTACTATTTTTGACGGATTTTGTTATATTATATAGTATAGATATCAATTTGCACTTTGGACTTTGGGCATTTGTTCTATTTTTAACCTAAACTATATTTTGTATCAGTTAGCAACATATACTTCACTTCAGCAAAGAATTCCAGCGAGAAGGATAAAAAATTATTTTAAATCATAAAATAATTTTAAAAAACTGAAAATTATGTAAAAAAAATTAGTTTTGAATTCTGATATTCATTAAAAAAATCATAAAATTAACTAAAAAATTTATTATAAAAAAATTAATATGCATAAAACTGAATTTTTTTTATTAAATTTAAAAATTGGAATTGAATTTCTTTCTGAAAGGATTTTAAAATTTTCTGAATTTAAAAAAAAAAAAAAGTCTACTTATTTTATAAACTTGGCAAATTTAATTAAATATTGTACTGATCACCATTTAATTAAAATTTTAGGCGTGTTTTTCTATTTATTTATAGGATTAAGTGAAGTCTCTTGTGCCACATGTGACTTCACAAAATCCTGACAGACACTGTTCAATGTCGCCCCTGGCATGGGCAACTTCAATTATGTTTTTTTAATGGTTTTTTTTTTTTTTTAATGCAACATGTTGTATGTATTTATATATATATATATTTTTTAATCTTAAATTGTTTATTTAACAAACTTTCAATCGTTATTTTTTCTTTAGTCTGAGTCGTACCTATCATTTTTTTCTTCTTTAATTTAGGTCGAACACATCATTTTAATATTATTTAATATTAAGATGTATCGAGTATGGTCGATGTTTAAATCATGTTATGATGAAAATATAATATTTAGGTTAATCACAAATACTTAAAACATGAAGTAGTTTTTACCAAATTATTACAAATAACTTGAAAAGTAAAATGTCTAATATTCATAACCAGTTCCACAACGAGTGTTTTTCCTGTTCCGTTTAGCTCTCCCTCTCCGGTCCTCGATTGGGGCATCAGATTTCGTGTCTTGGGCGCGTTGTGATTGACCATCATCTGGTGTGCCGATATTCAAACTAAACATTGGCCGACCTGATGAAGATGATGTTTGACCTAAATATGAAATCGGAGATGTATTGAACTGTCCTGGATGACCTGCCCAATTTGGTTGTTGTGGAAAAATTGGTTCAGTTATTGTGTAGTTGCCAACTTCCAGGAGCGAAGTGAAGGACTGATCAAATCGCATTGAATCACGATGAGGAGTGAAAAAATCTTGTTCGCTCACCATTGGAGGCACATAGTAGCCTAGCTGCAGTTCCACACTAGGATGCTCATGAACGGTAGAATGTGAAGGCCCGGGGAGATCGCCTAACACAGACCTAAATGGATGGGTGTTACGCGAGGTAGTACCACCAGCTCGTTGTCCGAAGTTAGCACGTGTGGACGTACTACGTCTCCTCCCTTGTTGGGGTGCGTCATGTGGCATGTCCATCTCAGCTGCTTGGTGTTGTGCGTCTGGCTGTGGGTGATGGTAGGCTGCACGGTGATCATGAAAATTTTGTTGTGCTTTCCCACATAACTCCTCAATCGATCTTCTGGCCGGCTCTCTCATATAGTCCCTCTCTCCGACAGCTACTCGATGCATTCCCTCAACGATCCTTTCCTAAAAGTAAAGGTTGTAAATAAACATATATGAGTTTGAATTTTTAACGGTTTAGATCTATTTATATGTATAGTCAATAAGAAGATGTTTACCCACCAAATTTTAGAGATATGCATAAGTTGACGGCTGAGATCCCTCTTGTACACCTATTCTAGGAGTTATCAACCGACGTGTGATCTCTTGATACCAACCCATGTATCCAATAAGAAGATGTTTACCCACCTATAAAAATTATGGAAAATGTGTAAATATAAAAAAATTATAACCTTAGCAAATTATCTTCAGTTTTGTGTAAGTCGTCTACACAACAAATGTGATGCTTCAAGACCTTCTTGTGTAATCAAATGAGGGACAAAGATGAAGAATTTTTTTTAAGAGAGGTTGGAGGTTTGAAAGAAACCATTCTGTAAATGTTTTGAGAGGGAGACAAATATGAAGAAAAAGTAGCAAGATGATACATATATAAAAATATTCGGTCAAAATCTTCTCCTAAAAAATTCAACTTTGATGTGACCTCTCACTGCTGCCCTTGCACCACCGAGCTGCTGCACCACTGCCCCCCTGTCCACTGCCCCCCATCACCTGCCCCGTCTAGAACTGGCCTGTCCACTGCCCCCACTTGCCCCGTCCAGGACTCGCCTCTGCCAAGGGCGAGTTCTCGTATATTTTTTTTTTTTTTAAACAATATAGTATGTCGCCCCTGCCATGGGCGACTTCACGTATAAGATACGTATACATACCATATATCACCTCTCCTAGAAGCGTTTTCGATATATATATATATATATATATATATATATATATTAGAAGTCGCCCCTGTGAGGGGTGACATTGAACAGTGTCTGTTAGGATTTTGTGAAGTCTCCTGTAAATAAAAAAAAAAAAAAAACACGCTTAAAATTTTAATTAAATGGTGAACAGTACAATATTTAATTAAATTTGCCTATAAACTTAGGTTTTCAAAAAGATTATTTTCTAAATTTTAAATAATTCTTATATATAACAGTTTAAACTCTTTTAAGGAAATTGATTTTTTTAAATACTTCCAATATTCATAGATACTTTTACTTATCTTAAATGAGTTTTTTAGATTTTAAAATAATTTTTAGATTTATAAAATAATTATACGATTTTTTAAGAAAAAGATAAATAATTATGCAACAATCTAAATATTTTTTCCTGAAAATGTTTAAAATTATTTGAGAGTTAGAAAATATTTTTTAGTATGTACCATTTTGAAAATCCTTAATTAATTGAAATTTTATTTGAATAATTTATATATTTTTATTATTTCTTCTTAAATAATTTAAGAATTTTTTGAAATCATTATTTTCAAATTTTTTTTTCATTTAAAAAAAGTTATTATTTCATAAAATTGAAAAAAACCTATTTTTTAAAGAGTTTTTATATTGTTACAAATTATTTAAAAATAAAAATTTAGTTAATATTATGATATTTTAAATGAATATTATAATTTAATTTTTTTCGTTTTTTACATAATTTTCAGATTTTTTAAATAATTTTGTGATTTTTGAAAATATTTTTAATAATTGTTTTATCTTTTTCACCGGAATTCTTTGCCGGAGTGAAGTATAGGGTGCTTACTGACACAAAACACAGTTTAGGTTAAAAACGAAAAAAAAAAAAATCCAAAATTCAGGGTGCAAATTGATATTAATTCTTTCTTTATGCAACAAACCTTGCAAAGCGACCTTGGCTTCAACCATTGAGTTGAGAACTGACTGCTCTGGCGAGCTGCACCACTTCAATCTTGACAATTCTGGCTGGTCACATGATCTTAGTGACGGGACTGAGTTGAGCCTGATTAGAGCGTTTCGAGTAATTGGAGTGACAAAATTTGAGGGATTGAACATGATTAGAGAACATAGAGCAACAAGTAATTATGATGATTTTACTACCGCTCCTGCATTTCGTGATTATAACAAAGGTGCAGAAGTCGAAAATCGCTAGTCGGGCGGATTCAGATTGTCTAGCGCCAACTAGTCGGTACGACCAATTTTAATGTTTTATTTTTATATTTATTTAACCCTGTATAAATTAATGAACAACAATAAATCTGCTACATAAACTATTAATTAACTTGTAATGTGCAACCAATAATTGATAAATCAATGATTCGGCGGCAGAGCAACGACTTCTCTTTCTCTTGCACTTGGGGAATTTTATTATTTGTCTTTGGCCCTTGTTCCCATTACTTTAATTTTTTTAATTAAAGTGTTATTTTAATTTTCTTTTATTTAGGAAGTGAAACAACGTCGTTTCACATATTTTTTTAATAAAAAATGCTCAAATTGCCTAGCTGGGCTAGGCGGCGATTACCATGAACTTGGGTGATCGGTGGTCGACTAGCGCATAGGTGCCGACTAATCGATTGCCTAATTCGAGTTCTGCATCATTGGATTATAATAACGAACCGACGAGCTAGTCGAACCAGATGCTTATATCCACAAATACTATAAGATTGTGGAAAGAATAATTAATCTCTTGATTATAGAGGCAATGACTACTTTAAAAAAAATAATTCCCAACATAAGATCATACCGATCATGGAAATTCAAATGAATATAAGTTTGACTACTCCCTCCGTCCCGACTTAATTTGCACACCTGCTCCGACGCGTATATTAAGAAAAAGCAGATTTTGTGGAATCTTTGACTTTTTTAAAGGTGGAGATTGAGAGTGAAGATTTTAAGGGTGGAGATTATAAGATTCTTTTCCATTTTAGGGGTGTGCAAAATAGGGTGGAACGATCGAAAAAGGAAAATGTGCAAAATACGGCGGGACGGAGGGACTATTATTTTCCTACCCAATCCTTCACACCAATCCAGTCGTACATTTCTTACCTAAAATATTTAAATCCCAGCACATATTCACACGTACACATACATCTTTAGGAAATGCAATGAATATTTTTATTTTTATAACATATATAATATGTGTATTAAATCTTATGTCTTATTTTGAAAATATTGCCGACCTGTATTTTCATAATCCTTTACATTTCAAACCAACTAATAATAAAACATCAAAATTCAAAATTACCACAACAATACTGTAAATCTGGAATCATTTGTGAAATCCTGACTACATTGAAAAATTTACCTTAATGGGTAGAAGTAGATATGTAGAATTGATTTCTACTTTCCACGATCAAAAAGAAAAGAAAAAATATATATATATTTTAAACAGGTAGAGAGATGCATACAGTACGAGGTAGTATAGAAGAAGCCAAACAAAACAAAAGTTGGGCCACTTTTTGCGGTATATAACACGTAAGAGTGCACTGTTGAGACAATCACCCACGCCGTGTTAAGTCAACCTTCTCTCCGCCGCCTAACCATGAACGGCGACGCCGTTGACCAAACTGAATTTGTGGCAAATGAGGTCAGTCACCAGCTTTCAACTCTCTCTCTCTCCGCCCACCAACAACCGCACCCGGACAAAGATCCCTGGAGAATTGCTAGAAAGTAAGTTTTCTTCTCTGCAATAAAATGTTAAATTGGGCGTAACTTATTAATTTCTATTTTTTTAGTTTTATCATGCACCTCTGTTCGTTTTCTTCTCTTTCTCCAATTTCACCAACAAGTTTTTGAATGGAAAGTTTCAACTGAATGAGAAGTAGAAAAAGTAGAATGTTTTCTTTAATTTCTCCTTACGAAATGCAGATACTTTCTATTTTATTTGGTCAATTTTTGTTAGTTTTAAAAAGAAAAAAACACCTCTTAATAAAAAAAGAAAAAAAAAAGAGAAAATAAACATTATTTTTGTTACAATACGGGTTTGTCTTCTTAAAATTGGACTCAATAAGTTTAAAGAATCGAATCTCAATAAAATATATTCATTAACTCTTTCAATTAAATTTGACGTAGCATTCCCTGTCAAACTGATCCTATCCTATGGATCCGTTTGTTTAACACTTGGCTCATTAAATTTAGAGGACCAAATGCCCAATAAAACGCACTCATTAACTCTCTCAATTAGATTTGACCCAACACTCCATAGTTTTAAGCAACGGACCCATATATCTTTCTCTTAAAATAAATGGGGAGGATCTATTTCCCTTCTGGCCTGGTACTCACTTCTTTCATTACGTGAGGGAGAACGCGTGTAACGTGGGACCCAGGGGTGATAAAGTAGGAATCGCGCAAGCCCACGTCCACGTGACTCCTGAGAACTTCCCCCGACTGCTGTTTCATGTGTATTTGTACAGTGACATTCATTATATATATATTTTTAAAAGATTGATTAGGGGTGAGTTTTCTTATTACTTAGCTCAAGGATTGGGCCAACTTAATCGTATTTATTCTGGAATTTTTGGTAATATATTTATAGACATCACATCATCTTTTTTATCATTTTTTTACTAAAAATTACTCTTCAACCAACAATATCAAACACCTATTTATTTAACTCAATCTTCTCTTTTCACTTTATTTCCCCCAATCTACAGTACTCCAACCTTCTCCACCCTTAAGTAAACACACCCTATATTTTGAACAAATTTTTGAGGCAAAACGCACAACCCCTAATTCGCAAGTTTGATTTAAAGAGGATAATTGGATTGACATATTTCCATTTCGATTGGACATGACTCATCTTCAACGTTTTTTATTTTATAGTTGGATGATTCATTCATTCATATCTGCATTTTATATCTATACCATTATTTTTAATTCTTAATACACCTTTTATGATTTTCAATACACATCCTACCTTATTTCTGAAATAAAAAGATTTTTTTACTATTTAAGTGGGTATACAATTCGAGTATGTACCACAACAAATATGACATATACCGTTATATTCCAGTACAAGTATCCCCTAAGTGTTAGCAAATGTAATATAAAAAAAACCACATTATATAATGTAAGAGTTGATGTCAATTCAAATTTGCAACAACAATTTTTTTAGTTTAAAAACAAAGTAGAGAGAGAGATTATCAATGTAAACATGAATAAGAACATACTAATAGTTTTGTTCAAATCGATATTCTAGTATAATTCATCTTTGTATGGGTTAAAAGTATCATAATGAAAAATTACACAATATTTATTTAAAAAAAAATATGTTATAATATCATTTTGAATTAAATCGGTGATTTCGCATATTTTATGTATTTCTTTTAGGGGCCTTAAAATAGACTTTTGTGCCAGTTCAAGGACCAATTGAAATAATTTCAAAACATAAGGGACCAACTAAACTAAAAAATATTTCGAGGACTAATTGAATCAAAAAGTTAAAACTTCAAGGATCAATTAAAACAAAATGATACTTTAAGAACAATTTAAAATAAACAGCAATACTTTAAGGATTTTAAGATTCAAAATACTTGAAGCTTGATAGAGAGGATTATTTAATTTATTAATATGTCTAAATTAAGCTGATTCTCTTTTTATTTTTTATTATTTTACTTTGGAGTAGTGATGCAGTTGAGTTCGTATATACGAAAAAAACCACACAATCACGGTCGAACTGGGTGAATATTGTTTGAACAATAAGATTGGACATATGTTCGTCCCGTATGTGACACATTTTCTAGTGTGATAGTTACTTCTATTATATAAGATTGTGACTATTTGACGATCCATACACACAACCTATGATAGCGAAAATCTTTGTAGATTTTTCTTTGTATTTGTTTCCTTTGAAAATAAGCTTTGCCCTTTAAAATTTGAAATATATTTTCTTATAAGACTAATAACTAGACTCTAACTCATTCCAAAACATAAATAATTTGGTGTCCTTCGAATAAAATATAAAGCGCACAGCTTAACATTATATATGAAATAATTTAACTCACAATACTTTTAGAATCTCTAATTAAATACGTAGATCCAATCACTACCAATTTCCCATCGACATTGCTCTTTAATAGCTTTTGTCTTTATCTACAATAAGCTTATTAAGTACCTCGCTTATTTCACAAAATAATTTATTTAAAAACGAGTATTTAGCAACATTCTTTTACAAACAAATACACATTTACTATAAAACTCGCCCAAATACTTTGAAATAATCTATTAATAAAAAAACTCAAATGCTATATAATAAATGGGGTTTTATCAGTTCAAGATATTAAAGATAGGTCAACTCTCGAAATATTATTTTTCCTCAATTGAGGGAGTGAATCATTAAAAACTATGGTAGAAGACCTGAAAATATTTTAATTTAAGAGTATAGTAAGATATGATGTGTATCGAAAATTGTAAAATGTGTATTGAAATTTGTAAAAGATGTGTTGAAAATTGTAAAATATGATGTAGACAATAAAATAATACACTCATGTTATTGCCTTTGCCAGATTGTTACAGATCATATACGTGATTGGTGTATAATTTACAATGAAAATCACATATAAATTTCTGATCGGAGGGGAGCATAAAGCTTAAATCAAACAGGTTTTATGCATTAAATTCAGAGTTGTATTCTTTTTCACTTTGATTTCGGAGGAAACCCTCCAACCTGTACGATGCTCTATAATAGTTTATCAATCAACAAAGTGAAAAACCGAAAAAGCTTAAATAAAGACGTCATAAAATTAATCACCATTTTAATATAGCATTGCTAAGGCTGTGCTTTATGTTTCATCAGCTCTTAACGATAATCTTTATGATGGTCTTTTGGATTTGTTCACTAATGCTGCGAGTGAACATGTGATAATACGCATCTAAATGAACCAGTTATGTATTTCTAGCCTTGAATTTCTTACGCAGATACCAGGTGGACCTCTGTAGGAAAGCCTTGGAGGAGAATATTGTCGTCTATCTAGGAACAGGTTCTGGGAAAACCCATATTGCTGTTTTAATTATGTACGAGATGGGACACCTGATCAGGAAGCCACAAAAGAATATATGCGTTTTTCTTGCTCCTACGGTTGCTTTGGTTCAGCAGGTTCTTTTGCCCTCTACGACATTCTCTCATTTGTTTTCATTGTACCTTTCCTATTGAGACTACGGATAAATTATCCAAATGATATGTATGTAGCCTGACATCGTATGGAGAATTTTCTTGTCTATTACTCTATAGTATATTGGATGCATGTATAAATCTGTTCAAAGTCTTACCATGACTTTTGGTTATTGGCTTCCTCTTCACTCCTAGCTCCTTCCCTGTTGGTTTTCTCATCTCACACTCATCTACTTGCTGCCCCAGCTAACTTCAGACCACCTCCAAATCAACAAGATTTCTTATATTGTTGGCATTTGTAGCTGTCATTAGGCGACGCTGTATTTCAAGTATCTTCATGCATAGTCTAGTCACCACTTTACTACAACTGAGAAGGGTCTCTAGCGACGACATCTGTAGTGACAATCGCTTCTTGTCTTTTGCGACGACAAGTCATCACACAAACTTGAGTTAATTAGTTTTGACCTAAGATGTTGTGGTGATCATTATATGCACATGTCTTTGCATTTAATAAAGAGATTGCAATGACACGTCTTAAAAAATGATCAAAGATTAATGGCGACGACAATGTTTTCCCTAAAAGGTTTTCCAATACAGGAAGGTTTGTGGTGCAGCTTAAACCACACAAACTGGTTCACGCGCATCCGTTCCAATGTGTGTTTATGATCACCTTGTAACTTTTTGTTCTCACAGTTAGAAATATACGACTTTCCTTCTCATTTTATTTGTGCTACTTTTCATATTGCATTAACTTGTACTTTGGGCATATATTATAAATGTGTTTGAGGCTGATTAGGTATATTAAATAAGAGAATAGTTGTAAACCACTCAAATGTTTGGCATATGTAGCTTTTCAAATTTGTTTCAAATACCATAACTTTTGGAAGTTCGTGGAGGTGTTCGAGAGGCCATTCACCCAGTAAATTAGGGAAGGTTTTACACTGTTACCTTTGTTGTTTTCTGGTGTAAATCAACTTTATCTCATTATTGCTTTGTTCTTTTCCAAAAATGATTCTATATTTGTTTATATTTATGTCAATAAGCCTTCATTGATTTGTTCCTGTCTCACTTCTGGGCACAAAAGCAAGCCAAAGTCATAGCAGAATCTGTTAATTTCAAAGTCAGGACCTACTGTGGGAACTCAACACGTATAAGGGGACACCAAGACTGGGAAAAAGAAATCGAGGAATATGAGGTAATTGAAAATAATTATGAACTGCTAAATACAGACTAACGAAATATCTCTAAAGTTACCTTAAAATATGTTCATTTAATATTGGATCACTTAAAATGTCATCCAGGTTTTCCCCATCGACAATGCTGAACCTATTAAGGTTTTTGATACTATATTTTGTATCCGATCTCTTAAGTAAAATGTTGCATGTGAATGTGCTTTGTTCGTGTCTACAGGGCATCCTATGCGAATCAATATGGGTTAATGGGCGTGCGGATTTTGTAACCTTAATAGAAAATGTTATTAAAGGGAAAAATGTCATTAATCTAATGGATGTTGGGTAATTCCTATTATCTTTCCCCTCGTAGGTTCTGGTCATGACACCTGAACTACTGTTATATTATCTCTCCCACTGTTTCATCAAGATGGAGCAGATTTCCCTCCTGATATTTGATGAATGTCATTATGCACAACTAGAAAGTGATCATCCTTACGCTCAAATCATGAAGGTGAGTCGTTACAACTTTTTATTAACAATAGTTAGTGATGAATCTTTTTTTTTTTTCCCGTAAAAAGTAAGTTTTACCGACTAATTAGAGATCTACCGTTTGCTGCGGAAATGCTACTTACAGATCTTTTATAAAGTGGATCTCGTGAATCTTCCCCGTATTTTTGGCATGACAGCTTCTCCCAAGTTAGGGAAAGGTAATCTCATGATGTAATGTGCTTGAAAGTCTTATTTGAATCTGTGCATGCAACATAAAGGAAGCAATTATTGCAATGTCTAAAATCGTAAATAAATTATGTCCAGTTAACATTTGCATATACTATTTATACACGAAACTTGTAATTTTGGTGCTAAATTTTACTTTTTTCTAAAGTAGGTAAGTTAATTGAAGTTATTAAAAGTTGCCAATTTAAATGCGTAAACTGATAATCGCAGGCTGAGAAGGATCTGTAAGAGTGGAGTTGTAGGTCTGATGGAGCAAAAGGCTTCATGTTACATTTACTATCTCAGTTGTTAATATAAAATAAAGTGTACCGTAATTTTGATCATATGTTACCACTTACTAGAACTATTAACTAATATATAACCCCAAAATCTATTTTGTTGTGGCTGAAATGTATGGAATTATGATGACACTCCCTCCATTCCACAAATAAACTTCTGATCAACTTGGTTAGAACTTGGTTAGAAGTTCTTATGTAAGGTGAATTGGTGATAATTTCTCTTTTAAAAAAAGTAGTAGTGGCTGAAATTCATGAATTCTTTTTTTCATGTAAAGAAGAACTTATATTCTGATGTCCCAAAATAGGGCAAAAGTGGCACTACATACGCGATAGGGGGAGTATGTGGTAGGAAATCATTCTCAATCTTATTGCGATGATCATGTATGTTGATTGGTTTATCAAAGAGGTTGCTCTCCCATTCTATCTTTTCTACATTTTCAATTCTTTCAAGTCTCGACATTAGTGCTTCACTTATTTGGGAAATGTATTGCCACTAGAGATATCCCGACATTCTCTTTTACTAAATTGTTTGCCCTGACAATAACCAAAGTGATAGCAATTGATACCTACCATTTCTAGAAAAAATAAGAAATATCAAGTAATTTTATATTTATTTTCTTCTCTTTATCACCTTCGTTCTTTAGCTCCTTTTCGCTTTGTCTACTGAACTTCAAATCTTCGACCGATCTTCTTTCCTAGTATTCTCGTTTATCAATCTTGGTTCAATTTTTGTTGCCTGAAGTAGCATATCTGTTGGCTTGGTATCTGAATAATCCAATGGTCTTTGCAAACCAGATATGTGTATTGATTTTCATTTATTGTCTATTAGCTCTCTAACATTCTTTCTTGTTATTTCAGGTGCCTCAATTGATGGCCTTGAGGCATTATTGCGTGCAAAGGTAGTAGGATGGACTTGTAACTGTTATATTTCTGTCGTGCATTAATTATCTAACCATGCTGAATAGAGGTTGTAAATTTTAAAGGTTGTGATGTCTGAGGCAGAAAACTAAAAGCGTAGCTTCTCGCGTTGTTGTGTTCTTTGCGAAAGATTCCAACAATCTGGATCATAGTTTTTTGCATTGTCCCTTCTCTACTTTATTGTGGAACAGGGTGCTGTTGGAACTGAATTTGTCTTGGGCAGCTCCACAGTCCAGCAACGAATGCTTTTTGTTAAATCTAGGTAGTGGCATTAGTAAACGAGCCTGGGTACTTTGGGATGTCCTTGTAGAAGCTCATTGATGGTCTCTTTCGTTGGAAAGGAATAAGAGAGTTTCTCATAATACGGAGGAATCTCCAGACGAAGGTTTGGAAAATTCAAGTTTAGGTTTGCATGGTCGATTTTAATCCATTAAAACTTTAGGTGTTTTCATGTATCATATGTCTAGCGTGATTTGAATATTGTACTTTAGTTGTAGATTTTACTTTCATTCAGGGATTTCTCATCCCTTTGTAATTCTCCTCTTAACTAATAAAGTTCAGTTTCTTATTAAAAAAAGGTACTCTCTCTTTCTCTCTCACTCTACATACATGTATCTATAATTGTTTGGAGTTAACTGCATATCTCTATTCAGCTGTCCTGCCACCCTCAAAATTTATATTATCTTACCTTTTGTTTCCTTTCATAGGTGTATACTGTCAAAGATAAGGATGAAATGGAGCAATATGTAGCATCGCCTAAAGTTAATGTACATTATTATGATTCTTCTGAGAATGGATACTTGACGCCTTTCACGAGTTACTTGCGGAGACTTGAAGAGATAAAGGACAAGGTATAATTTTATCATTCGCTTCAGTTGATAATTTTGTTCGATATGAATGTTGAACAGATTCATCTGTGATGTGCCAGTGTATGTTGACACTTGGGGACAATAGTAAGCAGAGTAGTCTCACGAGGACCAGGAAGTTGCTTCAGAGGGTCCATTCCAATATAAGATTTTGTCTTGAAAACCTTGGACTGTTGGGAGCATTACAGGTGAGGGATGTGATGTATACCTTTATTTTTTCATATCCATAAACATTTGAGTTCTTGGAGTTCAATTTAGTGATGTTGGGTTGTTAATTGTGCCTCGTCTTCCTTGGTTTAACCTGATAAAAGTTAGAAACAATTACTGCAAACTTATTTCTTGCATGCTTTCTTATTCTTTTCCTTCCATGGGTTTGTTCCTCAAATTTTCCTTTCTATGTTATTTTTGTTCAAACTTATAGCACCATGTCTAGTATTTTAACCCCAAGCCACAATCCTATATCAAATTTTAACAGGATATTAGGGTTTTATATCTGGAAATACAAAATTAAATAATTTAGAGTTATGTAGCTTCTAAATTCTCAGGAATTGTTTAATTCATACTACCTTAATAAGCTCTGAATATGCAAGTCTGTGATTCTGCACCAATTAAAAATAGTGAAAGTACTCTGTTCATCAATATTTAACCTCAAATGAACCTCTTCCACCAAATTTTAACTAAATATTTGTTTAATTCCTTTTATGAAGTGTTAGATGAGGAAGGTAATTACACCTGAATAGAGTGTAACTTTTTATTTAATGTATTAGTGCATGCAATCTGAAAGGTTGAATTAACTTATTTGTCGAAGAATTTAAATTAAAAAGTTGAACTAAAGAGAGTGCATTTAATGAGCTTCCTAAACCAACATCATTCTTACTATTTCGATGGAATAGAAGTTTGTTGAAAATGAATATCAGTGAACATCATATACTCCCATTATCACTATCCAAGACAAAAGTACAGAATTAGTTTTTACTTTTGAGGGTTCTCCACTTCTATCATCCGAGATGGAGAAATGGGGCTTAGCAGAGTGGAATGGAGCTCTAGAAAGGTAGGTGCGCTGGTTTAGGTTCCCTTTACTTTAGTTAGAGATATTCTTATGTATGGTTTGTCAGAAAGTACCACTTCATTTTCTGACCTGTTTGCATTTGATCTGTTTCTCTCATTTTCTGCAGGCCAGCTACATTTCCCTAACGGGTGATCATTTTGAGATAAGTGATTTGATGGAGGCACCTGACGGTTGCAATAATGACAAGTCATGTAAAAATTATTTGCGTGAGGCTTCCCTGGTCCTTGCTTCTGATTGCAATAGAGGTACTTCATAAATTCTGTCTCAGCGTGCTACATGTCTTGATTTATGTGCTTGCCTTTTGCAGTGTCCAGCAATAAAGACTGAACATTTTGTTATGAGTTATCATTTCGAATTCCATGATTCTTTTTACCAATATAGAGTGTGATTTATTTTAGTTCATTTTCTTTTATATAATGTCTAATCTTGTTTATCTATTTTCTCATATTCATACAGGTGGCATGGAAGCTGATATTTACTCTATAGAAGATCTGAAGGAGCCCTTTTTCTCAAGAAAGATAATACAGCTCATTAGAATACTGCACAGTTATAGGTTTGTTTCTGTCTTCTTTTGAACATTTTAAAAGGCATGTATAGCTTTTTCTAAGATATTTTGTGTTTTTGTTGATAAAACAGACACTTTGAGGAGTAACTAAAAATTACTGAGTAATGGTTGCATTTGACAGAAATTATATGCGTTGTCTTTCTTTGCTCTGTGGCATTAGGACAATTTAGGGGTCTATCTTTAGGCACCTGCACAGAGTTTGGCAGGCAGTGGCAAATTGGGCTGCCTGTCCTGATCGGGCCAAGGATAAGAAACGGACAGTGCCAGCTTGAGTCGTCCTCGGCACAGTATTTTGTTAGTTCTTTGCTACGCTATCATATGTTTCTAAGTAATTAATATCTGGTTCGCCCGATAAGCCTGGCTAAATAGACTGTGGAGTCATTCAGGCAGACAAATAGAAGGCCTAGCTGAATCTGATTTGGCAGTTTTGTGGTATGACCATCCAGACAGGCTCAGATTGTCACCTTAGATGCTATAAGCAAACTTTCTTCTATCATATTTTTATATGTCCTCATTGGTACATGTTGTGCTACTCAATAGGACAAGCTCCTCCAGCTTCTCATTCTACCCTGGTCCCTGCTGCTGTACTTTAAAATTTAGCAAAATAAGAACTTCAAAATCTGTCACAAGCCTATCATTTAAGACTCCTGAAACAAATATGTGTTACACCAGACTTTAGATGATACTGATACACGTGATAGATGAAATAAAACCACAGTTTAGATCTGGTTTCTCCGTTCATCTTGAGCATTGATATCCGGGTGTTGTTTCTCCAATTTTCCATATTTGGAGTGCAGAGGATTTTTCATGCATAGTTTTTATCATAAAGTGGTTAGAACTACGCTATCATGAATTTGAAGAGAAAATGTGAAAACCAGCATTAAGAGAGTTTCTTTATTTATTTGTTATTATTATTATTAGAAATATATAAATATATACCTCTTCTTTTTTCTTTTTCTTTTTTTCTTTTTGTTGGTTGAAGTCATCATTAAAAAGTTTTCTTTCAGACTTTCGATTGTTTTTTGTTATAAATTTAACAAATGACCAATGTACATTCGTTGTATCTTTACTCTAGTGATCAATTTTTACTGAAGGTAAATTATGGCAGTTTTGTCTAAATCGTTAAATCATTTACGTAAGAATTTAATGACCTTTCTTAAACACATGCATAATATAATTATGTTTATTTACAGGTTAGAACAAAGCATGAAATGCATAATATTTGTAAATAGAATTGTTACTGCAAGATCGCTCTCCAATATCCTCCAAAATCTTAAGGTTTTATCTTCATGGAACTGTGATTTCCTTGTCGGAGTTCACTCTGGGCATATATCACGGAAAAATACGGACATCATTCTTGAGAAGTTCCGTTCTAGTGAGGTAAAGATTCCAGCATCTTGATGTTATCTTTCAGCATTAATGGGTGGCCAGTTTATTTGATGAACTACTCGATTGTTGTAAGCTTGTCATTTTCTCTTTTGGCATATTGATTATTTTGGCAGCTAAACCTGTTGGTTGCCACTAATGTCGGTGAAGAGGGGCTTGATATTCAGACTTGTTCTCTTGTAATACGGTTTGATCTTCCGGAAACACTTGCAAGTTTTATACAATCTAGAGGCCGAGCCCGTATGCCCCAGTCTGAATATGTATTTTTGGTGGACAGGTGCTTCTCACTTAACGCTTGTGAAATCCATTTATCATTTTGCAATTGAAAAAGGTTTAATATCTTACATCTGAATCATTGCAGGGGCAACCCAGGGGAACACGACTTGATTGAAAAGTTTATTAAGGATGAAGCTCTGATGAATGAGGAAATTTCCTCCAGAAAATCTCGTCTGCGAATGACAGATTTTTATGGGAGAACTTACAAAGTGGAGACTACTGGTGCAACCATTAGTTCTGTAATGAGTGTTTCATTACTGCATCAGTACTGCGCAAAACTTCCTCATGATGAGTAAGATCTTAATATACTGTTAATTTGTTCGCGTTGTGCAGTTGATTTGAAGTTAAATCATATCTTAAGTAAATTGTCTTAGGTATTTCAATCCAAAGCCGCAATTCGTCTACTATGATGATTCAGATGGAATTGTTTGCAACATAATTCTCCCAGTAAATGCCCCAGTTCATCAGATTTTCAGCACGCCCCAACCTTCTATAGAGGCAGCTAAAAGAGATGTATGTTTGAAGGCATGTCAGGCATTGCATGAAGTTGGAGCACTGACTGATTATCTATTGCCTGAGGAAGAAGATGACTATGAAGATTCGTCTCAGGAGTTATCTGATTCTGACGAGGATGGTTAGTGATGTCAATATTCAAAAATTTTACAATCCTTGGAGTAAGAGCATGATTAACTATTTGCAGATGCAGAATCACGATTAGAACTTCATCAGATGATTGTTCCTGCTGCCCTTAGAGGACCATGGAAAGAAACAGGGGGTTTCACTTGTTTTAGTTGCTACTACGTGAAGTTTAGTCCTTTTCCAGTGGATAGGACATACAGAAAGTTTTGTCTATTCGTGAAAGAGCCACTCCCAGAAGAGGCTGGGAATTTAAAAATTGATCTTCGTCTGGCTCATGGTAGAAGAATGGTATTGACTGAGATTATTCCATCTGGTGTTTCGAAATTTGATCAAGCTCAGGTGATGTGTTTTCTTTTTGTTGAAACTAGTTCTGGAGACTAATTTAGTTTGTGCATCAGAATCTGAGTTTGTATTTAACAGATTGCATCGGCTGAGAAGTTCCAGAAAGTTCTTCTCAAGATTCTTCTCGATCGACATGAATTTATACCACAATATTGCTCACTAGAAGATAACAATATCTTTGATTCTGGTTCATCAGCCTTCTACCTCTTGCTTCCAGTTGTCGAGCATGATTCTGACAAATTTTCTGTGGACTGGGAAGTAGTTATGAAGTTTTTGTCATCTCCAGTTTTCAAACACCGAGGCAGTGATAAGGGGGTTGATATTTGTCAAGTTACCAGCCACTTACACCTAGCAGATGGCTGTACTAATTCAATTGATGTTATGAACAGTTTGGTGTATCTCCCATGCAAAGATACCTTTTTCTTTGTTTCAGATATTTTGGCAGAGAAGAATGCATACAACTCATATAATGATTCAGAAAGTCATGTGGTGCACTACTATGGGTTGTAAGTTTTGCACTCCTGCTTCTATTTGTATAATTCATTTTTGTACCTTATCTTCTCTACCTAATGCCCGTAATACTCATTTTAGGGGAAATTCTAATATGTGAGTTGTTTTTGAATTGCACGCATGTAACTAGAATTTTTATGTGCACCATAAAGCTTGTGGTTTTACTTCAGATGTAGTGGGCAGCAGCAGTTGGGGTCACTCTTTGACAGCAAACCCAACTTGCTTCTACATATAGCGAATTGCTATAACAAAAAGTTCATTTAAATGGAAATTATATTCAGTACGGTTTCCCAAAGTTGCTCTAATTATATGCTGAACAGCTGTCATACTGCAGTTTAAGCATGCATGTAAGATTTAATGACTGATATAAATCATCAGAAGAGGAAACTCAGTACGGTTTTTTAGTAGACTTTATACGATTTCATTTTTCTTAACTTCCTTGACAAGAATTTATGTTTGGTTTTGTAATTACCTGCATTATCAGGAACTCAGTTTGAATCTTCTCTAACTAAACCATGTTAGATCATGCAACAGCACGTTACTTTTTTATCCTCTATTTAGTTGAAGCTTTCATGTTAGGACATATATTAAGTTTGGGTGCCTTTAAATTTTAAACTTTCTGTTAATATTTGAATTTCTAAAAATCAATCTACACTTAAGTTGTTAAAAACTATTTGAATAATTTATTAATTTTATAATATGGTTATAATCTGAAAAATGTAGATGTTTTCTCCTCGCTGATTGAACATCTCAAGAATATTTAACTTGTCTTGGTCGAACATATATATAAGATGTTTGACCAGTCCTAACCGAACATATATACCCGCTTTGGTCAAAAGGAGAAAGAAATTTAATTTTTTCTCAAGCGGATTTTTTTGTTGATATTTTGAAATGAGTGTCAGCATATTTCTGGGTGTGAATTGTTGGTCCCATTAAGTTCCCATATTTATTTATACTGCGGGTGTACTTAATATCGTTTGCAATTTCATTTCAGCTCTTTCTGATGGTTTCAAATGTTCTCTATAGGTATGATATTCATCTTCAGTACCCTTATCAACCCCTTTTGAAAGCAAAACCACTTTTTCTCTTGGACAACTTACTGAGAAAGAAAAAATACTCTGGTATGTTCATGTATTGTCTGCGTAAGTGAATTGTCTATTTTGCAAGCTTAAGCCTGTTAGTTGCCATAAGAGGCTCTATTTGTAAGTTAGTGAACTGGAATCTCCTCGTGGAGTTGCATGCATTTTGTAACAGTTTGGTACCAAGAAAGAGAATAACTAGTCTTGTCATGATCTCTTAAAGGGAAATTAGGATGTTAAGGTATAGCAAGTTTTTTTATTTTACACCATTCTAGCCTTAACTATTTATGCGTTTTACATGCTTGAATATCTACTTAATATTTGTATTTTAGGAGAATGGCGCCAAAAGGAAGAATACTTTGTTGAATTGCCTCCTGAGATTTGTCAGTTGAAAATTGTTGGGTTTTCTAAGGATATTGGAAGTTCAATGTCTCTATTACCATCAATCATGCATCGACTTGAAAGTTTTCTTGTGGCCATCGAATTGAAGAACAAATTTATTGATTCATTTCCAGAGGGAGCAGAAGTCACTTCTAATAGGGTATTTGTCCATTTTAAAAGTAGTATAGTTTTTCAAAGTTCAATGATCTTATAAATCTTGTACCGACCATTATTCTGTTCCAGTATAATATGTTTTCACTAGCATCATGGAAATGCCAATGATCTGAAATTGGGTACAGGTTCTTGAAGCAATCACAACGGAAAGATGCAGCGAGCACTTTTCTCTTGAAAGGCTTGAAGTGCTTGGTGATGCATTTCTCAAGTTTGCAGTTGGTAGACATCTTTTTCTTAAGCATGATGTTTTAGACGAGGGGCAGCTAACAAGAAAGCGTTCTAACATAACAAACAATCATAACTTACTCAAGTTGGCAAAGAGGAAAAATTTACAGGTAACTTATGTGAATCTTATATCCTTGAGGCTAAATGATTTTACTTATTATTATTTCTGGTATAACCCCTTCCTTGAATGTCACTTCATAATTGAATTTTCTGTCTTTAGAAAAGAGCCATCCAATATGCTTTAACCTGATGCACTGCGAACAAACTGGGATTCATCTTATATTTAATAAAATGATTATTGGCTAAGTCTAGCGGTATATTGTAAAGACCAAACTTGCTTTTCTTACCCTTAAAGAAAGAAACAATGCATTTTTTTTTTTGGATTCAGTAATATACCACTTATGAATATGTGCTTTGTAATATGGTATGTGATATAGCTGTTGGCCTATTGCTATTTTCATACCAAAAGCAATTTTCAGGAATTAGATACGATAGACTGCGAACAAGATGATGTTAAATTGTTAATAACAATGTATATCACAGAAGTAATCATCCCTTGTGTGATGTGTGAACTAGTAGACCTTAACCATGTAAAGAAGGACCAGCATACTATTGCTGCGTAAGAATAAGAAACCTCATTATGAATGTAAGTATTTATCTGCTTCATGACAAATAGCTTTGGACAACTCTACAAAATCTCGTCTTCTGGTTTGCATACTTGGTCCGTTACATATTGCTAGTGTCGAGTTCCATGCCACGACTTTTTTATTTTCTCTAAATAATTTTCTTTTTTCATAGTAGTTCCTTTAGTACTAACAAGAATGATCAATGTGATAATATTTTACAATTTCTCCAGATAATCTAATTTGCTACTCCTTGTTAACATGCGTCAAAATGTCTATTTATCTTTGCCATTTGATTTAAGGTTCTTAATTCTTCATTGAAGTTGAACTGGTTTCCTTTTAGATTACAAAATGAACTGAACAACGATATGAAACTTTTATGAATTTTATTGCCATGTCATGACTTGACTCTAGTCAGTATCAGTTTCATGAGTTCATTTCTCTTGCTTGTTGATGAAGGGAGTGCTTAACCTTAAGTAGAACAAAGAGATGATGTTATTCAAGTGCTTCTTTTTCTTCTTGTCTTGGTGTTTCTTGAAATGATTTTCTGATGTCAGGCAAGGTTTGATGTATTTCTTTGTTGTTCTAATGCTTATTGTACAAAAAATATTTCACAGGTGTACATACGTGATCAAACACTTGAGCCTAGCCAATTCTTTGCATTTGGCCGTCCTTGCACTGTATCTTGTAATAAAGAAACTGAGAAAAGTATACACCCCCGGTGTTATGTCAAGAAAAAGGGTGCAAATTCTGAAGTTAGGTGCACAGAGTGTCATCACTGGTTGCACAAGAAGACCATTGCAGATGTTGTGGAATCTCTTGTGGGAGCTTTCATTGTTGATAGCGGCTTCAAAGCAGCAACTGCGTTCCTCAATTGGATGGGCATCGAATTGGACTATCCATCATCACAGATTGACAATATCTGCCATGCAAGTCAGATATTTTTGTCTCTTGCTGATCAGGTGGATGTTCGCGCCCTTGAGAATATTTTGGGACACGAGTTTGCCCATAAAGGTTTGCTCATACAAGCCTTTGTCCATCCGTCTTTCAATAACTTGGGAGGTTGCTATCAGGTATGCACTTATCTCCATTTCAATGAATATAATTTATATATTTTGCACTTCCCTATCTTCATCACCAACAAATTTGGTTTGTTTTGAACCAGAGACTTGAATTTCTTGGGGATGCTGTGTTGGACTATTTGGTCACTTCATATTTGTATACAGCGTATCCAGAATTGAAACCTGGCCAGTTAACGGATTTGAGATCCATGTCAGTGTGCAACCTTACATTTGCTGATGTAGCTGTACGTTGGTCCTTCTTCAAATTTATGATGTGTGGGTCTCCTGATCTCCGTGAATCAGTGATGAAATACGTGGAAAAGAACAGAACTTCAGCATCAGAGATAAACTATATTGAAGAGACACACTGTCCAAAGGTAGTTTTGTATCTGTCTCAGATGTTAATTAATCTTTCTTTTTGCAATGATAGGACCCTTTCATTTTGTAGAGTTCACTTTAAATAGAGATTAGTTTTGGCTTAGTTTGTCTAGTTGGTGATTTGCTTCAAGTGCTAGCAGAACATCAAAAAGTTTACAGGACCAACTATTTTTGACAAATATGTAAGAAACGTAAAACAAATAATTGGCTCAAGTTGTTATAGTTGATTGTTAGCATGAATAGTTTACTACAAATGGAACTCAGTTGCTAAACTTATATGCAAATAAAAGGAAATACCTATTGTGCAATGTCTGTGCATATATATATATATATATATAGATATTTCTTTTTTTAAATGATAAAAAGAACCTTTGCTAAACTCGTTGGCACAAGTTGTTATAGTTAATTGTAGTGTACCACCAATCATTTGCTAAACTTATTTTCAAATAAAAAGAAATAACTATAATGCAAGTGTGTGCACATATATATTTTTTATTTAACTTATTTTTTCAATGATAAAATGGAGCCTTGCTGCAAAACTTATAATGTTCACATTGTTTTATGCCCTTTGAACTATATATCTCAGATATGATGCATCCCAGAAAATTCTAAAATCTATTATTTCTAACTAAATTGAAAATTACTAGTTACTTTTATGACAAGAGTCACAAGACATGATGTCTGAAAAATGCTAGGATTTTCTACCTGCTATGGTGGTCCTGTTTAATACAAAATTTACCGACAGAAAAATGCTATATAACAATTGAAAAAAAAAATTCCTTTCTGTACAAGTATTTCTTGTCAATTCTCAAGGAAATAATGTTAATATTGAAAAATTTCATATCATGGTGGAAGGAATGAAAACTAAATTGTAATTCAACTATATGTGTGCAGGTCCTAGGGGACTTGGTTGAGTCATCTATGGGTGCTGTGCTTCTTGACACTGGGTTTGATTTGAACCATCTGTGGAAGATAATGATATCCCTGTTGGATCCTGTTCGTAGCATTTCTAAGTGGCATATGAATCCTCTTAGGGAACTCAGAGAACTATGTCAATCCTATAACTGGGATTTGCAGTTCTCTAAAATGAAGAAAAATGGTCGAATTTTAGTTGAAGCCAAAGTGTACAATGATCAGATTTCTGCAACAGCTTCTGCCTTGGACATTAGTGGAAGAAGTGCCAAAAGAATGGCTGCAAAAAAATTATTTGAATGTTTAAAGGTAATACTTCAAAAGGCAATTTTTGTTTTTTATTTTTGATTTTATTTTTGTTTTTTGTTTTTGTTTTTGTTTTTGTTTTCTGTTTTTGTTTTTGTTTTTTGTATTTTGGTTGTGTCTAGGTACATGAAGTTGTCTTCTAATCTATTATTTTTATCTTCTTTAACTATAACAGAGGAAGGAGTGTGTCACTCACCAATAGGCACTTTGAAAGGAGAATAGAACTAGGGAACTATTATTGGATGAAATGTTCACAATGAAGCATTCCAGAAATGCACACTATTTGCACAATGATGACATTTCTGAAATGCAAACCATTTGCACGAAATGTGCACAATGAGGACATTTTAAAAATGCACACCATTTGCACAATGATGTATTATTGGACACATAATATGCACGTATGACAACAAAGCTTTGCATGAAATGTGCACAATGATGACATTTCAAAAATGCATACCATTTCAAAACTAATTATCGCACAAAATGTGCACAATGATGGCATTTCAGAAATGCACACCATTTGCACAATGATTTACTGGACACATAATATGTCAGTATGAAATGGAACAGGAAATGCAACAAAGTTTTGCATGAGTGATCGGAATTGGTTCCGGGAAAGGGCCTCTAGGAGAATGGAACTCTTTCAATTTTAGTGTTGAAAACATAAAGTATGTTATTTTCCTTTCGTAGAAATGAATATTTTGTTTTGTAACGAAGATAATTATTTTCTTGGATTTTTCATATTTTCCACAAGAATTGACACGGTTAACATTCAAATTGATCACCAACAACCTTGTTACGTTTTCTCACTCAAGTCCCTTGTTCTGATTGATTCTCATTTCTCAGGCTCAAGGCTTCAGATCCAAGTCACCGTCACTGAAAGAAGCTCTTAGAACCAGTGCGAGACGGGAAGCAGTGTTGCTTGGATTCGATGAAGTACCATCCAAACCTAAGGTTCAGGAAGTATCTCCAAGCGATCGTATATCAAAGCTATATCCCCGTAGCGAGACATCTCCTGCCATTCATCTAAAGGATACCTATGATCCTAATCTGCAAGTGGCAGGTACTGACATACCTAAGCAAACTGCCCCTCTTTCCCAATGTTTATGATTTCATCGCATTATCTCACTTAAAACAACATATTAGGTGCTTCCACCATTAAATCTGCCAAGTCTCGTCTAAGTGAAATATGTGCTGCTAATTGCTGGAAGCTGCCCACGTATGATTGTTGGAAAGAAACAGGGCCAGACCATCTGAAAGAGTAAGTTACAAGCTGAATTCAATTCATTTATGTTATAGTTTCACGCAGAAAAAGTAAGAACGACGACTCTTGCATGGCTTAATTACTTGGTTATATGTTACTTATTTTTGTAATTATTTACATACAGATAGAAGACAGATAACTTACTCAATATTATTCTCTGTTCAGGTTTGTTTACAAGGCGGTGCTTCAAAATCCGAATAAGCCGCAGGAGCTGTTTGAGTTTTATGGAGAACCACGGGCGAAAAAGAAAGAAGCAGCCGAACATGCAGCAGAAGGGGCATTATGGTACCTGAAAAATGAAGGGTACATATGATGGCTAAAGTGAACTAGGGATCCATTTTTATTCCTTTTGCACAATATATTAGCAGTGTATATTTTGTATAAATATAGGAATTATATTTTTGTGTATTTATATGGTCCTCTTTGTATTTAGTTGGTAAATATTCTAGGGTTGTAACCATATATATATTGATTCAATGGAAAATCCCGATCAGGGAGATTTACACATTCTCACACAATATTCTTCCCCCTCCAACATAGAAGTAATTCTCTGAAAAAAAAGGAAATATTGCAGAAATAAAATTTTATTAAAGTAAATTTTGGTAATACAATCTCTACAAAACACTGATTCGTCTCTTTGAGAACTTCACCTAACTTTTTGAATTTAGAGTTTAATCTTCAATTAGATGTTCTTAGGACTTAAAAGTTGAGTTTGATAACGCTAATTCGAGGCTTGATACTTTTCTTTTTGAATTAATCGTTGAATTTGAAGACCTTTGAAATGAACTTTTGATATGAGAAAGAACATTTTCAACACCACAAAGATCATCGTGTGATTTGATTGATTTATGATTTGGAAACGCTGATCGGAGCAAAGCTTTGATCTCAAATCAAATATTGTTTCTGGAGAATTTCTATGAAGAACACCTTTGAATATCGATCGGAGGGGTACACCGCGATGATCTCAATTCGAACGTCGTTTAAGAAGGATTTCTATGAAAAATACATTTGAATGCCTAAGAATCAATCTTGGAGATAATTATGTTTTTGCGTTGAAATTCTTCAAATGTTGGGTGAATTTTGGTGGGAAAATGAGTTTCAATTTATGAGCGTGAGGTGGAGAATCTAATGAGTCTAAAATTATAATGTAACAATTTGAGTAGACCTCCACAATTCATATATTTTCAATATTTTTTAGATAAGTAGATGTGCACCATTGCAATGCATCTAACAAAATTAAAATATTGTCATAATCCTCTACCTATAAAAGTGTGGGTGTTTCGACACAAATATCCCCACATCTATAATTATAAGTTAAGGTCAAACACGTAAATTTTCATATAATTAAGTTGCACTAATTAATTTCAAAATAATAATGGTGGCAAAATAATTTATATCTATCACTATAATAAACTCCCACTAAATTAAAGAAGACATAAAAAAAAAAAAAAATCACATATTGATATTTTAGTTTTTGTTACTTTGTCGTTATATCATATATTTATTACTGTTTAGTTGAATTTTTTTAAATGAAACTTTAAGTGGACGGGATTTTATTTAATTAAAGTTTACTCGGTTGTGTTCAGGATTGAATTTATAGAGTAGCACTTTCAATTTTTACGACTTCATATTCTAAATCAACATCATCAGGTATTGTAATTTTTATGCCCAATAACTTCTGTATTTCAAATTTTGTTTGAATCATGAAGTCTTCTATTAATTATTAGATGAGAATGTGATATTTCATTACTAAAGAAAATAATGTTATTTTATGATATGAATGATGGCATTATATCAAAATAGTATTTATACTTAAACTTTAGCTTACGTCATTTAAATTATTCATATCTCCCTGATTCTTAAAAATATGAGTTGCTTATTACAAATTCATATCATAACTAAAATAGCCTTAGATCATATTATAACATATACAAAGAATCAAGTCATTTGATATATTCAACAAGATTAAATTGAATTATTAAGATGCCTATCATAAAAATTCTGAATAAAAATTGGAATGTATTGAGAAGGGGAAACGAGAGCTCAATAGTTATTTTCTAACTTGAATTTTTTTCAAAATTTAATAAAAGTTAATTTTATTTTAAATTACATCTCAAGAGCTTGCAACAATTTAAGCATATACTTAGACGTTTATTTGATGTGATTTTTATCATTTTAAGTCAGGTATTAGAAAAAGTTAAACATTTTGACCTTTTCAATTTTGACAAAGTGATGCAAGTAAGAATTATATAATTTTAGATAGAATAAAGAAAAAGTTTATTCGTAAATTTTCAAACTAATGGAGTGAGTTAATATAATAGAGGTAGTTTAAGATTTTTTTGTTGAAATTTATTATTTTAGTCGTGCCATACCTTTTAGATGAAAATTTTAAAAGGGTTCTCATTAGAACGTATGTAAAAATATATTTGATAATATTTTCATCATTTGTAAGTTAAGGAAATGACATTTCATATATATGTGATTTTTAATTAACTATGAATGTAACTATATTACAATAAGGAGAAGAAGAAAAGTATATACTAATGAGTTGTGATTTTATAATTAAGTTTATTTAGCATTGATGTTTAATAAAAATTATGAACAAACATGACAAATATTTCAATTTGTTAAATTATGTTTATTTTCCTTCTTATGGTTTGATTCATTTACTTAGTTACGACATATGTTATAATGAAAGATTTATAAAAGAGTTTCATGTGAAGAGAAAAAAAGTAAAGTAAATAGTGTCTCTGGTATTAAATCAATCAAAACTAGAAAAAGAATATTTATTTTTCTCTCTACATATATATACTTAAAATAGATGCGGAAAATATAAAATAACTTAAAGGAGTTTCATGTAACATTAAGTATAATTAATTTCAAAATGAAAACGAATTTCAAATTTGCAAAGGAAGAGGAAGGAGAAACAATAAAAATAATATGTTATTACTTTAAAGAAAAAGTGAAAAGATTGATAATAGAAATAAGTAGGTCTATAAGTAAGTCTCCAGGAACCACCAGGAACCATTCATAAAAATATTAACCACTTAAAATTATTACATAAATATGTATCTTTATGGCTTATTAGCTGTGACTTCTAAAATTAATAAGTAAAATTTAAAATTTAGTCCTCTAAATAAAAAAACCTACTAATCTTTGTGGTTATGTATATTTAGTCAATTTATTAGAAATCGTTGACAATCTACCGACGATGAAATTTTTCAAAAAAAAGAAAATGGATATCCAAGAAAACATAAAGTAAGATCTTACACAAAAACTTTTTTGCGTTCATGAAAAAAAACAGTATCGGAAGTATTCTAAGTATATTTATCTAATTAGTTTTAAGTCAGAACACCAAGAAATTTTCTAGCTTATTTAATCAATGTATTAAAAAGTATAATCTTGAAATTCATGAGTACATTGTACAACGCAATGAACATAGAGAATTAGAAGTCTAAATAATATACAAAACCCAAGAGAACAAAATAATAATAATCCATGTATACACAAAAATAAGATCATTTACGCAACATGGTCATATATCAAGGAAAAAATTATTTAGTGTTGATGTTTTTTAAAAGAAAGTGGCCCTAATTTTACATCAATCTAAATTAAGGATAAATATATGTCCATATATATGTATGCAAGTTTAAAAGAAAGATAAAATAAATTAAAGAAGTTTCACGTAACATTAAATATAATTAATTTCCACAAACAAAAAATAATTTTATTTACAATTATGGTTTTTAAGCATATACGTTTGATCATTTTTACTTTAAATCATTAATAACATCCACCTAAGATGGAATTTTTTAAAAAACAATAAATATCCAACAAAACATAATGTAAGAGCTTATACAATTAATGTGATAATAGATCAAGTAAAACCTCTTTTGTATTGATGGGAAAAAAATACTGAAAGTATTCTAAGTATATTTAATCAACTAATTAATTATTTAGTCATAGAGCACCAAGAAGTTTTCTAGCCTATTCATCAAAGTATAAAAAAATATAATTATGAAAAATATTCATGCATACGATATGCAGCACAATGAACTTTAAGAACCATAAGTCTAATTAAAAACTAAAAACAAAAAGAACAAAACGATAATTATTTATGCAGACAACATAATGAGACCATTTAAGAAGCACTGTCATAAATCAAGCAAAAACTTCTTTAGTGTTGGTGTTCTCCTTTTTCTTCTTTTTTTGTAAAAAAATATTCCGATTCTAAGTTTATTTAATCTAATTATTTTCTTTTTCATGATACACCTTAGTTTTTTTTAGCCAATTCGATTCAATTAGAATGTAGGTGTGCCACGTGCAACGCACGTGAGACTTTTCTAGTTTACCTATAAAAGTGTGGGTGATTTCTTATAAATTAATGTATATAAATAAATAGCCCTCTACTTATAACTATAATTGAAGGATAAAAAAGTCAATTGCCAATTGTAACTCATAAACTTTACTAATCAATTATTTATTATAACTCTAAAATCATCTTTAAAAAAGATGGTGCAAATGAATGTCCTAAATAATTACTTTTTACTTAATTTTTCTTCAAAATGATTTAAGTTAAAAAAACCAACTAAATCGTTAATCCTTGAGTTACAAAGAAATGTTCTAAAGATTTAAGGACTTAAATGATGATGATGATGATATTAATTATGTGCACTTGAAGAGGCATACAAGTGCGATAAACTAATTTTGTACAAAAATCTCCGTATTTTTTAATTTCTTCCACATTTATCACACAATTTATCTCACAAATGAAAGTACAGTGCACCTAAATCTATATATATTTGGAGAAATATTAATTTTCTTTATTTATATATGTATATATTATTCTTTATATATTTTCGTAAAATTTTAAGTTTATAATAATGTAATGCTTAAAGTTGATAAAAGGTAATGCATTATCTTAGAATAAATTTTACATAATAAAAAAAAAAAAAAGTTCGATTAAGTCTTAAAAACGAAAATATATGTTTAAAGTATTACTAATCAGATAGAAAACTACATAGTTATTGCATTCATTATATCTTATTAAGAAAAACATAATCAGTATGATTAGAGATTTACAATGATTAAATTGATAATATAATCTCAATTATTCTAATAATAAAGTACAAAGAATTATTAATAATTTAAAGGTAATTAATTAATTTAAAAATATTATTTTTTTTCACGTATAAAGTATAGAGATAAAAGACCTTTTATAAATATAACTCTTCATAAAAATACCACATACTTTAGTTTATCAACTTTTAAACTTTTGAATATTTTGCAAAATAAAGTTAAGAAAGCTTTCAAATGATATGTAATAAGCATATTTATATAAGAAAAAAAAAGCATGTCATTCAAAATAAGTTATTTAATAAGATTATGTTCATTATAATTTTCGTAATGTTATCTATAATAATATTATTTTCACCGTAAATTTTATGTGAAATTATATTAGATAACAACCATAATTTTTTTGGGGGTTCTTTGGTGTAATGAAGATTAAACTTTTGAGCTACGACTATCGTGAGAGAGTGACACTAGATTACTAAAGTATAGAAAAATAATATCTTCGTAGTTGTCAAAAACTTAAAGTACCTAAATATTTTAAAAAAACATACAAATAGTTCTTGGAAAATAAAATGTATTAAAACATATATTTAAATCAAATAGATATTTTCGTATTAATAATTATTTTATCTCACGACATATAATTCAATTTCTTATTTACTTATTTAGAATACTTAGCTATTTTGTATTTGTAAAGTTTACGAATCACGTGCAAACGCACGTGCAAAAACTAGTTTATAAAGATGTATGAGTGACATGTAATGTGGAAAAAAGGAAAAAAGAAACTTCAAATTGTAATGACGTAACATATGAAGATGTCATGATACAAATATGAAAGTTACAAAATGTTAACTCAGATTCAGAAAATGATCAAGAACAAGACACAAAACTCACTCAAACAATAAGATTCACACCTTGTGAATTCAAGATGAAAATGAATCTAAAACTGAAAACAAAACAGCACAAAAGGATTTAACGTGGTTCGGTTTGTGAAACCTACATCCATGGGTGACAATGCCTTCACCAATTCACTAACACTCAACTGTTTTACAAGAGAATTACACAATCAAGCTTCCAAGAGAAATAATCCAAACTACTTCTAGCTCTACTTCTCTAAACTCTTGTATCTCTCCACTCTTACAATTGAGGGCTCTAGAATGGTTACAAATGTGTATATATATCATGTATATAGCTCAGAAACCGACTAACTACATCCATTGGCTTTAAAATAGAAAAACAGATAAAACAGAATCTGGAAACTGTCAACATCAGTCTGCAACGGTTTCTTCACCCTTTGACAACGGTTTTGGAACTTTTGACAACGGTTGAGATCTTGAAACTGTTTTTCCCACCAAAAACGGTTTTAACTGAATTTTGTGCTATTTCCAGCTCCTTTTTACTTCACTCCGATTTCTGTAAATCCAATGCATAGGAGTTATGAAGCCACACTTGATTCTTAGCTCACACAAAATATAAAGATAACCCCATAAATAACAAACTATGTTATAAAATACATCCCTCTCCACAAAAGTGTTATTCCTTCGCCAGCGTTGATATATAAGGATCACTAAACCATGCATTCCGACCTGCAACTCTTAAGAAGAAAACACATATATTATTCATTTTCATAAGAAGACACCAGTGATTGACTTTAACATCTTTTTCAACCTGTATGAGAAAATCGTTAATGTTGAAATTTGGAATATAGTTTTAGGTCGGACGAGGGATTAAAGACATCCTCAAGTCGCAATATTTCTTTCATTATTAGATGACATGTAAATGAACTACAAATAACACTCAAATGAAATGATCATATACACGTGCAATGGACATGCATTCACCAGAATCGGTTGTTCTGAGAATATCCAGGAGATTGATTTTGTTGCTTGTTGACATTCTGATTTGGAAAGGTGCGTTTGCCATTGGATCCAACAGTTAGGTTGGCAACAGCTGATTCCAAATTCTTAAACTGTTTTTCAACACGAGCCTCTTGAGAGCGTAGCAAACCTTCTATATCTGAAACTGTGTATGGATCTAGTCTGGTATTAACGGACAAAATGAATGTGTCATACTCGGGTGGCAAACCTTCAAAGATGGCATCTATGTGTGCCTTATCATCTAATTTGTTTCCAACAAGAGCAAGCAAATCAACACACTGCCTAATTTTCAGGAAATACTCATTCATGGTTAATGACCCTTTTTGTTGATTTTGCAGCTGTAACTTGTATTGACTTACTTTAGCTCGGATCTGGAGCGAAAAATATGACTCAATTGTAGACCAAACCTGCGAAGAAGTATCATAATTGATCAAACGGGGCAGAACCGCTTCAGAGACGGATGCCAAGATCCATGACAGGATTAATTGATCCTGTTGTTCCCAATCAAGGAATACAGAACTGATGTGACCAGCTTGTTTATCAGAATCCGAGGCGAATTTGGGCGGAGATTGCACCGTCGAATCGAGGAAATGGCTGAGGCGATGACCACGAACAGTGGATTGGATCTACTTTCTCCATATAAGGAAATTATCAGCTGATAACTTGGTGGATAGAGGATGGGTGAAAACTACAGGAGTGAATTTGGTGGAGGATGAGGAATTATGCATGGCGGAGAGAGATCGGAATGGGATCGGAAAGAATCCTAGAGACCGGTGGCTGAAACTGATACCATACTTTGGTATTGGGGTTTTTCCAATTAGATCCTCTTCCCGGATTGGGTTTTACAACCCTCCTACCGATCGACAACCACAAGCCCATCTCTCTCACTCTCAACCACCTCACAACTTCCCTCATCATCACTCATCTCCTTCTCACACTCTTGATATACCAGAATCCACATCTTGGTACCCAGATTCAGGTGCCACTCATCACTTGACTGCTGATTCAGCCTCTATGACCCAGAAATCGCCTTTCCAAGGGAATAACCAAGTTCACATTGGAGATGGTAAGGGTTTACCCATTGTTAACATTGGTTTTTCTTCTTTTCCTTTCCCTTATATTCCTTCTAGAACTTTATCCCTTAAACAGATTTTGCATGTCCCACAAATCACAAAGAATCTCTTAAGTGTTTCCAAGTTTTCTAGAGACAATAATGTCATGTTTGAATTTCATCCTTATATTTGTCTTGTGAAGGATATCTCAACACGGGAAGTGCTCCTCAGGGGACATCTTCATAATGGTTTGTATGTTTTCTGTCCCATCAAGAATCCCACCACACACTCATACTCTCAGACTGCTTCAATCTGTAATTCTGTTTCTTGTAATACTGCCTCTAATGTTGTTTCCTATGATATTTGGCACTCTAGGTTAGGCCACCCTAGTGATGCTGTCCTTCTGCATGTCCTTAAACAATGTAAATCCAAACTCATGAATAAAAGAACTTCTGCTGTTTGTAGATCATGTTGTCTTGGCAAGCTACACCAATCCCCATTTCCCCCCTCTTCTTCTACTTATTCCTTTCCACTCGAATTGGTTCACTCTGACCTTTGGGGTCCTGCTCCATCCCCTTCTCACAATGGTTATAGATATTACATTAGTTTTGTGGACACTTATTCCAGATTCACTTGGGTCTATATGCTTAAACAAAAATCTAAGGCTATCCAAGCTTTTACTATCTTCAAATCCCAAGCTGAAAAACAACTTGGTCATCCTATAAAAGCTATTCAAACTGATTGGGGTGGGGAGTTTAGAGCTTTTTCTGCTGTTCTTGCTGCTGAAGGGATCATACACAAGATTTCCTGTCCTTACATACACCAGCAAAATGGCTTAGCCGAACGTAAACACAGACATATAGTCGATATGGGTTTATCTCTTTTAGCTCACTCATCTTTACCTATGAAATTTTGGGATGAAGCCTTTCGAACTGCTGTCTTCATCATCATCAGACTTCCTTCTCATGTAACATCTAAAAAATCACCCCTAGAAATACTCTTCAAAATTGCACCTGTCTACACTCAACTCAAAGTGTTCGGCTGCTTATGTTATCCCTATCTTAGGCCTTATAACTCCAACAAATTTGACTTCAGGTCCAAGCCTTGTACATTCTTAGGTTATAGTCTAAATCATAAAGGCTACAAATGCCTTGACTCATCTGGTAGAATTTTCATATGCAGAGATGTCACATTTGATGAGTTTTCATTTCCCTACGCTCAACACAAACAATCATCTCTTGACACGCATCATAATCATAATTCTTCTATTCCACCACCCTTACCCACTGTCTCACCCCTTCCTCCTGTCACTGTCCCTAATCCCTCTCATCATGACACACCCTCCACCTCATCAAAGGAGACTATCATTCCATGCACAAACAACAATACCAATAGAGAGCTTACTTCAAATAGAGAGTGTGAGGCTTCTACTGTCAACAAACACCCAATGGCCACTAGGAGTAAGCATGGAATCTATAAACCGAAGGCTTATGCTGCTGCTTGTGAACCCACAACTCCTGCTGCAGCACTTCTTGACTCTAATTGGAAACAAGCTATGACTGATGAGTATCTTGCTCTTATCAGAAATGCCACCTGGAAATTGGTTCCTTTACCTAAAGGCAAGATACCTATTGGTTGTAAATGGGTTTTTAAAGTCAAAGAAAATCCTGATGGTAGCATTCACAAGTACAAGGCTAGACTTGTTGCTAAAGGTTTTCACCAAAGGCCTGGGTTCGATTTCACTGAAACCTTCAGTCCTGTGGTAAAACCAACTACCATCAGAATTATCTTGACCATTGCCCTTAATAATAATTGGAAAATACGACAACTAGACGTCAACAATGCATTCCTTAATGGCACACTTATTGAAGAAGTCTACATGAAACAGCCCTTTGGATTTGAAGATCCAACTCATCCTGACCACGTAAGTAAACTGGAAAAGTCACTCTATGGTCTCAAGCAAGCCTCGAGAGCTTGGTTTGAGAAATTGAAATCCACATTTCTTTCCATGGGTTACTGCTCAACCAAGTCTGATAATTCTCTGTTCATCAAGATCACTCCTGGCCATACCATCTTTGTATTAGTCTACGTAGATGATATAACTGTGACTGGTAACAGTGAAACTCACATCCAACATCTCATTCAATAGTTACATGTTCACTTTGCCCTCAAAGATATGGGTGATCTGGACTATTTTCTGGGTATTCAAGTCACTAAAACATCAGCAGGTTTGCATCTTTCTCAGACTAAATACATTAAAGACTTGTTGTGCAAAACCAATATGCAATTCGCCAAGCCTGTTACTGCCCCTATGACCACTGGTACCAGACTCACCGCCTATGGGAGTGACCCTTGTAACTGATGTTCATCTTTATAGAAGCATTGCTGGTGCTCTACAATATGTCACCATCACAAGGCCCGAGCTCTCATACTCTGTAAACAAAGTTTGTCAGTTTATGCAGCAACCTCAGGAAGCCCACTGGAAAGCCATGAAACGTATACTTAGATATCTTGCTGGCACTCTCACACATGGCCTTTCTCTTACCAAATCAAATCATCTCAGACTTGAAGGCTTCTCGGACGCTGACTGGGCCTCCGACCTAGACGACAGACGATCCACCACTGGTTTTTGCTTATTTGTGGGTGGCAATCTAGTATCTTGGCAATCGAAGAAGCAACACACAGTGTCTCGAAGCTCCACCGAGGCTGAATATCGAAGCCTAGCTGGAATCGTTGCTGAGATAACCTGGATACATGGCTTGCTGCAAGAATTACACCTTCCACAACAAGTTAAACCCGTTGTTTGGTGTGACAACCTCAGCGCCATACACCTTGCTGCCAACCCGGTACTACATGCACGAACGAAACACATCGAATTGGACCTTTATTTCGTCAGAGAAAGAGTACAGAAGAATCTTATAGACATCAGACATGTACCTTCCAAAGAACAACTCGCGGATGTATTCACTAAAGCGAATTCCAGTGCCGCTTTCAGTTTACTCAGAGACAAACTCAAGGTCTTAGATCTAAGTACCTTGCGTTTGCGGGGGGCTATTAGATGACATGTAAATGAACTACAAATAACACTCAAATGAAATGATCATATACACGTGCAATGGACATGCATTCACCAGAATCGGTTGAGCAACTTGTACGGTTTCTTCCCTTGTAACAGAATTAGTTTAGCCACTGAGCAATCTGTATTTAAATCACCATGGATTCATTGTAACAGTTTCTTAGCTGAAATGTATGGAATGAGAACTCTTTCTCTGCAAACCATCTTCCTTTGTATTCTTTATATCCAATCTTAATATTCATACATGAAATATGAGTGGTAAATGCAAAATAAATGCAATCTTCACAAAAGAAACAAAAATTAAAAAATTAGTTGATATATATATTTTTTTAATAACATTCTGTATATTTTTTCAGACTTCTTGTTTAATTTATGATTACATTTTTCTCCAATCTAAACCACTATATAGTACCATATTGTATTTGAGTCATTTGTAATGAACCCAACAGTAATTTATTATATTTGTTATATATTTTTTCAACTTCTCATTTACCAAAACAATAAATGATAAAATAAAAATTATATTCTTAAAAATAACTTACGAAATCTATAATGGATAATAAATATGAGTTGACAATCAAATTATATTCTATGGCGGCTAATGCCATCAGAAATATTTCCAAGTACACCCCAATTTTATATGAAATAAAAATATTCTTGGACCAAATGACTAAGTTGTTCTTTTTAATTAATAGAATAACTAAAGACACCACAATATATTTTAAGCACACCATATTAGTTTTAATAATTTCTTTAAAAAAACAAAAAGGAATATCGATCGGTTCCCTCCCGAATTGTCATCTTCCTTCATTCTCACTCTCTCCTCTGTTGGGAATTTGACCCACTCTCAGCCACAAAACGGCAAGATAATCAAAAGAGAAAACAATAAACAATCACACAAGAACACTTAAATTTGGTGACCCAGTTCGTTACGAATCGTAACTACGTCTGGGGGCGATACCAAGCCAGGATATGCACTAATATGATAAATTTTTGGAATACTTGATATAATAAAGGAAACAACTTTTTATAATAGTTTAATGAACCCAAAAATCGAACTCAGCTTAAGGCCCACGCAACCTGTTTCGCGCAATAGGCCGCGATTGCGAATCAGCTCTCCACCGCAGCCGCGCTGACTCTACAGCGAAGACACCTTAAGTACGTCACTTTTGTCGCGGCCACGACATCCTGTTGCGGCCACGGTACTTCAGACTTGAATTTAGGCTCCATATTTATTATGGATAATATAGACTAGGTTTATATTTGGTGTAGATCTTTGTATATCTCCTTGTATATCTCTTCATATCTTTTCCTTGTTCATCAAATGTACATACTTATAGTGATATCCATAATCACCAGATTCAAGGGTGATAATATTCCTCACTTACATGGTATCAACCATTCACCGTAAACCCTAGCCTATTTCTCTCCCACCGCCTCTTTTCTCTTTCAATGGCATCAACTGATCCCGTTCCCGTCCCTTCTCTTCATCATCTCATTTCTCTGCAACTCACGTCCAGTAATTACTTGCTGTGGAGCTAGCAAGTCAATGTTGCCCTCTCCAGTTTCGATCTACTGGGCTTCATCGATGGCACATCTGTCCCCCCCTCTGTTATGGTTGACAATGTTGAATCACCTAACCCTGCTTACGCCACTTGGTGTGCGAAGGACAACAGAATCCTTTCTGTCATTTTCTCGACCCTCGCTGAAGAATCAATGGCCGAGGTGCTGGGTTGCAAGACTTCTCGTTCGGCATGGGTGGCACTTGAAGCTGCTTTCGCCCATTCCTCCGTATCCCGTGCAAATCAGTTACGCGAGGAGTTGTTGTTTCTCCGACGTGACGACTCGTCTGTTACTGAATACGGCCGCAAGTTTAAACTGTTGTGTGATCAACTCTCGGCTATTGGTCGACCGGTGGAGGATCATGATAAATCACATTGGTTCTTAAGAGGTTTGGGGCCACAATTTTCTGGTTTCGCTGATACTCGCATGGCTCTAACGCCCATGCCTTGCTTTCGTGATCTGTTGCATCAGGCGCAACAATTTGATATTTTTACGCAGGCTATCGAGGTTACCCCACCTTCTCCAGCTGCTTTTCTTGCCTCTTATCAGTCCAATTCTTCTTCCGATCGACCATCCCGTGGCAACAACCACTCCTCTCACCAAAATCGTGGCAACAATGGTCAAAATCGTTAGCAAAATTATGGGGCTGGTACAACATCAAATCAGGCCAGTCGCAGTGGTCAATTTTCTAGTGGTCGCGGTAGCTCGTCTAACAGTGGTGGGGCTCGTACCACGCTGTCAGCTGTGTCGTGGCGAACATTATGCTGATAAATGCCCTCAATATTTGCAACTTCGGGCATCTGCTTCTTCTCCCGCACAGCTTGCTCAAGCTTTTAATGCCTCCTGCAATGTTTCTGAGCCATCGTCGGATTGGTACGTCGACTCGGGTGCCTCCGCTCACATGACAGGTCACTCTTCCTCATTGGAATCTCCTGCCCCTTATTCTGGTACAGGCCATGTCGTTGTCGGCAACGGCCAATCTCTCTCTATTTCTCATATTGGAAATATTTCGTTATCTAATGATGTTAATTTACTTGACGTTCTGGTGGTGCCACATTTGACTAAAAATCTGCTTTCCATAAGTAAACTTAAGGCCGATTATCCTGTCAATGTTATTTTTTCTGATAAACACTTTGAAATTCAGAATCGGGTGACAAAACGAACTTTGGCTCAAGGACGCTGTGAGCAGGGGCTTTATGTTTTGGAGCGTGGACATCCGGCGCTTGTGGCCGCCCTTCGTTCTACTCATTTAAAAGCTAGTTATGATTTATGGCACTTGCGATTGGGGCATGTCCCTTTCGCTATTGTTTCTTATTTGAATAAGTTGGGATATTTATCTATTACGTCCCTCTTACCGAATCCTGGTTTATGCACTTCTTGCCAATTGGCTAAAAGTAAACGTTTAACTTTTGCCTTAAATGATAAACGTGCCAATGCAGTTCTTGATTTAATTCATTGTGACCTCTGGGGTCCGTCTCCTATTACCTCTCCTGAGGGGTACTGTTACTATGTGGTGTTTATCGATGATTTTTCCCGTTTCTCTTGGATTTATCCACTACGTGCCAAATCCGAACTGTTTGATGTATTTGTCCGCTTTCACAAATTTGTATGCAATCAGTTTTCTAGTTCACTCAAGGCTTTTCAAAGTGATGGTGGGACGGAGTTTGTGAATACTCGTATGCGTTCTTTTTTTTACTTACATGGCATTCGTCATCTTATTTCTTGTCCCTACACGCCTCAGCAAAACGGTCGAGCTGAGTGTAAGCATCGTCACATTTCTGAGTGTGGCCTTTCTATGATGTTCAAGCCAATATTGCTGCTTCTTATTGGTTTGATGCGTTTGTCACTGCTGTATACATTATTAATCGGCTTCCGATTCCCGTTTTATCTCAAAAGTCACCTTTTGAAGTTTTATTTGGCACTGTTCCTAATTATGCAAACTTCAAACCATTTGGATGTCATGTTTTCCCTTATCTTCGTGATTATGCAGCTAACAAATTAATGCCTCGCAGTCACCCGTGCGTGTTTTTAGGATATTGCAGTTCCTACAAAGGGTTTCGGTGTCTCGATCCTACTTCCACTTGGATCTTTGTCACTAGGCATGCTTGCTTTGATGAGATGTGCTTTCCGTTCTCCCGTTCACCCAATCTTCAGACTGTTCCCTCAGTTGAGATCTCTAGTTTTCTGGAAACTGGGATCTCTTTGCCTCGTACCACTGCTCCTTTGCCACCATCCTCGGTGCCTCCTTTTTCGGAGCTTCCTGTCCCTTGCCAGGCCTGTTCTCACTCAGACCAGACGCTTGATCCTAATCCTGGATCAGCCGCTCCTGCTGCTCCGCCTATTGTACCTCCGGCTGCACCCGAGCCTGCCTCTCCGGTTGCACTGCCTCCTGCTGGACCGCCTCCGGCCCCTTTATCTACGATTTCATCTCATCTAATGCAGACGCGGGCCAAGTCAGGTATCTTTAAACCAAAATATCTCGTTAATATTGCCATCACATCTTTATTGTCTGCTTTATCTGTTGCCTCTGAGCCCCGGGGTTTCAAGTCTGCTATGAAGTCTCCCGCTTGGCTCTCCGCTGTGCAAGAGGAGATCGATGCTCTTCGTTCTAATGACACTTGGGATTTGGTTCCGCCTCCACCTAACACGAACATTGTCGGATCCAAATGGGTGTTTCATACGAAGTATCACTCGGATGGTTCAATCGAGCGCCACAAGGCTCGGTTAGTTGCTCAGGGTTTTACCCTGATTCCAGGCTTGGATTTCAGTCACACATTTAGTCCGGTTGTTAAGTCTGCCACTGTTCGGGTCATCTTGGCTCTCTCCGTTCGTCAAGGTTGGTCTCTCCATCAGCTAGACGTCAAGAACGCTTTTCTCAATGGCGTTCTTTTGAAGTCGGTTTTCATGGCTCAGCCACCCGGTTTCGTGGATCCTCGCTTTCCGGATCATGTGTGTCGTCTCAAGAAAGCACTCTATGGTCTTCGACAGGGCCCCTTAGCTTGGTTTCAGCACTTCAGCTCCTATCTTCTGGGTCTTGGTTTCTTTGCCAGTTGCTCTGATTCCTCTTTGTTTTACCTCCATCGAGGTACCTCCGTTATTTATCTTCTGCTTTATGTAGATGACATTATTGTTACTGGCAATGATTCTGTTTTGCTTCGTCGGTTTATTGATCGCACTCACACTGAATTTGCGATTAAGGATCTTGGTAAGCTTAACTACTTTCTTGGGCTCGAAGTTTCTCATACTCCTACAGGTCTCTTTGTTGGTCAAGCTAAGTATGCCCGAGACATCTTAGAGCGTGCTCATCTCTTGGATTCTAAGCCCGTTGCTACCCCTTTGGCTGCTGGCGAGTCTCTTGTAAGCTCCGGCTCCCCATTCCATGATCCGACTTTATATAGATCTCTAGTGGGTGCTCTTCAGTATCTCACTATCACTCGCCCAGATTTGTCTCATGCTGTGAATATGGTCAGTCAGTTTCTTCATTCCCCGACAGAGGATCACTTCCTGGCTGTTAAGCGCATTCTCTGCTATGTGAAAGGCACCATTCACTTTGGCTTATCTTACACATCCCGCTCTGATGCCACCATTGTCGGCTACTCTAATGCTGATTGGGCGCGTTGTGTTGAGACACAACGGTCCACATATGGTTACTCCATTTTTTTGGGAGGAAATCTTGTTTCTTGGAGTTCCAAAAAGCAACCCACTGTTGCTCGTTCCAGTTGCGAGTCGGAATACAGGGCTCTTGCGAATGCTGCTTCAGAAATTATCTGGTTCACAAATTTATTGGGTGAGCTTCGCGCTTTGCCTCCTTCACGCCCCCTTCTTCTGTGTGATAACAAGAGTGCTGTCTTCTTAAGTCAGAACCCTATTGCCCACAAACGGGCCAAGCACATTGATATTGATTGTCACTTTGTACGTGAGCTCATCTCCGCTGGAAAGATCTCCACCAAGTTTGTTCCGTCCTATCTCCAGCTTGCGGATATCTTCACCAAAAGTCTTCCCCGTCGTGCCTTCGAGTTTTTACGGTCCAAGCTTTGCATTGATTGCCATCCCTCGCACCGCTTGAGGGGGGGGGGGGGGGGGTATTATGGATAATATAGACTAGGTTTATATTTGGTGTATATCTTTGTATATCTCCTTGTATATCTCTTCATATCTTTTCCTTGTTCATCAAATGTACATACTTATAAATAGTGATATCCATAATCACCAGATTCAAGGGTGATAATATTCCTCAGTTACAATATTCAACAATCTCCCACTTGGAGACTAAAACACCTTCAACCGACCATTCTCCTTTGTTCTCCTTCCCGTTTCTGCTTGGTATCACCATCTCCTCTTATTCTTCAAGTTCCGAGGCCAATTGAAGTTATGCACAACTTCAATTTCTCTAAGGTCACTACCTTAGTAAACATGTCAGCTGGATTCTCACTCCCAAAAATTTTCACAAGTCGCAAGGCTTTGTTTTCTAATAGGTGCCGAATGAAATGATACTTCAACTCAACGTGCTTCGTTCTCGAATGAAAAGCCGGATTACTAGCCAAGAAAATTGCACTCTGACTATCGTTGTAGAGTACACTATTTTCACGCTCCTTCCCAAGTTCACTCAAGAAACTTTGCAACCACACCATCTCCTTACTCGCCTCCGTCACGGCTATGTATTCCGCCTCCGTGGTGGACAGTGCAACCACATTTTGCAACTTTGATGTCCAAGAAATCACTGTACCACCGTAAGTAAAGATATACTCGGTCGTACTCTTTCTCCCATCAAGATCGTTCGATGCTAGGCCCGCATCAACGAAACCAACTAACTCAGAATTTCTTCCGTCAAAGCACAATGCTTTATTTGTGGTACCTCGCAAATACCTTAGAATCCACTTCACCGTCTCCCAATGTTGTTTCCCGGGATCACCCATGAATTAGCTCACTACTCCCACTGCATGCGCAATATCCGGACGAGTACAAACCATGTCATACATGATACTGCCAATTGCCGATGCATATAGAACATTCATCATTTGGGTACGTTCCTCTTTAGTACTTGGTGACTCCTTCTTCAACAACTTAAAGTGACCCCCCAAGGGTACATTAACCGGCTTCGAATCCTCCATGTTGAACCTTTCCAGGACCTCCTGTGAAAGATAATGTAGATATCAGTTCAATTTCATCAAGTGGTCATGGTTTGTAGTAGAGGTTGTGAGGAATCAGGAACCGGGTTCAAGTTGGGAAGAACCGGGCTGGAGAATTGGTTTTAAGGCAGATTAGTTTTGAAGGTTAGTGAAGAACCGGAGTCAAAACGGTTATAACAGAATTATGCAACGGTTTGGAACCGTTGCATGTAGAACCGTTGTGAAAGGCCCGTCTACCAGTTTTGAGCAGTTGGAACATAATTGGTTACAACTCCTGATAGTTTTTTATTCGAGCTTAGACCTTTATATACATTTGTTCCACTAGTAGAGACGTGTTGATACACGCTATTTTCCCTCTGTAAACACTACACAATCATTAGAATTAGAAAGCTAGGGTTCTTAAGCTCAATTCGGTTTGTGAATTGGAGTTTCTAGTTTTCTGGGTTGTTTCTTGTAATTGGTTGTTCAGTGGAGTGAATTGAGGTGTATAGAGCCTCCGTGGATGTAGATCACATTGAGCGAACCACGAAAAAGCTTCGTGTTCTTCATTTTGTTTCTGTTTTGCGTTCGGTCCTTGTTTAGCCGAATTCCAGTTTGTTTTTAATTCTTTTCTGGTTTGAACTTGTTTGTGTGTGTGTTGTAAGTGTTTCATTTCTTAACAGATACACCAAATTTGCCGCTATATTCCTCTCGATTCTGATACCCAAAATTTGCTTCACTTCTCCAAGATTCTTCTTGGAGAACCTCTCAGAAAATTGCTTCTTCAACCTCTCCAAGATCCTTCATGAAGATGGATGTGGAGAAGTTTTCAGGTAAAAACAACTTCTCACTTTGGAAAATCAAAATGAATGTTGTATTGATTCAAAATGGGCTAGACTCTGCACTTCTTCCTGTTGATCAATGGCCTGATGCTGAGAAATCTAAGTTTCCAGAACTGGATAAGAAGGCTTTGAGTCTTATATTCCTCTGTTTGGGTGATAAACCTTTGAGGGAGGTATCAAGGTGTAAGAATGCAGTGGAGGCATGGGGAAAACTGGAAGAACTCTATCAATCAAAGTCTATATCAAACAAACTATTTCTGAAGCAGAAATTGATGTCTTTCAAAATCACTGATGACAAGATTATCTCTGATCAACTTGATGAGTTTGTCAAGATGATTGAAGAATTAGAAGATCTGGGGGTGAACTTGGAGGATGATGATAAGGCTCTGATGTTGTTAAATGTTCTTCCAAAGTCCATGGAAAGCTTCAAGGATGCATTAATGTTTGGAATGGATGGAAAAATCAGTTATGAATCCATTCTATCAGCATTGAAGACAAAGTGCTTTCAAAATCAGGGGGAAAAGGGCTCAACCCAGGCTGGAGAAGGTTTGAACATTAAGTTCAAAAAGAACTATCAAAAGAAGAAGTTCCAGGGATTCAAAGATAACAAATCTGGAACTCAGAATGCAAAGAAACAAGGAGATTGGGTTGAAACCAGAAAATGTTTCAAATGCAAGCAAGCTGGACATTTAAAGAAGGACTGTCCACAAAAGAAGATGAAACAGGAAAATCAGAGGGCAGAAGTGGCTGTGACTGAGCATCAAGAAGACACCTCAGAAGTTTTAAACATCACAGACACAAAGATGGAAAAGGAATGGGTTCTTGATACTGGTTGTTCATTCCACATGTGTCCCAATGAATCCTGGTTCAAGGATTTACAGAAAGAAGATGGTGGATGTGTATTGCTGGGAAATGATCACTCCTGCAGAGTTAAAGGCACAGGATCAGTTCAGATAAAAATGTATGATGGACTCATCAGAACCATTTCTCAAGTAAGGTATGTTCCTGGACTGAAAAGAAATCTCCTATCCCTTGGATCTCTTGTGGCAAATGGCTGTCAGTTCAACTCCCTAGATGGTTATCTTCATATCACTAAACACAACAAGCTGGTAATCAAAGGAAGGCAACACAATGGCCTGTTTATTTTGATTGGATCCCCTGTGCTAGGTTGTGCTGAGTCTGTGATAAGTGGAGAAGATGTCAGAAGTGGCATAAAAGACCGGGTCATATTGGAGAGAAAGGATTGAAGGAGCTATAAAAGAGGGGCATCATTGGTGAAATGGGAAATAAAACACTGGATTTCTGTGACAAATGTGCTCTGGGAAAGGCTAAGAAGCTGCCTTATGCTAAAGGGATACATTCTACTCAAGAACCACTTGATTATGTACACTCTGATATATGGGGGCCTTCAAGAACATAGACACATGGAGGAGGAAGGTATTTCATGTCCATCATTGATGATTACAGTAGAAAAATATGGGTATATGTCTTAAGGAATATAAGTTATGCATTCCTTAAGTATAAAACATGGTTGAGCCAGGTGGAGAATCAAAGAGGGAAGAAATTGAAACATCTTAGGACAGATAATGGCTTGGAATATCTATCCACTGAATTCACAAGTTTTTGTGAAGATAAGGGCATCACAAGGCACAGAACTGTCCCTTTAAACACTCAACAAAATGGGGTTGCTGAAAGGTTTAACAGGATTGTGCTGGAGAGAGTTAGATGTATGCTGATTGATGCTGGATTACCCAAATCCTTCTGGGGAGAAACTTTAAATACTGCATGCTATTTGATAAACAGACCACCATCATCAACTCTAGGATTTAAAACTCCAGAAGAAGTTTGGAGTGGAAAGGTACTAAACTGCTATGATTTGAGAGCGTTTGGGTGTCTGGCCTATGCTCACATTAGGCAAGACAAACTTGATGCAAGAGCACAGAGGTGTGTATTCCTAGGGTATCCTGAGGGCATAAAAGGCTACAGGTTATGGTGCTTGGAACAGGGAAACCATAAGCTCTTGATAAGTAGAGATGTAAGATTCAATGAGGATGTGATGGGATATAACTCTACTGGAAGTCAAGAGGAAGCTGATGGTGCTGTGGAACCTGAAAGAATTTCTATTCAGGTGGAGCCTACTGAGGAGCAGACATCACCAGAGAAGGATGCTCAAGCTCAACAAGAAGATGACAGTTCATCAGAAGATGAAGAAGGTCAAACTGAGATTGCAAATCTCATAACTTATAGCATTGGTAGAGACAGACCAAGAAGACAAATCCATAGGCCTGATTTCTATGGACAAGCTGAAAGTGTCTATTATGCATTAAGTGTAGCAGAAGACTTGGAGTTTCAAGAGCCAAGCAGTTTCAAGGAAGCAATAAGTTGCAGTGAAAGTGAACACTGGATAGGGGCCATGATGGAAGAAATGGAATCTCTGGAGAGAAACCAAACCTGGAAGCTTGTAGACAAACCAAAGGGGCAGAAGCTAGTCAGCTCAAAGTGGATCTACAAGAAGAAGGTGGAGGCTGGAAAGGCTGATAAAATCTGGAGCAAACAAGGCAGGTTGAGGTGATGAAGTACACTTGAATTCATTGAGGTGGAGATTTGTAGATATCAGTTCAATTTCATCAAGTGGTCATGGTTTGTAGTAGAGGTTGTGAGGAATCAGGAACCGGGTTCAGGTTGGGAAGAACCGGGCTGGAGAATTGGTTTTAAGGCAGATTAGTTTTGAAGGTTAGTGAAGAACCGGAGTCAAAGCGGTTATAACAGAATTATGCAACGGTTTGGAACCGTTGCATGTAAAACCGTTGTGAAAGGCCCGTCTACCAGTTTTGAGCAGTTGGAATAGAATTGGTTACAACTCCTGATAGTTTTTTATTCGAGCTTAGACCTTTATATACATTTGTTCCACTAGTAGAGACGAGTTGATACACGCTATTTTCACTCTATAAACACTACACAATCATTAGAATTAGAAAGCTAGGGTTCTTAAGCTCAATTCGGTTTGTGAATTGGGGCTTCTACTTTTCTGGGTTGTTTCTTGTAATTGGTTGTTCAGTGGAGTGAATTGAGGTGTATAGAGCCTCCGTGGATGTAGATCACATTGATCGAACCACGTAAAAGCTTTGTGTTCTTCATTTTGTTTCTGTTTTGTGTTCGGTCCTTGTTTAGCCGAATTCCAGTTTGTTTTTCATTCTTTTCTGGTTTGAACTTGTTTGTGTGTGTGTTGTAAGTGTTTCATTTCTTAACAGATACAACAAATTTGCCGCTATATTCCTCTCGATTCTCATACCCAAAATTTGCTTCACTTCTCCAAGATCCTTCATGGAGAACCTCTCAGAAAATTGCTTCTTCAACCTCTCCAACTCCCTCGGATCGGCTTCTAAAATCAACATATAGTAGTAGGATAAGATAGCTTTTGTCAAACTTTTTATAGTAGCAACAATGATCGGCATGACATCTATGGTAACCAATCTCCATCATGAAATTATCGAACTTCATGTACCATTGCTTCAGCGCTTGTTTCGACCCATACAAGCTCTTCTTGCACACAAGATTTTTCCTGCCATAATCCATCCGGCTGTACCATGTACAACTCCTCCACTATATCACCATGAAGGAAAGCCGTCTTCACATCCATCTGATGCAATAACAGGTTCTTCGCAACCACCATACTCAACACCATGCGAATTGTAGTCAACTTCACAACAAGAGTAAATACGTCCGTATAATCAATACTGTATCGTTGCTTAAACCCTTTCACAACTAACCTTACCTTGTAGCACTTGCTACATTCAGCCTCATTCTTGATTCGGTAGACCCACTTGTTGTGCAATGCCTTCATGCCCTTGGGAAACTCAGTCAATTCCCAAAAGCCGTTCACACGAAGAGACACCATTTCATCTTCCATGGTAGACTTCCATCTTCGTCTATCACTAACTTGCTTTGCCTCTGCAAAGCTCTCAGGTTCACCACCATCAGTCAGCAATAAGTAAAAGTTAGAGGGCAAATACTTATCTGGTGGCCTTCGATCTCTAACTGGTCTTTGAGGTGGTGGTGGTTTTTTGGTTCATCATCAAGAACCTCCTCTTCGACCGTACTCCCCTTATTCCCGCTCGAGTGTAGATCAGGTAACTCGGCAGTGTGGGGCTTTTCAATATTAGAGCCCAAATCCTTCAACCTGTCCTTGTACATAATCTGTTCATTTAATACAACATCCCGACTGCGAATTACCTTTCGGCTTTGCTCATCCCATAGCCTATAGCTGAACTCATCACCTCCATACTTAATAAATGTACATTTGATGGATTTAGCATCTAACTTGCTTTTATCAACATAATCCACAAGAGCGTAAGCAATACAACCGAAAATATGTAAGTAAGACAAGTTTACCTCCTTTCCAGTCCGCTCCTCCTTGGGTATCCAATTATCCATGGGAACTGATGGACCTCGGTTGATCAAGAACGCAATTGTGTTCACTGCATCCACCCAAAACGACTTAGGCAAGCTGCTCTTCAATCTCATACACCTTGGCTGCTCATTCAGTGTTCTGTTCATTCTCTCGGCCACACCATTCTGCTGGGGTGTTCCATGTACAGTCCTCTCCGTATGAATCCCATGCTTAGCACAATAATCCTTGAACTCCTTGAGTTCATATTCACCTCCATTCTCAGATCGTAAACACTTCATCTTCAACCCCGTCTCATTCTCAACCAAGGCTTTCCACCTTTTGCAAAAACAAAAAATGCATTAGATTTACTTTTCAATAAATAAAATCCATACCTTTCGAGCCTAACCGTCGATGAATGTCATGCTGTACAATGATCCTCTTATAAAAGCCACTGGTGCTGGTTCCCATAGATCGCTATGGACCAACTCTAACTTCTGTTTCTTCAGGGCCTTGCCACTCCTCGAGAAACTCACGCGCCTTTGTTTCCCGAAGACACAGTCTTCACACAGATCAACTTCCCATTTTGCAGGCCTGACAATCTACCCTTTGAACACATCAGTTTCATCCCTTTCTCGTTCATGTGGCCCAGTCGACAGTGCTACAAATCCACATCACCATTACCATTCGCAAGGTCAAGGGAATTCTAAAAATTACTGGTCATGTACAACGTTCCTTCCTTCTTACCCCGAGCTACCACCATAGCTCCCTTGGTAATTTTCCAATTACTATAGCCAAATGTTACCACATAATCTTCCTTGTCAAGCTATCCAACTGAAAGTAAATTTCTCTTCAATCCAGGGATATGTCTCACTCCATTCAACATCAACTGATGTCTCAACCTTTACGTTTCCCCTTCCCACCATTTTCAGGGGTTCATCATCCGCCAAATATACCTGTCCAAAATCGCCAGCAACGTAATGTTGCATAATAGTGATATTACCGCAAGAATGGAATGATGCACCGGAATCCAAGACCCAAGATTCCATGGGACTGCTCACACTCAAGACCAACGCATTGCCATCATCTTCGTCCGTGGCTACGTTCCTTGTCAATCTTTAGTCTGACTCGCGTCCTTCTTAGTCTGACTCTTCCCTCTGGATTTCGACCTCCCCCTAAACTGCCTTCCCTTTGGTCTACCTCTGTTCTCGGTATTCAACGCTGACCCTGAGGACGATCCTGATCCTGATTCATTCCTACGAATCTCTTCCCTGATCATCAAATCCCTCACCTTGTCAATCTTTAGCTTAGCGTTTGTAGCGCTAATGGCTGTCACTGTATCGGCCCAACTATCTGGCAGAGACAATTTCATAATTAGGGCCCGGATCTCATCATCAAATTTAATTTCCACCGAGTCCAATTGTGAGGTTAGCGTGTTGAACTCATTCAGGTGCTGCTGTACCGGTGTTCCCTCCACCATCGTCAGATTAAGCAGCCGTCTAATCAGATGGACTTTGTTCGCCATCGATGGTTTTTGATACATCTCCTGCAAGGTTTTCAACATCTCCCTTGTAGATTTTGCACCTGTGGTATGGTAAGCCATTTTCTCGGACAACAACAGGTGCACCGCCCTCATCGCTTTCCTGTTTCCATTAACTCCCTCTCCTCCGCAGTTATCTTCTTGGGTTTCTCCTTGAGGGGCTTATGCAAATCCTTACCATAAAGGTAATCTTCAATTTGCATCCTCCAAAAGCCATAATCAGTTCCATCGAACCTCTCCACCGAAATCTTTTCGTCGTTCATCGTAAATTCTCCCAGGAAACTAACCTGATGCTCTGATACCAATTGTTGGGGATTTGACCCACTCTCATCCATGAAACGATAAGATAATCGAAAGAGAAAACAATAAACAATCACATAAGAACACCCAAATTTGGTGACCCAGTTCATTATGAATCATAACTACTTCTGGGGACGATACCAAGTCAGGATATGCACTAATATGATGAGTTTTCGGAATACTTGATACAATGAAGGAAATAACTATTTATAATAGCTTAATGGACCCGAAACTCAAACTCAGCTTAAGGCCCACGTAACCTGTTCTGCGCAACAAGTCGCAGCTGCGACCTCCTATCGCGGACCGCGAATCAGCTCTCCATCGGCCGCATTGACTCTACAACGAAGACACCTGCGGTACTTCAGACGTGAATTTAGGCTCCATATTCAACATCCCCCTCGTAAATCCTACTATTTTATGTGTTCTCTTACATTTTCCTCGCCTCCCATGACCCATCACACTTGGTCTTCCTCTCTATGATGGCTAGCTGCCCTTGTTGGAAGAACATCGTCCTGTTGGTGGACAAATTTGTTAGCTCTAATTCTTTATGAGCCGCTAGTTCTGTGTATATTGGCATGATGGACTTTGGGAATAATTTATCAATTAATTGGCCACCATCTAAATACCAAGAGACATGCCACATTCCGAGCACCAAACGAACCAAACCACCTGCCTTGATAAAGCGTCACTCAACCCAGAAAAAGAAAACGACATTGTATTATCTTTATCTTTTACAAATAAATTATCCCATAAAATAATAAATATTGAAAATAATAAACTTGGGGCTCTGATTCTTCAAAAGATGCTTTTGATGAATCCTTTCTGAAGGTTTATCTTCATAATGTTCTTAATGAAGGATGTGGCATTTGAGAACAATCTCAGAAGATTTCAATAGGCACAAAGAACAGATCACTTTTTTTCCATCTTCTGGGTTCTATTCAACATAATGCTTGTGTAGATGAAGTCTCTAGACACTTTTTAAAAAGGAAAAAAAAAAGATGAGGTCTCTAGATTCTAATAATGAAAAACGAAGTTTTAGTGGTAAAATATCCCCACCAGATTGTAAGGGCTGCTGAAGAACTTTAGAACTTCCCTATCAATCTGGTTGTTTTTGTGCTTTTTTCTTCTTCTACTTTCTTCTTCGTTTGACTGGTAGCTTCTTTACTTCTTTTATTTTGTTTTACTGATCTTTATCTATTTATTAATAATAATGACAATACTAATAGCAGTCATAGTAGTTTGAGGGTAAAATGGTGTCTTCAGGAAATAAGTAATTACATAATTTATATGTGGTATACTTAGTAAAAGTGGTGTACTTAGAGAGATCTATTTATTTAATAAAAATTTAATTTGAATGTAAAATAATTGTACTTTGTGTGGTGGTATTAGTTGACCGTTTTAATAAAATTCAATGTAATCATTTATCATTGAAATATTAATACACTTCTTAGATTATTTAATGCAATAAAAGAATCGATCCATTGAACAAACACAATTCTAAATTAGCTAGAAACTAAAAAGAATCATAAAAGAGAAACATAAAATTTTCGACTCTCAGAAATGCCCAAAGAAGCGGGGACAGGGGGCTATAATTTATTTTTGAATTGTTTTAACCATCCTAATAAGTGAGTCGGCAGAAAAAATAAAAAAATTGAAAAAACTAATGCCACATCAATAAACGAGGGACAACTCATCAGTGACCGGTTGTGTAATCTCCTACAGCCGATCACATGACATTTTTATCAACAAAATGTTAGTTACAAGGCATGTTTACAAAGTGGTAAAGATACTGGGTAGTTTTGTAATTATGTAATAGTTACAGAGTATTTTTATCAATTTTCCAAAGTTAAATAATCTTAGTCTTAACAAAACAAGTTAGAATAATTAGAGTTAGAACATTCGTAAAAACGACGTACCATGATATAATGTAGAAATATTTAGCCTTACAAAATTTTCTATTATATATATAAAGTTTGATATATTCTAATTAGTATTTACTTCTCATTATACAGACTCGAGCAACATCAATATATCATGAATAAAGTTATACGATGATTGAAAAACTCTGTAAGAATGAGGGTATAGATTTTCATATTTTGCACCAAATCACTGTCATTTGAAGAAAATTACATGTTCATTTATCTCATTACATCATCAATTGACACACATAAGTTCATTATTTGTTATATAAACATAAAATATTAGGCCAAACGTACTTTTTCTATAATTTCTCTAATAAATAATTTCGACCTCAACATACATTTACACATGAAATTCTTGCATATTTTAATGTGAGGAAAAACTTTCAGCAACTTAGTATCATGGTTCAACATCCAACCTCTATTATGAAAATTTTATTTCTAATTTTTTTATTATTACTTAGTATAACCATTTTTCAGTATAATTTACTTATAAATCTAAGATTGCTTTAATTATTTCATCAATTTAACGTCAAAATTTGAAAATTATGTATAATTTAAAATAAAATCCTACTATAACATAATTATAAAATAAATAATGTTTCTTTTTATGGAAGGCCGGCTACATACATAGTATCTCACAATATTCAATCGAGACACATGTTCCAATCTTTACTAAATATTATAGATGATTTAACTATTTTTATGTCTTTACATCCATATTTAGTTATAGTGAAATACTCCCAATTTTTTGCACATTGCACACTCATTTAAAAGTCTTCTATATCCATATTGAAACCATGCATTCTGATTTTATTTCTCCAATTTTATTGACTATACAACACTTTATTCAAATATAATTATTTATTTTTATCTAATCCATACTCGTAAGTTAATATTGACATTAAAATTTTACTATCTTTATTTTCTGCACGTTTTAATTTAATTATGTGATACATGATTGATGAACGTAAAAATTATTGTTTTTCTTGCACTTTTCACGTTCATATTTTGTAGAGAATTACGTGTAATTGATATGTTCATGTGTGATTTCGTGCTTTATTGTATTTTGGATTGATATTCTCTTTTAATATGATTTGATGCGGTTTTGGGTGTTTTTGAGTAGTATTTTGAAGGTTAGGAAATCGGAAGGAATTTAGAAGATTGTTCAAGTTCATTTTCACACCCCGGCCCTCATTTCGAGGCCCAAACGGCCCTAAATGGGTCGGGATTAGGCCCAAACTGAAGATTATCAAGTCACAAATAAAAGTCGTGAAGGGGTCGGGTCGAAAAAACGAGAGGAAAAGGTCCGAGATAGCGACGGAAGACGGAGGTGCAATACAGGAGCACAGACCACAACCGGAGTCACAACCAGATGGCTGGACCACCGATAGTTGGTCCAGTAGCGAATCCGACTTTCAGCCACCAGCTCAATCGGCCCGGCAGCGGTCCTGGCGGTTCGCGGTTGGCACTCCTGTTTTGTGCAGTTTTCATCTTTCAACCAAAACTTCTTTGTTCGAGCTCCGATTCAAGTGATTCAAGCGGTCACGTGTATCCAAGACGAAGATCTACAACTTTTATGTTTGAACCAAGAGCCAATTCTGAACGAATTCTTCCCAGAATTTGCGTGAAGATCGAGTCGAGTGCACGAAGGGGGGTTCGACCAACAACTTACTATCCCTTGTGTTCTAAATTGCTTTTGACTACTTTACCCTTACTTAAAGGGACCTTTTCAGCAGATTTTTCAATTTTTTATGTGTGGAAAGTGGTTGTGTATAAATACCTCCTCCCCCTTTATTTCAAACAACTTATGAATCATTATTCAATTTTCAGTTTTTACACTTTTATTTACTCTCTTTCTAGGAATGTTTTCTCTCCCTTTTCTCTAGAATAGAACTAGGGTTCTTCATTTTGTTCTTGAGAAACCCATTAGGGTTCTTGAGTATTATTGAAGGATTTTTGGGGCTTTCGCAAGAGAATTGGGATTGGAGTAAATACGAGCATGAATTGAAGATTATCATCATCATTCTAAATTAAGACAAAGATTTCTTCTCCCATACTTATTATTTCTCTTTGCATTTATTAATCTATAATCCTTCTCTCATTAAATGCTTGGGTCTTGTTTATTATGGTTGTTGGATGATTTTCATGAATTGTGGGTATTTATTTGTGGTTTTTAGGGTTGGGAGTAACCCAACCCTAGGGTTGATTGCTTTTACTGATTGGTGATTTGATTTCGGGGGTTATTTGTGATTGGAATCAATACTGAGGAACTGTAAGACTAATATTATAGGCGTAGCTAACTGAGAATATATTGGTTCTCCCTGAAGGCCCATGAGGGATGAAGGGAGAACCCAAATCGTGTGTATTGATCTTATAGGATGTTTTAGGGCTTCGCTCCCTAGGCTAGATCCTCTTGGGGTGGGATTTTGAGGATTAATTAGGTTATCTTCATAATTTACTCACCTCTAGGCCTTAGTAATCCCATTACTGTCCATAAGGATTGAGATTAGAGTAAATTAAGTGATAATTGGTCGATTTGGTAAAAACCCTTTTGGTTTTCGTTTTGGATTCCCAAATTGGAACAAGACCTTCCATCACAACCCCTTAGTTTAATCGGTAATTAGTAGGCATAAACCCTAGGTAAGGTGAAACCATGCCTTAGAAACCCACTTTCTAGTTGAGAGTATCTTTTATTTGGTTGTTTAATTTATGTTTGATTAGTAATTTGTGAATCTCCATATTTCCAATTAGCCTAACTTAGTTAATCGATAAGACCTTCGGTGTGCTCCATGAGAGTATCCTCTCTGTGATTTGACAATCTTTTATACTACCACTGTCACAAGCCGTACGCTTGCGGTTTGAAAAAGGTGTTCAAATCGTAATGATTTAGAGCGATTTTCAAGATAAGTTCATGGCGCCGTTGCCGAGGAGGATTTCCTCCTTGTAGAGCCATTGTAGGGTTAATCGTGCGTTAAGATTAGGCTTGTATATATTTAGTTGTTTGTTTATTTATTTTTGTTTTATCTACTTTACATGTTATCTTTATTTTAATCTTAAAAAAAAAGCATGTTGAATAGAGGAAGGGGTAAGTTTCATTACACCAGAGTTACCACTTCCTACTCCCGGCTCACCGAGGCCGCAAAATCTTGCACGGGAGTAGAAGTCACTCCGGGCATGGTGAACTTAGCCCGAGGAATGAAATTTCATGGGAAAGAAGATGAGGATCCATATCAGCATCTTGAGGAATTCTCGCAAATTCATGTGTGTTAAAACCACTAACGAACTTGTAAACAAATACTCTATGAAGCTTTTTCAATTCACACTTGAAGGAGCGGCGAGACAATGGTTTCGTGAAGATTTATTCGATTCCTCGTCTCTATGGGAGGAAGTTTCTACATCTTTCCTTCATCAATTCTTTCCGGCAAGCAAGAGTGCAAGGATTAGGTGTGACATCTCAAGTTTTGAACAACAGAGTGACTATGTTGGTTCGAAGCTTGGGAAAGACTCCTACATCTTTGTAGATCATGCACACATCATGGATTTGATGATGCCTTTATTATTAATGTCTTCTATGCTGGATTGATGACTAATGAGCGTGTTTTTCTTGATATAGCTTCGGGAGGATCTTTCCTTAACAAGGAAGTGGATGAGGCTCACTCTTGATTAAAGGAGATGGAATCTAATCAATATTAATGGGACAAAGAAGACAAGAAGAGGAAAAGGATAAGTCAAGAGGAAAGTGCGCGGTAAAAGCTTGAATCCATTGAATAAGGTGAATCATTTCTGTAAAATAATATGCATCAAGGATTCAAGGTAAGTACCACTCCTCTCTTTTGCTCGGGATATGAGGCTAAGGGTATTGTGACTCACTCTTGTGATAGGGAGTCATCTATGTTGGTTAAACCCCGTGTTCCGGTGATTCCTAGGGATTTAGATGAGGATGATTCCGACGAAGTTTCCATTAAGAAAAAAATACTTAAATTGGTGAAAACTTCATCTAGAAAGAGTGGTGGAAAAGAAAGGGACTACACCTTATCGATGGAAAACTTATATAACATGTTTAATAACCTTGAGGAAGAGGAGATTCTAACTCAAGAGAACTCGTATGCTAACCCCTTAGAAACCGATAATGTCGTTTCATTAAGGATTGGTAAGCTACTTTAAGAACTTGAGCATAGAATCCTCAAAAGGGTTTCCAACGATAAAGGAAAAGAAAAGGTAACTGAGAAACTAATGGAGGAAAGGGATGACCCTCCTACCGTGGGAAGTCAACCTTATCCTAATAATGGTCAACCTCAATTACCATTCCAAAATGTGAGTGGACATGTAGAGTTGATCGCTAATTCCAAAATTTTCTTGATGCTATAAACCAATTAACTCTTAAGTTGCCCTTCACCGAAACGGTTCCCACCGTCCCCCGATTTGGAAAATTCTTGAAAACATTATCAATAATAAGAAAGAATGGGGGCAATTAGAGAAGGTTTACTTAGCCGAGGGAATTTGTGCCATAATTCAAAACAAAGCCTATGCTAAGCTTAAAGATCCGGGTAGCTTCACTATTGCGTGTTCTATTTATGATGTGCAAATAGATAGAGCTTTGCTTGATTTGGGTGCTAGTGTGAGTTTGTTTCCTTCTTCTATTATGCGGCAATTCAAGGATTACAAGCTTAAGGCAACTTCCATATCCCTTCAATTGGCCGATAAGTCAATCAAGAAACCTATGGGAGTTCTTGAGGATATTCCCATTCGAATCAATGGAATTGATATTCCGGTTGACTTTGTTGTTCTTGACATGGACGAGGATCCCAAAACCCCCATAATTCTTGGTCGACCATTCACCCCGAGTGCCATTATCGATGTCAAGGATGGAAGTTTTTCCCTTGAGCTTGGAAATCAAAGAGTTAAATTTAATCATAAAGGTTACATTGACCACCCCCCCCCCTCCCCCCCAAGAACAATGTTTGATGATAGATGTGATTCGGAAGGAAATTGAAGAGGTGCCGGAGGAGATTCCCGAGAAGATGGCTTGGGAAAGGATACAAGAACATATGGTTTAGGACGATGAATCTCTCCCTAAAAATGGACTCCGGAAAATGTGCAAGGCACTCACCGAAGAAGAGCCGGACCTTTAAGAGGTAGAACTTGAATCTTTCACTTCATTCATGAGGTATGACTCTCTAAACTCTATTTCTTGGAATGATGAGAAATTAAAAAAAAATGTTTGAAGTGGTCGACGAATTTGAGAGTGAAGTTAAGGATGATGAAGATGGTATTGGTGAAGGTTTTGACATAGATTACAATGTGAAATATGTTTGCTTTGATGACTTCTTGGTGGATGACTTTTCTTGCAAACAATTTCCAATTGAAATTTTTTCCCTTGATGCATTAAGCGTTGATAAGGGTGAACCCTTCATTTGTGCTTTAGAAAAGGATGACGTCTTATTTTGGGAGAGCTTTCAAATTAAGAGCATTCTTGATGAAATGAGCATTGATTTGGGTGAACCTTTTACTTGCATTTTGGAAAATGATGATGTCTTGTTTTGGGAGGATTTTAAAAATAAGAACATTCTTGATGCATTGAGTATTGATTTGAATGAATCCTTTGATTTTACTTTAGAAAAGGATGACATCATCTTTTGGGAAAATTTTCAAATCTTGAACATTCCTCATTTCCAAAATGTTTTGGATGGAAGACTCTCCACCCAATTAATCTTCATGTTTGTGGGGAACCACCCCCGTTTGAGAGTGATAATTTTTTCTAAAGAAAAGGTGGAACCCCTAGACTTGAGAACATGTCTTCTAGGCGTTTGAATCATATTCTTGTTTCTTCATATTCACCACAAGATGTTATGAAATAATTTTTAGACATTACCAAGCATGATTTTGCTGGGATGGAAAATTTTTCCTCACCAACTAACTTGACTTTCTTCGAAAATGACATTTGTTTTAGAAATTCTTCCGAATTGGAAGAAAAATCTTGTGGTGAATTTGGAAGAACCCTTTATTGCAAAAAGGTATAAAGGGGGTTTAAGCTTATTGGTTAGATTTGTCATATTTCTATTATCTATGCTTAAACAATTTGTTCTTGTTGAGAAAACTTTTTTGCAAGGAGGGAAGGAAGCCAAAGGAACGACCGACGGTAGAGAACATATGGGAATGATGGGATGAAAATCTAAAGAATCAAGAAAAACAACTCGTTGGAGTTTCGCGCAAGGAGAAGTGTTTGAATGTAAGGACGGAAATTCTTACTTCGAACCACCTTGACAAGCAAGGTGACGATATGGTCAAGATAATAACCTTAAAGATGCGCACTTGGGAGGCATCCCAAGCACCTTTTATTGCATCCTAGGAGTATGTAGGGGTTGAGGATCCTCCCCCTATGGGTTAGTCCTCTCTCTTACCTTTTATTGCTTTGATCGAATAGGATTAAGTTTTGTGTTTTTAATAAATGGTTTTGGGATGGAAATGAAATATAGAACAAGATTTTTTTGTTGGCATAAAGTTGGAGATGATAATCATGTGATGTGTTTGATTTGTAAATTTACTCTTTACTACTCTTTGTTAATTTTGCACATTTTTCCACCTCCCTAATAAATTGGGTTTGAGAAATTCACCCAAGTTTGTGGGGAGGAGGACATGGTTGTCATTTTTATGTAAGTTTTGATTGAAACATGAATTTCGACCTCTTCGCTACTTGGGCTCGAGAATTTCGCCCAAGTTTGGGGGGAGGGGGGAGGGATGGGAGGATTGTTATTCTTGTGTGCTTTTGAGGATGCTCCTCTTGTCATATGGAACTTTCTATGATTCTTGATTTATGTCATTCCATCACTTTTTTGCTTATGTTTTAATTGCTTTTGCAAATAAAACACTTGTGGGTTAGTTGTTGAGTTAACTTACTTTGTGATGGATGAGGAAAAGGGATTGGAAGCACCCCGATGTTGTGTTCCAAAATTTTTGAAATCTCTATAAATTGAGTACATAACATTAGAGGTTCCTTGCCTAAAAATCAAATTGTGATTAATTGGTCGATGAGATTTAAGTGTAGGTGAATATTTAGATATAGTGAGGAGGATTGCGTGAGTTCTTAAAATAACTTATCCCGAAGTTATGCTTGTGGGCATATTTCTTCAATCCTAAGATACACACTACACGACTAAGAACGAACTCGTGAAGTATAAAATGAATTGACTTTAGGCGGTAGAAAAATCAAGGAAATGTAGGAGGAGTTACAAGGTGGTATAGGTCGCTGGGTCGAGTCCTTGCATTTCATTATTTGTGATAAATTCTAGTGATAAGTGTATACTCTATTTGATTGAGCTAAGTGAAAAAAAGAAAGAAAAATTCCACGTTGTATGAAACGTAGGAGAAAAGAAAAAAGAGAGAAAAAAGCTCAAGTGAAAAAGTCGAGTGTGAAAATATCATGTAACTCGAAAAGAGTATTGTAATGTCATGACCAAAGCAATAATTATCATCACTTTTCTTTTAGACGAAACCCAGCGGAAAAAGGAGAAATAGAAAGATAAAAATTAAAGATCAGTTGGCTCGAGGGAGAAAAGAGTTGCAACGCCTACATGATGAACGTAAAAAATCTTGTACTTTTCACGTTCATATTTTGTGAAGAATTTCGTGTAATTGATATGTTCACGTGCGATTTTGAGCTTATTGTATTTTCGGGTTGAATTTCCCTTTTAATATGATTTGATGCACGTTTGGGTGTTTTTGAGTCTTATTTTGAAGGTTAGGAAACTTAGAGGAATTTAGAAGATTGTTCGAGTCCATTTTCACACTCCGGCCCGCATCCCGAGGTCCAAACGGGCCCCAAAAGGGATTGGGGTCAAGCTCAAATTAAAGATCATCAAGCCATGAGAAAAGTTCGTGAAGAACTCGGGCCTAAAAATGGATAGAAAAGCCGCAAATTGAAGAAGGAAGACGATAAAGGCAATCACACATGCTTCGTGTTCTAGCCAGAAAACTAAGGTCTAAACGAACCCGAATCAGACCCAACAAGTGACTAAATTGAAGTTCGTCGAGTCACGAACAAAAGCTGTGAAGGAGTCGGGTCGAGAAAACGAGAGAAAGGGCTTCGAAATAGCGATGGAAGATGGAGGTGCGAGCTGGAAAATTGAATTGGACCAACAGCCGGACCGGCAGGACCACCGGTAGTCGGTCCAGTGTGAGCCTAGGGTCCAGCCGGACCGCCTGCCAATCCGGCTGCCGGTCTGGCAGTGATACCAGTAGTTCTCGCGCACGTCTCCTGTTTCGCGCAGTCTTCGTTTTTCGTCCGTAACTTCTTCGTCCGAGCTCCGATTTGAGTGATTCAAGCGGTCACGCATAGCTAAGAAAAAGATCTAAAATTTTGTGTTTTGATCAAGAGATAATTCCCAGCCGATTCTTCTCAGAATTTGCATAAATTTTGAGTCAAGCGCACAAAGGAGGGTTCGACCAACAACTTACAATCCATTGTGTTCCAATTTGCTTTTGACTATTTTACCCTTGCTTTTAGGGGACTTTTGCAGATTTTTCACCTTTGTATATATGGAGAGTGGGTGTGTATAAATACCCCCCTCCCCCTTTATTTCAAACTACTTGTACAACTCATTTCCAATTTTTTAGAATTTCTATTTACTTTCTCTCTAAAGTTTTCTCTCCCTTCTCTCTAGAATAGAGCTAAGGTTCTTCATTTTGTTCTTGAGAAAACCCATTAGGATTCTTGAGTATTATTGAAGGATTTTTTAGGCTTTCACAATAGAATCGGGATTAGAGTAAATACGAGCATGAATTGAAGATTATCATCATCATTCTATATCAAGACTAAGCTTTCTTCTCCCATACTTATTATTTCTCTTTTCATTTATTAATCTTTAATGCTTCTCTCATCAAATGCTTGAGTCTTGTATTTATTATGGTTATTGGATGATTTTCATGAATTATGAGTAGTTATTTTTGGTTCATGGGTTGGGACTAGCCCAACCCTAGGGTTTATTGCTTTTATTAATTGTTAATTGGATTTTGGGGATTATTTATGATTGGAATCGATATTGCGGGTTTGTATGACTTATATTCTAGGATTAGCTAACCTCGAATATATTGGTTCTTCTCGAGGGCCCATGGAGGAGGACGGGAGAACCAAAATCGTATATATTGATCTCGATTGGATGTCCTAGGGCCTCGCCCCCTAGGTAATATCCACTTGGGGTGGAGATTTTAGGATTAATGAGGTTGTCTTCATAATTTACTTACCCTTGGGTTGTAGTAATTCCGTTATTATCTTTAATAATTGGAATTAGAGTAAATTAGGCGATAACTTGTTATAACTTGTTAATTTTAGCAAATCTCTTTTGTTACTTGTTTCGATTTCTAAATTGAAACAAAACCTTCCATCATAACCCCTTAGTTTAATTGGTGATTAGTAGGCGTAACCCTAGGTAAGGTGAAACCATACCTTAGAAACCCACTTTCTAGTTGAGAGTATCTTTTATTTGATTGTTTGATTTATGTTTGATTAGTAATTAGTCAATCTCTACCTTATCTTTTATTTGGTTGTTTGATTTATGTTTGATTAGTAATTAGTCAATCTCTACCTTTCCAATTAGCCTAACTTAGTTAATCAATAAGACCTTCGGTGTGCTCCACGAGAGTATCCTCTCTGTGATTCAACAATCTTTTATACTACCACTGTCACAAGTCGTACGCTTGTGGTTTGAGAAAGGTGTTCGAATCGTAATGATTTAGAGTGCTTTTCGTAGACAAATTCACTACACCGGGTGAGTGCGTGACATCTTCCTAAACAAGAACCGAGTGGAACCACCTAAGGTCAAAGATTTCGAAGGATAATGAGTCGTCCAAGGTCACCGCACAATTGCACATTTTGGGGTTGAAAGTAGGGCTCTTAGCATATGATCTAGGTTATCAAGTGAAATAAAAGTGCTACGTGCCTTTCCAAATTTCTATACCTTTATATTCCCCTACTCGTTTATCAAATCCTTGAAACAAATTTATTTAGGCAAGAATGGTCACCGAAAAGTGGAAAAATACTCAAAGAAAAGAGAAATTCATGAAAAACAGGGGATTCCAATACCTTCCTAACTCTCGTTTTCTTATTTGCCTAATTGTTTAACTTGCTTGGGGACGAGCAAGCCTTAAGTTTGTGGGGATGATGAACGTAAAAATTACTATTTTTCTTGCACTTTTCATGTTCATATTTTGCAGGGAATTACGTGTAATTGATATGTTCATGTGCGATTTCGAGTTTTATTGTATTTTCGGATTAATTTTCCTTTTTAATATGATTTGATGCGCTTTTGGGTGTTTTTTAGTCGTATTTTGAAGGTTAGGGAATCGAAAGAAATTTAGAAGATTGTTCAAGTCCATTTTAAACTCCGGCCAGCATCTCGAGGCCCAAACGGACCCAAAATGAGTCGGAGTCAGGTCTGAACTGAAGATCATTAAGTCACGAATAAAAATAGTGAAGGAGTTGGGTAGAGAAAACGAGAGAAAGATGTTCGAAACGGCGACGGAATATGGAGGTGCAAAATAGGAGCATGGACCACAACTGGAGTCACAACCGGACCGGCTGGACCACCGGTAGCTAGTCCAGTAGCGAACTCAATTTTCAGCCATCATCTCAACCGGCCCGGCTGCCAAACCGGCAGCGGTCCCGACGGTTCGCGGCCGGTTCCCTTGTTTTGTGCAGTCTTCATTTTTTTGCAATATCTTCTTCGACCGATCTCCGATTCAAGTAATTCAAGTGGTCACATGTAGTCAAGACGAAGACCTACAACTTTCATATTTGGACCGAGATCCAATTATGAGCTAATTCTTCCCAGAATTTGCGTGAAGATCGAGTCGAGTGCACAAAGGGGGGTTCGACCAACAACTTACAATCCCTTGTGTTCTAAATTACTTTTGACTATTTTTACCCTTACTTATAGGGACCTTTTCAACAATTTTTTCACCTTTGTATGTGTGGGGAGTGGGTATGTATAAATACCCCCTCACCCTTTATTTCAAACAACTTATGAATCATTATTCAATTTTCAATTTTTACACTTTTATTTACTCTCTCTCAAGGATTGTTTTCTCTCCCTTCTTTCTAGAATAGAACTAGGGTTCTTCATTTGTTCTTGAGAAACCCATTAGGGTTCTTGAGTATTATTGAAGGATTTTTGGGGCTTTCGCAAGAGAATCGGGATTGGAGTAAATACGAGCATGAATTGAAGATTATCATCATCATTCTAAATCAAGACTAAGCTTTCTTCTCCCATACTTATTATTTCTCTTTGCATTTATTAATCTTTAATCTTTCTCTCATTAAATGCTTGGGTCTTGTATTTATTATGGTTGTTGGATGATTTTCATGAATTGTGAGTAGTTATTTGTGGTTTCTATGATTGAGAGTAGCCCAACCCTAGGGTTGATTGGATTTTGGGGGTTATTTGTGATTGGAATCAATACTACTGAATTGTATGACTTATATTCTAGGCACATCTAACTGAGAATATATTGGTTCTCCCCGAAGGCCCATGAGGGATGAAGGGAGAACCCGAATCGTGTGTATTGATCTTGTAGGATGTTTTAAGGCTTCGCTCCCTAGGCTAGATCATCTTGGGGTGGAATTTTGAGGATTAATTTGGTTATCTTCATAATTTACTCACCTCTAAGTCTTAGTAATTCCATTATTGTCCATAGCGATTGAGATTAGAGTAAATTAGGTGATAATTGGTTGATTTGGTAAAAACCCTTTTGTTATTCATTTGGATTCCCAAATTGGAATATGATCTTCCATCACAACCCCTTAGTTTAATCGGTGATTAGTAGGTATATACCCTAGGTAAGGTGAAACCATGCCTTAGAAACCCACTTTTTAGTTGAGAGTATCTTTTATTTGGTCGTTTGATCTATGTTTGATTAGTAATTAGTCAATCTCCACATTTCCAATTAGCCTAACTTAGTTAATCGATAAGACCTTCGGTGTGCTCCACGAGAGTATCCTCTCTGTGGTTCGACAATCTTTTATACTACCACTGTCACAAGCCGTATGCTTGCGGTTTGAGAAAGGTGTTCAAATCGTAATGATTTAGAGAGCTTTTTTAGAGAAGTTCAATGATACATTTTTTTAATGATTCACATAGTACAACTTAGTTTGTTATTTCTTTATAGTTTTTTTTTTTCCTTTATTGTACCCTATAATTTTATATAGTATAATGAATTCATTTATCAAGTCATTATATATGCTTATAATATATGTATAAATATTTTTATCGATTTAGTAATTTCCTTTAATGTTAGATTTTAAGTATTTAAAAAGATTATATGCAATTATTCATGTTCACTAATTTTCACATTTGTCTTTGTACTGTTTCTATTTTTAGCATAATAAAATTTCCTATCTCAGTCTAAACTCCAATTATTATAAACTTTGTGATTTTTATGTCTCTCTACATAACATTTTTTCTTTAGTCTACTAAACTTAAATCACCTATTAAAAGTACTACAGTAGTGAATAGATTTATGTAGGTTTGTAAGTTAAGTGACTAAAAATAATGTCCAACACTTAGATATATTTGAAAAAAAATGATCCATCGTATAGACCAATAGTAAGCAAAGTTTAATCGAAATTTCAAAATACTTCATTCTAATAACTTGTATGTATATTAAAATACAATGCATATATTCGATATTTTTTATATATTTTTTGTATTATTTTTTATAGTATAATATATATGACCCTATCACATTAGTTTATTCTTTGATTTTTCTATTATATTACCTTAACTCGTCTATTATAATTTGTTTTTTACAATGATAATTTACTTAGACTTTTCAATATTGATATTTTTACATTATTTTTTATAATTTGGTTATTATATTAATAAAGTTTTATCTACTAATAATAAAGTCAATTCATATGTTTGTATAATATATACACATTTTCTTTACAATAATTTTTATCACTTCTATGAGTTTTATCATCATATTAGTCCTCAATTGTTTTGACATTATTTTCTATTATTAGAATTTAATAAAGTGGCATACACAAAAAAAAATACAATATTCTAACATGTCATTTGCTTACTTAGACGTCAATTTTAAAATATAATCTCAGCGATTCCATATACAAGCCATTTCATCCTTTTAGCGTGATTTTTATATTTGCTTCAAATTTATATTATAATGAAGTTTGAGTTACTTTTGACATTAAGCTATAACCCTTTAAATTTAATAGTTTATACTTTAGTTTAATATTTTATATTTATATTATATTTTTCATTAGATAAGTTATATAACTTTCATTTTTGTTTCTCAAAGTTGTAATATTGATACTTCAATAATTTAGAAACTTAGGAAGATTATTGCAAGTATTAAATTTATAAAAATTAAATTTAGACAAATAATTTTTTACTAATATATAAAGGTTATTCTAATATATATTTATAATAAGATTTGATTGTTTCATTTATAATAAAATTGTACATAGTAATATAAATCATTGAGAGTCATTTACACATTGAATTGGCATATACGTTTTACGTTGTTTATTTAAATAGACTAAGATATTTTATATTAATCTCATCTATTTTTTTCTAAAAATTTCTTTAGTGGTATTTTTATTTTTAATGAAATTATTCTTATATAATAAAAAAATATAAGTATACAATCATATGTCACAACATTTAAGAATTAATGATAGATTTTAAAAATTAAGTGTAATCAATAGCTAAAACTAATGTATAGATCTTTGTTCTATCATGAAGTTATACTAAAAGTTGGACTAAGACATTCGAGTTTAGATATTTGCTTCTTCATATAGTAACTTCATATTTTCATATATAAATAGTAATTTTAATAATATCACATATTGATGTTATAATTTAATTTTCTTTAAGACATGTTTTATTGACACTATGTGGCTTATTATTGAAAGTCAAGTCATAGATTCATGGGCGTAAATGCTGAAGTTGTAGTGAACGAGCAAATCCTTCAGTTTGTTCTGCTTTCAAATACTTATTATCAATGTTGAGTCATTCATATATTATACGAATGAAGTGATAAATTAAATATTTTATATGATATATTATAGTTGTCTCGTCAATTTTTTTTAGTGAAATGAGTACAAAAATATTTCAGTTGTAAAATTTAAAAAGTGGAAGAACACTGATGTTTTGTCTCTCGAGAATGAAAGATGAAAATAAAAAAACTAACAAGAACTTTGAACACCCAAACTTAACAATATTTCAAATATTTAGTACGTAAATAACCCTCTTGTACTTCGGATCCAAATGAGGTTCTTGTATCTGTTATCCAACTATTAAAGTCAAATATTAAACTATTAAAATCATATTAAACTATTACTGTTTACATAATTTAAATATTTTATCAAATAATTATCACTAATATTTAGTCATTCATATCTTGTGGTAAATTAAATATCATATGATATACTATAGTTGTCTTGTCAACATATTTTTTTGTTGTAGTTATTTGAATGAGTATATAGATGTTATAGCTACGTACCTAGATAAAAAAAAAAAAAAAAAATTGTCTACAAAGAATGAAAGATGATAAATAAAATCAATAAGAGTTTTCACTATTATTCATTGTTTAATTTTTTATGCATATGATTTTTATCTTTTGGTTGCTAATCCTAAAATCTATTAGTATTTTTTTCACCATGAAAACACCAAAGCTTAATAGTTTTGCAAACATTCAATACCTAAATAACTTTATTGTACCACTATTCGAAATTAAGATCTTGTAATCATTATCCTAACACAGAAGTCAACCCTCGGAATTACTAACTCCTATTAAATTATGAGATGTTTAATTCTCTATAAAGAAAATTTAAAAATATATAAATATCTTTTGTGTAATTTTCAATTATTGATATTTTCATAATCATGAACTAAGTACTTTTACCCATTGCAAGAGCTTTTACACTCACACACACCCGCATATTCTCTTTGATTTGTTCGAATTGATATTTCTCCTTTCTTTGCAATTGTAAAAGAATTCATTAGAAGAACCAATGTTGTCATAACCGGATTGGGCTACCAGGTTAACTAGGAATCGGACCTTGGTCTGGTCAGATTTATGAGTATAACCGGATTTGAGGTGACTGGAAAAAATCGGCTGAAACCGTACGAACCGGACATAACCGGTAAAACTGGAAATCGGAAAAACCTGCAGAGAAGGCATTTAGAGAGAGAAAAGATGTAGATGACTTCGTTTATCATTCTTTCAGATCTTGTGAAGGTATGAAATAACTTTCTTCTTTTTTAAGAAAGTGTACCTTCTTCCATGTTGCTCATCACAAATTTGCCAAATAATTAATTATAGGGTAAACTGAGATGGGCTTCGTCGGGTTTTTCGAGTGAGAGAAATAGGGCAAGAAAATGATTTATGCGATAAAGATGAAAAGTTGGAGTTATACTAAGAGCTGGAAACCTGAGCAATTCATGAGACTTTGAAGATGATAGACAAAAATCATGGAATATGTCTCATGCTGGAGACTCGACTACACATGAGAGAGGTAGTAGATGAAAGTGATTGATAACGGTGTCTCCACCAATATTTAATCGATTTTGACATTGAAAGTTGGGCGCAGAGACGAGCTTTAGTAATGTGCATAGTGACTTCTTGGCATATGTGAATTATTATTAATATAAATCTTAACTATATTCAGAATTATTGTTAATTTTGATTATATCAGTGGTTGAACCGATTCGACCGGTAGAACCATGAGCCATTTGTTAATTCGGTTCGTCGTTCAATCCGGTTATAACAACACTGAGAAGAACTATAAGAAATTTATGAAAAATTGAACAAAAAAAGAATATAAGTATTTTTTTCTAAAAAGGAGTAAGAATATAAGATATTATGAATATTTAGGTTCAGCTTACGCCATTATCTTAACTAAATATCATATTTCTTAAATATCATATGAAATATAATAGAAGATTTCATAAGTTGAGAGATGAATTCGAAGTATAAAATGACTCTTACTAAATAAATAAAACTTTAAATATAAATTTTCTAAATTAGCTCTAAAAATTTCACCTAATCGAATTTTCTACACTTCTACAATTATATAAAAGAGCCTCATTATAAAAGAGACAAATGATTTTAAAACAAACTTAAAAATAAAATTAAATAAAAGGAATATGATACATTATAGTTGTCTTGTCGAATATAATTTTTATTGTGGTTAGTGTAATCAGTATAAAGAGATTAAAAGTATGTACTTAAATTGACAAAAGTAAACTAAAAATAAATAATTATCTCTACAAATAAAAGATGATAAATAGAGTAAATAATAGCTTTCACTATTATTCATTGCTCTAATTTTTATGTATAACTTTTTTCTTTTTGTTGCTAATCATAAAATTTATTTGTATTTTTCACCATGAAAACACCAAAATTTAATAATTTTGCAAACATTCAATTTCTAAATAACTCTTTTGTACCACTATTCAAAATTAAAAGTCTTGTAATCATTATCCTAATATAAAAGTCAAACTTTGGTGTTACTAAAGTCCTACTATTAAAGTATAAGATATTTAATTTTCTATCGTTTTTATAGACACATAATTATTTTTTATGTAAATTTCAACTATTTAATATTCTAAGAATATATATATATATATATATATATCTTTTTTTTTTTTTGCTAATCGGTCTTTCTCCTTTCTCTAGAAGAACTCAATTAGAAATTTTTTAAAAAAAATTCATGAAGAATCAAAGAAATTAAAAATAAATAAAAAGAATAATATAATGTATATTTACTAAAAAGGAATAATGATAATATAAGATATTATGAATATTTAGGTTTAGCTTATGTCATTAGTTGAACTAAATATCATATGAAATGTGATAGAAAATTTCATAAGTTGAGTTTGAGAGATGAATAATATAATGTATTTTAAATAATAACAATAAAAATAATAATGTAAGATATTATGAATATTTAGCTTCAGCGTACATCATTAATTGAACAAAATATCATATAAAGAATCGAAGAAAATAAAAATAAATAAAATAATATAATGAGTTTTACTAAAAATGAATAATAATAATAATAATAATAATAATAATAATAATAATAATAATAATAATAATAATAATAATTTATGAATATTTAGGTTCAACTTGTGTCATTAGTTAACTAAATATCATATGAAATGTGATTGAAAATTTCAGAAGAGGCTTGAGAGATGAATTTGAATATATTATAAATGACTCTTGATAAATAACACTTTAAAGTTAAAGTTACTAAATTGACCATAAAAATTTCACTAATCGTTTTTTTTTCCTACAAGGATATAAAATAATTCCATTATAAAAGTGATAATTTTTTTTTAAAGAAACTTAAAAATAAATATAAAAAATTACAATGTTATGTATATTACTAAAAAGAAAGAAAAATATAAAATATTATCAATATTTAGGTTCAAATTATACCATTAGATGAATTAGATATCATATCCATAAATTAATAGATGATATTTTAACTATTTAGTGTTCTTACCAAATAAATAAAAATTTTAAGATAAAGTTACTAAACTAACCTTAAAATTTTAAATACATTAAGAATATAATACGAGAATCAATTTTTTTTAAGAAACAACTCAGATTTTTATAATAAAAGTAGATTTGTGGTGGCATTAGCTACGGGTATATTTTATATGAATTAAATAATATTCTAAATAGTATTCTTAATTGGAGTACAAACAATAAAACAACCTATAACAACAATGTCCAATTCTAAAGTTTACATTTAGAAGACAAGCAATTTGCTTTTCTTCAACAAATTGGATATCAAGTATTTCCCCAAAGGTTTCTTCAACTCATCAAATTTCATATAAATTAAAAAATTGTGTGACCTTTCATACCTGTAAAAGATTACCAAAATAAGAGATCCTTTACACAAAGTAAATAGGTCACCTATCGTAACAGTAAAGATACAATGCAAAAAATTACCTCTCTCTATAGAATATCAAGATTACACGATCTAAAGTAAGCATTGACATGTATCAGGGGATTTGCCTGTAAACAATGGTACACTTAAGCTATGATATTGTTTAATAAATATCATTAGAATTTGGTTAGCATATAGCCATATATAGAATATAAAAGTTAAAAAAAAAAAAAAAAAAAAAAAAAAAAAAACAACGTTGAAGATCCAATGTTAAAGTTTTCTAAAAAATTGAAGACTTCTGTAAAAAAATTATATAAATATAGGCAAAAATTTGTGTTCACCCAACACACAATAGACTTATTATACATTCCCCTATTTAATTTGGAATTAAAGATATATATAAGGACCGCATTTGGATAGATTCGCAACAGTAGCATGTGGCGCAGTGGTTTGGCTTCATGCTTTGAAGCTTCGAGGCGCGCGGAGGTCAGGTTGGGAGCCTTGAAGCTTCGAGGCATGGGGGAGAACAGGTGTTCGAACCCTGCTCTCGTGTTGTTTTTACCTCTTTTTATGTTGTTTAATATTATATGTTATATTGTGTAATAGTATATATTATAGTTACATGTATAATTTTTTAATAATATATTATGTTGTTTAATAGTATATGTTATTGTCTAATAGTATATATTATAGTTAAATGTATAAATTTTTTAATAATATATTATGTTGTTTAATATTGTTTTTTATATTTCGCAATAGTATGTTATGTTGTAAAGTATATATTATAGTTACAGGAATACACATCTTTTTTTAATAATATATACTCCCTCCGGCCCGGCTAACTTTTCCTACTTTTCATTTCGGTCCGTCCCATATAACTTTTTGCGCCCTTAAAAATGAAATTTCTCTCACAATCTCCACCCTCAAAATCTCCACACTCAATCTCCACCTTTGGAAAAGTCAAAGAAAAAGCAAAATCTGCTTTTTCTTACCATCCATGCCCGGTCAACTGTGAAAAGTTAGTTGGGATGGAGGGAGTCCGTCCCACTTAACATTTCACACTCTTAAAAAGGAAATTTCTTTCACAATCTCCACCCTCAAAATCTTCAAACTCAATATCCACCTTTAAAAAAGTCAAAGGAAAAACAAAATCTGTTTTTTTCTTAACATCCGTACCCGATCAAATGTAAAAAGTTAGTTGGGATGGAGGGAGTAATATTTTTTTAATAATATAGGGTCTGTTTGTTTATGATTGGCCCAACCTAATATGTGTTTGTTTATGGGTTTGGGACAATATATTATCTTCAACCCTCTTACACACATCATTAATTAAAATTCATTCTCAATACAACTTTAATCAATAATCATCATTCTTTAACTACCTCTTACACACATCATAAATCAAATCCAATTTCCAATACACCTTTATTTAATAACCAATCATTTTTTAACAAACTCTTACACACATCATCAATCAAACATAATTCTCAATACAACTTTAATCAATAACCAATCATTCATTAATTATCTCTTACACACATCAAATCACCTTTCCACATTTTATAATACAAACCAACTCCAACCCAATCTCCCAACCAACATGAGGATGAGCTTCAAGAGAATGATTCGGAGTTCTTGCAGAGTGGAACCATTCAGTACCAGACACGAGATAGATCTTCCAAAGAACAAGGCCTTTTTCGAATAAGCCAATTCATTTGGGACCCTGGGGATCCGCTCTTTTTCCTATTCAAAGATCAGCCCCCTGGCTCTGTGTTTTCACATCGAGAATTATTTGCAGATGAAGAGATGTCAAAGGGGCTTCTTACTTCCCAAGCGGATCCTCCTACATCTATATATAAACGCTGGTTTATCAAGAATACACAAGAAAAGCACTTCGAATTGTTGATTAATCGCAAATAAACACTCATTTATTTACCCCAACCTAAAAATTCCACTTTATTCTGCACAGCCTACAGTACTCCAACCACCCACAGCCATAAACAAACAGGCCCATATTATGCTGTTTAAAAAAGTATAAGAAGTGCTTAATAGGACTCGAACCCAGACCATTACACACGCAAGCAAGTGTTTATCCATCAAGCCACCACCTTATGTTGTTACACAAAACGTGACGCAATGTATTAATATTAAAAATAATACACGCACATATATAGAAAAAATTTGAGAAGAACAAGGGGCGAGACCTCAGCACACACACCGGGTTTCCAACCGCCTGGCCACTAGCATTTTTTTTGTAAACTAAATGTAGCCCTTAATATATATCTAATTCCAAAATTAAATTGAAAAATGTACAATAAACTTATTGTGTGTTGAGTGCACCCCAAACCTACTCATAAATATATTATGTAATCTCAATACCTAAAAAACTAACAGATGACAAAAATTGCCCATAGTGCTAATCCATCAGAATGTATAAAAGTCCATCTCGGCCACACAAATCATATGTTAAGGGAAACCAAAACTTCTGATTGAAGCGAATACAATCAGCAATGCAACATATTTTACAACATGAATTCATTTTTTGATAAAAATTAGAGACAAACGTCAATCCTATCTAGCTTGTCGCTCTAGTCAGCTGCTTGCTCCCCCGGCCCCCTCCCCCATTCTCTCCTTGCATTGTGGATTGAAGATAGTAAAGTGTGCTTATGTATAAATAATTTTGGTCTATTGCTATTGTCCTCTCCTGGCTAGGTCAAGAGTATATTGGACCTGAAGCAAGATACCAGCGAAGTATAAATCAAACTTGTAGAAAATCAAGCTAAAATATGCATAATCTGTATGAAATAATTGAATGCAGAAGACATGGTTTGAATGTATGCAATGCATTTGAGAGCAAAACGACTGCAAACATTAACATTAACATTAACATTAATGAGTTCAAGGACTATTTATACCCCTAATGAAGTTGCCCTAGAGGAGTCTCAAAATAGGAAAAAACTCATTAAAGAGTTTTTCTAAAATGGTAAGAGAGAGAAACTGTTTTTGCATGGTGACATGCAAAATCCAGCACAAAAACAGCAACATAGTTTGTAGCAGATTACAGCTAATGACTCTCATTCCTAAGTACATTGAACTATAAAACACAACGGTAACATGGAAGTGATATTTTGATATCCATAATTCCAACATCCCCTCCTCAAGCTGGAGATGCATAGAGTTGCAGACCAAGCTTGGACAAAATAAGGTGAAATGGGCCTGGAGGCAGCTATTTGGTGTGGATGTCTGCCAGTTGGTTCCTTGAGGAAACTTGATCAAAAGTTAAGAATCCGTCCTTGAATTTGTTGCGACCCACATGGCAGTCGATGTATAGGTGCTTGGTGCGTTCATGGAACACTGTATTCTCAGCAATATGGACAGCAACTCGATTGTCACAGTTAAGATGAACCGACTTAGGCACAGGAATATGCAAATCTACAACAATGTAGTCAATCCACATAAGTTCACAATCAATGGAGGCCATGGCCCTGTATTCGGCCTCTGCAGAGCTCTAGAGACAGTAGATTATTTTTTTTTTATTTCCAGGAGACAAGACATTGTCCTATGAAGACACAGTATCCAGTTATGAACTTCCTGGTATCTAAACAGGATCCCCAATCCGAGTCACAGAAACCTTGGATAGGGAAAGGACTGGATTTAGGATAGAAGAGACCAAGATGAGCAGTACCTTGAGGATATTTAACTAGATGGAGGGCAGCTGTCTAATGTGAGGTTCTGGGAGAGCTGACAAATTGACTAAGATGCTGTGTGGCATAAGTGAGTGTGAAAGGCTGCATGTGAGGATGGTGGATGGAAATGAGAATATGGATCCATTTGGTCAGTGGGTTCAGCAGTTGTTTGCACAAAATCTTCCAAATGAGCAGGCTTGTGAGTTGTTCCGTTGCTTCTTCTGACAGGAGCAGGATCAATATTCGAAGCATCTTCTTGATCATTGTTGTTCACATGATTTGACTCTGGAAGATGTGGTATGGGTGTGGAGGATGAACTGGCTTTGATTGGTGGTCTTCATCACTGAATAAAGGAAATGGCAGGGTTGGCTCAGCAGTATGAGTGTGTGTGGTAGAGTTGGCAAAGGTATAGGTGGATTCTAGAAATATCACATCTCTGGAGGTGATCACTTGATGGTTGCCAATGTCATATAGTCTATATCCCTTCTGATGAGGGACATATCCAATGAAAATGCACTTTTTGCCCCTCTCTTCAAATTTAGTTTTGTGTGGTTGGGTGTCTATAGCATATGCTAAACATCCAAATGGTTTCATTGTTCCATAAGAGGCTACATCAGTAAACATGATTTCATAAGGCACTTGCCAGTTCAACACTTTGGTAGGCAAACGGCTGATGATGTGAGCATCAGTATGTATAAGGCCACAAATAATGTGGTGTTGAGGACTCTTTCATCAATGCCCTTGCCATCTCAAGGAGATGTCTATGTTTATGGCAGTTTATGTCTAGGGAGATAAAAAAGTTGACCATAGAAAAGAAACCTATCCAGCCTACAAACAACTCAGTCTTGAAAAAGAAGGATGGTATGCATCCTATCATGTACAAAGATGTTCTTCGTAAAGCTGAAGAAAGATGAACAAAAGCAAGCACTATTCATTATCACTTTCGTTACGTCGATTAGAGTGCTTGGATTTTATCATTTGCAGAACCTTATTAAATTATGTGACCAATTAACTGATTAATAATAAACAAAGCTTAAAAAGGAAGGAAACAAAATGATGTAATGGTGTATAAAAATTATTTTACTCAAAAATACTGAATAACAAAGATAGAAAATACGAACTAACCTGAATCCATAGATATCACCTCCCTTTCCATAGCTTCCCATTCACTAAAGGAGATGTGAAAAATTGAGCAAACCTGAAAACACAGATCAAGCATAATTAACCTCTTAATCTTTCATCCATGAACACAACAAAAGTGAAAAAGAAGAAGGAAGAAAGATTCCTTGCAGTTGCAAAGTAGAAAACGTAGTACCCTATCACAATGACAACTATGCCAACAATTAAAAATGGATATTATCAAACTACAGCATGTGATAACAGGATGGTCACTTGCACCGAAACGCGCACAATAAATTTGAATGTGAATGAGATAACCCGAATCAAATAAAAGTCACAATAGGTTCTCTACTTCAAGAACTTTAGGCTTCATTGAATACAATGCTGGAGAAATAATACAATGTATCAGATCGACGGTTTATTTGATCTACTACATATAGATGACCATGTGGCATGTTGGACACAAGTTCATAATTATTGTACAATTGCCAAGGAGCCTGTATTTATACCTTGTCAAAGCACCCTTGGGAACACCCCTGTAACCTCAAAATGGTAGCAGGTATGATCTGTTTTTGCATATGCATTTGAAGAGCCTCCATGCTTTGATAAGTAACTGTCATACTAGAAAAGAAAAGAGTTGGTACAAAAAACCAAGTTTCTTTATTGAGAACTTAAAAAGAGATCTAATATGACATTTGATTATACAAAGCACGAGCATTCAACAAAAGGACTCCCAGATACTAAATCATGCTTCAAATATAAAATAAACCATTATATTCAGGCCCCTTTGACTGAATTTCCAATTTCATAGTTTCTATGCTTATGATTCTTTCAAAAGATCTCTTTCAAGAATGAACCATGGTCGGCTAATATGTCGAGATCCTGTCTCATCTTGAAAATGCATATTAAAATTCTGTTATAGTTCATACTCAAAGGAATATCGCACAAGTGGGTAAAGCATCTCAAGTTGACATTCATATATGTCTACTACTAACTTGTACTTCAATCTTCAATCCCTCTCCTCTTCTATACTTATTTCCCTACTAGCAAAAAAAGAGAAACTAAACTATTCACAAGCTGCATATGATGATATTATAACAAACAAATCTCAATCATACTACATACTTCTAAGTTTTTCTTGTAGCCTGCCTGAATAAGACAATTAGCAAAACATTCCAAAGAAATTGGATCTCGCACAAAAAAACTAAGGATGATTAACCCAAATTCTTGATTAATCCAAAAAAAAACCTAATAAACAAGTTTCTTTCCACACATTCAAACGGAACCAGTCAGCAAAGAACCCGGCCAACCAAATCAAAATACTAATAGTTAGCTATCATCTCACTAGCTACTAGCTTCTGAATATATATCGACTATTCCTTTTTCCCCCCTTAACTCACATATTACTCAACCACCCTATACAAAATCCATAAAAATACATCTTATCCTTAAATTTATTTCTCATATTTATGCTTGAATTACGTAGTAATTACTTCAAAATCCCAAAAGAAAAAACAAAGAAGAACAACAAACAATTTGGTAAAGAATAAAAAAGAAAGGTTCCACTACCTAGTCATGATTTACTAACAAATAATGAAAAGTTAAACATACTTTTGTCCCATGATATGGCTGGTCAAATAGCCATGAGAACTAGGAAGATGATCTTCACCCGTCATCATTCCAGGAGGTTGCGAAGTTGGCTCATCCCTGAAGATCAAAAATATTTTGCAATTGCTTATGACCTTTGTAAGACAACTTAAAGAATAACAAGATTACTCTAACAAATAAAAGACAATGGATAGTGTGTGTTTGTTCATGTAGAACAAGCTCAGTTTGGCTACCTTGATTTTGACTTACTTTATCGCAGTAGCTATAGTAGCAGAACAACAACAAATCAATCAATCTCAAGACAAAATTAAACCACGTAACACACACTGATCTCATTCTATGGTGCATGCAGATTATAGTGGGGAGAAACACCGAACACTGACATTAATGAAAACATAATATGCATTTACACAGATAAAATAATAATAGAAATAATGCTAACAAGTGAAATGGAAACTAAATTTTTCCTTGAATAAGGAGGGCAAGCACTAATATGAGCAGGGGCGTACTACTAATTTTCGATGAATGCTCGCGAAATCAAATATTTTTGAAGTTCGTAAAGACCTACTCCTTGTTTCACATAGAACTAGTCCCCTTCAAGACTCTCAACTCTCAAGTAAGATATCTCAAACCAAAATAAGCAATCTAAGAATTACATAACCTAATTGATGAACATTTGTTCAATCTCCCTTAAATTAAGTAATATCAACAATAGAGAAATCGATATGAAGAAACCCGGACAGAAAACGAGAAAAATACCTGACCTCAACTACGGTTTTTCCTCACTCATCGATCAATAAGCCACAAAAATTGCATCCTTCTGTGTATGAGTGCAGAAACGGCTGCAGAGAAGAACCGAGATCGCGGCCAAGAGACCATTGTTCCCTTTTGTCGTTCGCGGACTAGGGATTTGGTTTCCCGCTCCTTCTATTTTGGTACCATTCACATTTCGCTGTGATATTATAAATTGAATAAAAAAAAACTACTTCTAAAAACTACAAATATAAGACATTTAGATGATTGGAGAGACGTTCTTAAAAAAGATTGTAAAAGATACAAATATTGGGAGACACTGTAATTAATCAGAAAGAAAGACTAATAGGAAAGTCTTTTTATTTTATTTATAACTAAGTGGAAATGGAGTGAGTTTTTACCTACATTTTTATTAAGATTTTGATTTTATTAAATTAGCATATATGGTAATTCGGGTGGCCCGGTTCGGTCGGATTCAGTCAGTCGGACCAACGCTATATATCAAGTGGGGTCGGACCTTAAATTAGTCAGTTCGGTGCAATCTATTCCCCTATAATATAATACAATTATTGGGTCGGCTCTCAGCCTGTCGAGCTTTCAGTCTATCGGGTCGGGCCTGCCGGGCCAAATAATACTTCAGGCTGAAATTTCTATGTTCCAACCCATCTAAAATATCGACTCGGTTGAGTCGGTTAGACCGACACATTGACCGAGCCGACACATTAATCAGGCCGACTTTGCCACCTTTATAAATAAAGATATATTGAATTAGTCATTAAGGTTTAAACTTTGAAACAAATATGAATATAATTGGGTAATACATTAATTAATTTTTATTCATTTTAATTAAGTTGGGCAAGGGACCTGAGTAATAGCCTCTGAGTAAATTAAGAATTTGTGTGTCAGACTACTTGTAAATTTTTATTTGGTTATGGACAATGGATGTGGAAAGAAAATAATAAAAGGGATAAGCCGTGTTATTTTGCACCTCACTACAAATAAAGAAAAAGAAATAAAAATGTAATTGTTTAACAAATTTTTTGAGGCATTTAGTTTATGCCTTATCTGAATTATGTTAAGACACATACTTTATAGTTCCCTAATAGTATTACACATATTGTAGTAATAAGTACTTCATAGTTTAATGTATCAATAATGTATCTATAAAGGCATTTGATTTAAAATGTCACAAAGTATATGTAGCAATAGGCTATTTTTCTAGTAGTGATATAAGAAAGTTTCTGACATTTCTTTTGCAAGAGAATTAATTAACCATGCTTGTACCATTCCATCCACTCTTATCCATTGTTCTTTAAGCTTAATATCAGCAGGTATTTCAGTTTCATCAGCTATGAAGCCTAGTTTGTCTTCGGCAAGCAAGGCGATTTGTACAGACCTACTCCAGGGAAGGTAGTTGTTTCCATTTATTTTAGTAGTGACTAGGCTCATACCTGGATGATCCGACCTGTGGAGACTGAGGGGATCATGCTCTGAAAGATTTGAAGATGTAACTGGGGGTGCTGTTTCGCCTGCCATGAAAACTGGATTGCTAGATCTACCTTCAAGCTGTGGTCATTCCTCTGTTGCGTTCGTCCAGGAATTAGTGTTTGAACTCATAGTTAATGACTATGGCTCTGATACCATGTAGAAAATCAAGCTAAAATATGCATAATCTGTATGAAATAATTAAATGCAGAAGACATGGTATGAATGTATTCAATGCATTTGAGAGCAAAACAACTGCAAACCTTAACATTAAACATTAATGAGTTCAAGGACTATTTATACCCCTAATGAAGTTTCCTAGAGTCTCAAAATAGGACAAAACTCATTAAAGAGTTTTCCCAAAATGGTAAGACAGAGAAACTGTTATTGCATGGTGACATGCAAAATCCAGCACAAAAACAACAACATAGTTTGTAGCAGATTACAACTAATGACTCTCATTCCTAAGTACATTTAACTATAAAACACAACGGTTAATAAGCAAAAGACAACAGTAACATGGAAATGATATTTTGATATCCATAATTCCAACAAAACTTATATATAGGTACACATAAAATATGACCATAAAGTGCATATTCAATTTCTCCAGTGTCATTTTTTTTTTCAGTATAACGAATAATAATATTTTTTTAAGTGATAATCAACACATTTATTTTAAACGGAGCAAAGCAACTGGCAGTCTACTAAACTCGAGTACCGGGGCGAATCTCCCTCTTTCCTGGAGTATAATATTTTATCAAGTTGAGGTCTTGATTTCAACCATGTAGGACCAAACTCCCACGGAATTACTCGCGGCTAAGATAGAGTTTATGCCCGGGTAGAGAAAGTGATGGCAGAAAGGAACCTTGAACTTGTTTACAAGTCTACATGCCCAGAAAAGGATCTAACTACCTGCAACCAACAGGCTTAAAAATGAAGCCCGTTTCTTGCGAACTCAAAGCGAGAATTCTCCAGTATAGCCAGGGTTTCAGCGTGCGAGACTGCACCCATACCGTGATTCATCCTTATCGTACTCAAGAAATGCCATCGACTCCAGCCCGAGAAAGGTTTAAAAAAATACACAGAAAATATCATTATATATATATATATATATATATATAAACTTTTAAAATTATTCGTGTACCTTACATACTAATATAGTGGAAAAACTGTCCTTCTATCATATAATCATCTATAAGGTGATATGTAAGGATAACTACATAATTACCGCATTACTAATATGTATTTATTGCTAGAATTAATAATTTCATCCTCTACTTATTATTATATTATATTATTTATATTATTTTTACAGATGTGAAAGTTTTGATTAAATGTATATTGATATTTTAACTTCAGAGCTATAATTTAGTTGAACATGTATGAGGTGACACTAATTTTTTATTTTATCAAATTTCATAATATTTATTTTGCTAAAATATATTAATTAACATGAGAAATTTTAGAAACGTGTATGCTCATTCACTAGATCATATGAGTAAAGTTTGGGAGGACTCTCCAATAAATTGAATATAGTTATATTTTCTTTAGCATAAATTACAAGGTAATCATGAGATAATATTTCTATTGAGAAAATCATATAATTATGATGCAAAGAAAAAAAAGACAAAGATACGAATTGTAGTTTTGATGCTAAATTGAAAAAAAATTACGTTAAAGTAAGCAACACGTCTAAAATTCTTAAAACTTTCAACAAAATAATCATTATCTAAATTTACATATTTATGATGATTATATCAAAATGTTAGTATTAGTCTAATTTAACTTTTTTAATGTTTTTACACTAAGTTAAAATCAAAAAATATTTTTTGCAAAATATTTAACATTTTTAATGTTTTTACACTAATTTAAAATCCAAAAATATTTTTTTTGCAAAGTAATGAGATAAGATAAGAGGACTCTTTAACTTGTCACTCATAACTATACCTCATTACTAATTTAAATAATTATTACAACATATTTATATTATAACTTGATGTAAGTATCTGTGCAACTGTTATCTTTATACATATCAAAATCAATAACTTATACTTGTCTGTCCCTAGCTAAAAGAGTCATGTTTGACGAAGGTATAACTTTTTATTTTTTGTCAACTAGATGAAGGTACAACCTTCTAAAAATTGTGAATTCTCTTTTATACTACTTTATTTATTTTATTTTTTTACTTGACTATTCAATCATACTAACTTTTTTGTAGCATTAAATTTTATACTTTTACTTTGACAAATAAAACAAGGTAATGCTTCTTTAGTTGCAAACTAAGTTTGTGGAAAAAGAGGAGTACAAGTTGGTTCTCGTCGAAATTAACCATTTATTAACCGTTTTATCCCAAACCAAGAACTAACTAACTAACTTAACAAAAATAATCCTGCTCCTAAAAATATGCAAGGTATCAAAATTTAATAAAGACAATATTAACATAACCAAAATAAATAAAAGACAACAATTGGCTCACAGTGGGTCTCGGCCGAGATGCGTGTGTGTCTTGGCCGAGAAACTTGACTCTTTTCTTAAATTAGAAAATATCTTTGAAACAAGAATATTTTTATGGAATATATAAGGTAATTATAAACAATATCATCTTTTCAATTTGGTAAATAAATCTCTTTTAATTTCAATTTGTACTAAATTTTTTTTTTAGTTTATCAAAATTAAGCATTTAAAGGACATGATCAGATAGTGGTATCAAGGTCTCTTTTTACGATGCAATTTATGTTTCCCGTAATTTTGCATTTGGGGAGAGGGGGGAGGGGGGAGAAGGGTTGTATATTTGCAATCTGGATGATTCTTTCATCAGTGCTCTTGCTAAAGCATTTCCTCGAATTTTTTATCCCCAGCTAGCTGAATTTCTAGGGCTTTCTGAAGGTCTTCTCTTGATACAACGCCTTGGGCTGGCTGTTTATGACATTTTGGAGGAGTGTAGTTGTTCTAGCTTCTTTGGGCAACGGTAACTGTTCTGTTGCTTCTCTTCCAATTCTCCATGATATCCAACATATTTTAACTGTGAAAATAACTCGGAGTTTATTTTGGGTTAGGAGAGGTGATAATATATATCTTTGCACATGCGATTGCATCTTATGCAAAAATTGTAATTTGCAGTTTGCTTCATGGGATTCCATTCCCAAATTTCTCTCTCATTCGGGGTTGGTTGTTTCCAGCTAAATTAATGATATTTCCGTTTAAGAAAAAGTACACGATCAAATTATATAAGACATTAATGCAAGATCATTTTATGTTAGGAAGTATATATCTACTTCTATTATAAAAGTGTGAGTTGTTCTTACAAAATTTGATTTGCCTATTATATCCTTAATGAATTTTAATTTTTAAGGTTAGTTTGGTAACCATATCTTAAAGTTTTATTTATAAACTATATCTTTGAATTTTTATTTTTATGGTTAGACAAAATTTGATTTGCCTATTATATCATTAATGAATTTTAGTTTTTAATGTTAGTTTATTAACTAGATTTTCAAAGTTTTATTTATTTGGTTAGAATCCTATATAGTTCATCTATCAATTCGTGGAGATGATATCCTAACAAATTTCACGGATATGATATATAATTCATCTAATGGATTAGTTGAACCTACATATTAATCATATTCTCTATTTTTCTTTATTTTTAATAATATACATAACATTATTATTTTTATTTTTAAGTTTGTTTTTAAATTTCTGATCTCTTTTATAATGAGATTATTTTATATAATTATCAAAAAAAAAAACTGTAGAAAAAGAAAAAAAACCATTAATTAGTAAATTTTTAACGTTAATTTAGTAACTTTATTTTTAAAAGTTTTTTTTATTTAGTAAGATCCATTTTATAATAAAAATTCATCTCTCAAGTTTCAACTTATGAATTTTTTTTATCACATTTCATAAAATATATAATTCAACTGATGACATAAGTTGAACTTAAATATTCATAATACCTTATATTATTATTCCTTGGTAGTAAAATACATTATATTATTCTTTTTATTTGTTTATATTTTATTCGATTCTTCATAAATTTCTGATAATTTTTCTAATTGGTTTCTTCTATAATATTTGAAGAGAAAGGAGAAAGACCAATTAGCACAAATGTACTTACAATAAGTAAAATTACTTCAGTATATGATTCTCATGATATTGAATAATTGAAGTTACACAAAAGATATTTATGTATTTATAAGAAAATTACAGAAATTTAAACATATTGTAGGACTTTAGTAACTCCAAAGTTTGACTTTTTTACTAGGATAATGATTCCAAGACTTTTAATTTCAAATAGTAATACTTTAGAGTTATTTAGATAATAAATGTTTGCAAAACTATCAAGTTTTGGGATTTTCATTGTGAAAATAATAATAAAAGGTTTTACGATTAGCAAAAACAAGACAAAAAAAACTATACACATAAATAGAGAAAGCTCTTATTTACCATTTTTCATTTTAACAGATATATTTTTTTATTTTTTGTTTACTTTTTCTTTTTAATTTAGGTACGTAGTTATAATATATATATACTCATTCTATTAACCTTAACCAAAAGTAATAAAAAATAAAAATAAAAATAAAAAATTGACAAGATACTGTAGTGTATCATATTCCTTTTATTTACTCTTAAATTTTTGTGAATCGATCTTTCTCCTTTCTCTACAATTGTAAAAGAATCCAATTAGAAGAACTATATGAAATTTATGAAGAACTGAAGAAAGTAAAAAAAAAAAAAAAAAAAAAATTAATAATAATAATAATAATATAATGTATATTACTAAAAAGGAATAAGAATATAAGATATTATGAATATTAAAGTCTTTAGTTTATGATTCTCAAAATATTAAATAATTGAAATGTACACAAAAGATATTTATATATATGTATAAAAATTATAGAAAATTAAACATAGTTTAGTAGTTTAATAGCTCCAAACTTTGACTTCTTTGTTAGGTTAATGGCCACAAGAATCTTAACTTGCAATATATAGTGGTATACCATAAAGGTATTTAGGTATTGAATGTTATATTAAGTTTTTGTGTTTTCATGGCTAAAAAGTACTAATAGATTTTTAGTTTACTTTTTTTAATTTAGGTATAGTGCGTAGCTATAACATTTATGCTCATTTCAATAACTACAACAAAACAACGATAGTGCATTATATAATATTTAATTTACCACAATATATGAATGACTCAAGATTAATGATACTGACATGATAAAATATTTAAAAGATGTAAAATGTAATAGTTTAATATGATTTCAATAGTTATAAGTTTGACTTCATAGTCGAATAATAGACACAAGATTGTTGACATAGGATCGTACTTATATTTTTTTATTATATAAAAATGATTGAAAGTTAAATTTAAAAAAAATGACATTAAAGAATTTTTTGGAAAAAAAATGGATGAGATTAAATTAAATCTTTTAGTCCATTTAAAAAATGTAAACATTATATGTCAGAACAATATGTAAATGATTCACTATAATTTATATTACTATGTATAAATTATTGACAAATTCTTACATAGTGTTTGGTCATAAATTAAATAGCCATCTCTTATTATAAATATAAATTAGAATAATACTTATCTAATAGTAACAATTTATTTGTCTAAATTTGAATATTATAAATTTGCTGCTTGCAATAATCTCCCTAATTTTCTAAATTATTGAAATATCATTATTAAAACATTGAGAAACAATAATAGAATTTATATAAGTTATCTAATGAAAAATAAAATTTGAATATAGAATATTTAGACTTAAAGTGTAAACTATTGAATTGATCAAGTGTTAGAGCTTAATGCGAATAGTAACTTAAACTTCATTATAATATAAACTTGAAGCAAGTACTGAAATCAAAAAATAAAATGACTTGCATGTGAAATCGTTGAGATTATATTTTAAAATTAACTTTTGAGTGAGTTAAAAGACATGATAGAAAATTGTATGTTTTTTTGTGTATACCACTTTATTAAAGTCCAGCAATAGAAAATAATATCAAAACAATTGAATAAGAACTATATGATGATAAAATGAATAGAAGTGAGAAATGCATTATGAAGAAAGATAACACAAACTTATGAATAGACATTATTATTAGTAGATATAACTTTAATAACATCATGAAAAAAATTATAAAAAACCTATCATAAAAATTATAAATATTAAAGGGTCTACGTGAATTTTCATTATAAAGAAAAATATAATAGACGAGTTTAGGTAATATAATAGAAAAATCAAAGAATAAGCTAATGTGATAGAGTCAGATATACTAAACTATGAGAAAAGAATACAAAACAATATATATATATATACATATATATATTTAGATGTCCATATAAGTTAATTATTATAATGTAGTATTTCAAAATTTGGAGTAAACTAGGGATACATTTAGTCTTACTGTGTATATTTAGATTAAACTAGCTCTCTCTCTCTCTCTCTCTCTCTCTCTCTCTCTCTCTCTCTATATATATATATATATATATATATGTTTACACACTAATTTTTTTGTATGAGCATTACTAAGTAAATATAAATTGAATTATTATGATTGTAGGAAATGAGTAGAAAAATGAAATCGATATACTTTATAAGTAACATTTATAAACATTACAACAAGAGAAAATAATAATTGATTTACGAATTTTATTGAATTCAAAAAGTATATGATAAAGTCATATATATCTATTACTAATATAAAAGTGTGAATGTTTCGTCTTTTCTTGTGACGACTATAATATCCCTACAAAATATTAAATATCAAGGATAATTAAGTAATTTTATCAAATAATAAAATATTCCAATATCTCCAACATATTTATATCTATATCTATATCTATGTCTATATCTATATCTGTATATCTATCTATCTATCTATGTATCTATTATTGTTAATTAGTATTAGTATTAATATAAAAATATGGATTTTTCGTCCTGTTATTTTGTTTCGTCATTTCTCGTGATGTCTATAATATCCTTATTAAGTACTCTCTACGTCCCGCTCAGTTTTGCACACTTTCCTTTTCGGTCCGTCCCATTCAGTTTTGCACACCCTTAAAAAAGAAATTTCTCTTACAATCTCCACCCTCAAAATCTCCATCCTCAATCTCCACCTTTGAAAAAGTCAACAAAAAAGCAAAAAATAGTTTTTTCTTAATATACGTGCCCATCCGTACGTGCAAAATTGAGCGGAACGGAGGAAATATTAAATTAATGGATAGTTAAAGTAATTAAAATAAATTATGTTTTCTCATACTTCATTATAAAAAAACAAGAGCTCCTTTATATTTCAAAATCCTCCTTAAAAACTACATACTTAAATTATTATTCTTCTACACTACTTTGAATTTCAAAATAAAATTTGTTTCATATCAAAATAGATCTAAAAGTTATTTTAAGAAGAGTATATAGTTGTGATTGGATGATTTTTTTCAAAAGATAAGTCTAATTAATTATTATTTCAGAACCATCCGTTTTCAGACACTATATCTACAAACATGAAAATTACACTTCATAATTTAATTCACATGTGTTGCTAAAATTTGTCATAGTGCCGTTCTCAAATATCTTCCCTTGCGAGATTGAATATGTTTTTCATAAATCATACTAAGGATTCCTTTTTAAGTAGAATTTAAGGATTCTTAACCATAATAGAATAGATATGTAGTATACCAAAAATAAATTATGTTTTCTGATCATAGTTGAATTTTAAAAACACATACTTTGGCCATACACTATAAATAAATTAAATATATTTCGTACAAAGCATTAGTAGTATTAAGTAACTTAAAATATATTATTATTTAATTACTTGTATATAAAAAGTAAGAGTACTTATTTAATTCAAACTCCTCCTAAAAAAATACATACTTAAATTAATCTTTTTCTACAATTTCAATACTTTGAATTTTCGAAAAAAAATAGTTTCATATAAAAGTATGAATTTTTTGTCTTATTTTATGTTTCGTCTTTTCTTGTGATGCTTATAATATTCTTAGTAGGTATTAAATTTAAGGGTGATTAAGTAATTTAAAATAATTTATGTTTCCTTACGTGATTATAAAAAAATAGTAGTCATTTTATATTCAAACTCCTCCTAAAAAACTACATAATTAAACTTTCAAATACATTGAATTTTGAAATGAAATTAATTTCATATTAAAACAGATTTATAGAGTTTTCCAGTGATATGTTCTTTGCATTTATTTTAAGCAATTCTACTAGATAATATTACATTAAGGTATCATAAAAAAATAAAATTTATATATTTTTCAATCTTATCTAAACTACCATATTATAATATTCACACTGTCAATTATTTTTTAAAAAATAAAGATAAATTTTAAGGCATAATCTGAAAACTTTACTTTTTTACTATTCATAGTTAGATTGTACTACAATTTTTATTTTTACATGTTAGATTTATCTAATTGACCATTAAAAAGTAAACATAATTTAAGCTCTTATGTTTGCATATAATGTGACTATATATTAAAATTATTTTAATATAATACGAAGAGGAAAAAGGTATATAGATATAGAAAAAATAAAAATATTGTCTTTTCTTAATACTATTTATTTAAGTTAGCTCATATTAGAAGAATGAAAATCCTAAAATATTTGAATAAGAAAAAGAAATGGTGAGCAAATTCGTTTTGATAAATCTTATCTTATACAAACATTAACATAGGAAGAATCGTGATAACAAACGTTCTTATCAAAATTGAATCTTATATAAGAACAAAGACACATGCACACACACATGTGTAGCTTGTCGTACGACTAATTTAACATCATTTTCAAAACTAACATTTGCTTTATAAAAAAAAAAATATTAATAGTTCATTTACACATCTAATCACAAAGTAGAACGTAATACCTTACTAAAACTGAATCTTTGAGGAAAACACACACGCACGCACAAAAAGTAGGCAGGTAGGTTCCTAATATTAATTCAAAATCGAATAAACCCAGAATAATAAAACAAATGGAACTTACCAAAATAAATTTTTTTTTTTATCTTTTTATTAAATAATGAAAATATCATTAAATATCATTCATCCAACATAAATCCAACAATCTAAACTACCTAATTTTTAATTCTATATAATATCAATATATCCAACAGAAATTCACTTCTCCAAACTATCTCTTTCCTAATCCTATTTAATCATTAAACTACCTAATTTATAAAAATATTTAATACACTTAGCCTAATAATCATTGGTCAAAGCTTGCATAATCCGAAGTTGGAAAAATTAACAGAGATCCGAAGTTAGAGAAATTAGTAGAAAATGTAGAGAAGCATAATCCAAAGTCGAAGAAATTAGTGGATAACCGTAGTTGAAGAAATTGACAGAGAATATAGAAAACGTGGTAATGTTTCTTTTTTCCGCTCAATTCGATACAAGTTCACTTTTTTCGATTAAATCCTAGAAACTGAATTATATATTGTGTTGTTTTTCAATGAAACGGGGGTTGAGTCAACCACACTAACTAATAAATTATTGTGATGTCCTCTTAGATATAAGTTTTATATTTTTTTTTTCTTTTTGTTACTAATTATATTGATTTATTTAATTCCAGATGGTATATCAATCGACAATTGTGCGACAGACTTCAGGTAATTTTAATTTAAAGCAAAATTTATAATGCCAAATTTAGATACTACAATTATTACATAATCAAATTACCCACAGATGAAGAATAAAAAAGACGAAGGAGCTTGATGTCCAGAAGAGAAAATATGCAAATTTGAATTCCGCAGAGAAAAAATAATACAAAAATAATGTTTTGAAGAACAAAAGAAGAGGCATCGTACAAGTAATACAAGAGCATTATTCAATCCATCTGAGTCGAATGGTGAGTAATTTGAATTTTATAAATATAAGTAGCTTAGTTAGCTGGAAAATCCTATTGTAATTTTGTCATATTTTATATAGGATAAATATTTCATGAACCAATAATCTACAAGCTATAAGAACTGAATAAAGTACATGGTTGCATTCATTCCGGTGCTAGAAGATTTATGTACAAACCTCTGACTTTTTGTTGTGATAATAGAAAAGTGAACATTGCTCATGTTGAAGTACCAGAAGAATTATATGATTTATTAACCTCCAACACGGAAGAGGCTATTGAGTTTTGATTAAACATCTGTTCATATAATTATATATTTTCTTTTACTTCATTTGGTGTCAAATTGGATAAGGAGCTAGCCTTTGCAAGAAAAGACATTTTTACTTTTCGTGTACAATGAATGGTGTATCACAGTCTTCTAGCATTAAAGTCTGACGATATTCATTCTCCGTTCCAATTGTATTTTGTGAAACTCAGAATGAAATTGAGAATAAAATGAGACAGAACTTGCATGTCTCATAAGTTATTTTCCGGAGACTAATCGAAATTTTGAATAAAAATCCATATGCTAGAGATTTTTAAGATTAAAGCAGTATTCTTTGCTAGAAGATGTTGAACTTCATAATTCAAAAGATGGGAGCGTGGATCAACGAGTCGATAATTCTGCAACATCATATCAAGTTGAAACTATATGGATGGAGGGTAACAATGGTAACCTACCATTTTCTCGATACATAAGAGGTAATTTTCATTCGGGGAAACAATACAAAATAATGCATTATTATGGATGTTATGCCTCATTTCAATATCCATTGCTTTTTCCAAGAGGTGAGACTGGTTGACATCAAAATATTTGAAAGGGTAATGGTAAAGAAATTATCATAAAAATAGATCAAGGTACATATTTTAATATAAATATGTAGTATTTAAATTTAAACTCTATCTCTAACAATTCTCTTTGTTTTGCACCAAGCTACACTTTACATTTGAAAAAAAAAAAATCGAATGAATATATTACTACATCGAATAAATTATCCAGCTTTCACCTTATAAAATTATTCAACACAACACTGACACTTCCTTATACATATTATGTACGACAGATAATCCAACAAATGTAGATGACACTTCTTGAATCATGTCATTATCTACTCCAGGTGATATTATATCTCAAGAGTAAGAAGACAAATATATTCATATCAAAATGTTATTTTATTATGTCAATAACAACTAATTTCTATATCAATATCAACCACAAAATTAACTAAATCATGTTATTTATGTTACACAATCTGTTTGATATATTACTTATTTTCTAATTTCATCTTTTTTTTTTTTTTTAAACAGCTGTTGATAAAGGAAGTGATAAGAAAGTCTCATGTAGAGAATATAGTTGTTATAGGCTTCATATTCGAAATTAAAGGCGATTCACGCCTTTATTAGATGGACGATTGTTGCAACAATTTACAGTTGATAACTATATAAAGTTGGAGAGAACAAGGTTTATTTTTTTCTGAAATAATCAAACAAAATATTATATGCAAGTATAAGAGCTTAAATTATGTTAGTTGTTCAGCTCAATTATATGAATTTGACATGTAAAAATATTATAGTATATATTTAATAAGAATAATTAAAATTAAAAGCATGTATTATAAAAGTTTTAAGATTATTCCGTAAAATTTATTATTTAAAAAAATTGACAGTATGAATAGTAAAAATATGATAGTTAAATTGCATGATTTGAAAGATCAACTATTCAAAAAAGAGATATGTGAAAAGTAGTATCACATGTTCACGTTGTCGAATTTTTAAAAAGGGAATTGCCGCACATGCTCACATGCTTATTATTTTGAAGCCGGAGTATAAGATAAATAATGTCGATTAGTTTGATAAGTATATTTGTGCAGAAATTCCTGATCTAGAAAAGTATCATGAACTATATGAGATGGTAAAGAATCATATGATGCACGGACCATGTGGAGGAAAAAATCTAAAAAAGTCATATGTGGTTAAAGATAATGCACAATTATATAACCACTGGGTATAGTTCCTTACAATTCATATTTATTGTCTAGATATAATGGTCATATCAATGTAGAAATATGTTCTGGAGCAAAAGTTGTGAAGTATTTGTACAAGTATATCTATAAAGGTCATGATAAAGTGGCGATTAATGTGGCACAAAATGATGACAATACCATCATAGACAAAATTAAACAATATTCAGATGCACGATGAGTTTCTATTCAAGAAGCTAGGTGAAGAATTCTTTAATTTAATTTAAACAATATTTTGAATTTTTGCAGATAATACAAGATCCAATTAAGATATCTAAGATAACTACGAACCAAAGAATGGTAAAATGCTCATGAAGTGACTCTTAAAGATATCATAGAAAATAAAGAGACATTGACAGAGGTAAGATCAATATACAAATAATTTAGAGCATATATTATATTATATTTCGATAAAAAATATTTGTTCTCAATGTATTTGGGAATCTATTGTTGTTTTGACGGAATAGTAGACAATGTGGAGAATATTGTAAAGATATGGTATGAAGCATGTGACAGATATAATAGAAGAACCTACAAGGTAGATGAAACGATTGTTTGCAAAAAGTGTATGGGAAAATCCATTGAAGCTAAACCAAGGTAATATATTCTAAATTTTGCAAATCGTTTAGGTAAAATCGTTTGTTTAACCTTATCAATATGCACACTCTTTTGTTTTCAGTGTAACTCATACAAATATAAAAGTTACCACAATGGGTAAAATGATCACTTACCCTACCTATTATAAAATTGGACAGGTACCGAGTGAATTTAAAAAGTCATTCAATAAGATTATAGTTTTTGGCAACATAGCAGCTACACATGTCGAATGCTCGGTCCAAGAATATATCGCATCATTAGCAATGTGAAGAAAAAAAATACACTATAAGTAAATTATAAATTCCGGAAGCATGGTCATAAATCCAAGAGCACGAAATAAAAAATAATTTAAATTATAAATGATTTCCAGGGCATAATGATTCCAACTACTATAAACGGCTAACATCACAAGCACACAAAGAGAGTCGTTTTTTCATACCATTGAACGAGAAAACAAATGATGGCCAAGGAAAATTGTGTGCAATTACCGAGAAAATAGAAATAATGAAACCGAAGAAATAGAAGATACGCAATCAAGAACAGACAACCGTCACAACCACGAAAAAGGAACCAAGGAAAAAGAAGAATGGAGAAAAGAAGACAACGGAAAAGATATCACATAAGCAAGAAGAGGAACAAAGAAATAAGATTGAAACACAGGGAAAAACTTCAACCAATAAAGCACCACAAGGAAATCCGGTTAAACAAAAGGAAAGAAAACAAAAGCTAATGCAATTCACCAATGAATAAAGAGATAATGAGAGAAAAAGAACAAAACAACATGAATGAAAGACAATAAAAAATTTCAAACAACAAAGCACCACAAAAGAAAGCAGATAAACAAAATGGTAGGAAAAGAAAAGCCAAAATACAGTCCACCGTCGAAAAAAGAAGCAACAACAGAACAAGGAAGAGGCAAACGAAAAATTAAAAGGAAGATTTATGAAGGCTGCATTTCAGATAAAAGTGATGATGAAGTTGCAATTACCCAATACATTACCAAAATAAATAAATAAATAAATAAATTAATTAAAAAAAAAAAAAAAAAAAAAAAAAAAAAAAAAAAAAAACGAATACTAAGATACTTCCCAAAAAGATTAAGAAAGAGAAGTTCTAATTTCTACACAAAGCCCATCATTTTTTATGCCCGTCTGACTTTTGAGTTTATTGTCTTAATTTAATTTTGCGTTTTTACACCCTTCTATTGTGACTTTAACTTTTCAATTTAGACTTATCTTAGTTTATTTTTGCTTATGTTTTGCAACTGTGAAAACATTGCTTAATTATATTCCTTTAATTAGAATTTATTGTTTTTTAAATTACATTAAACTCTACAAACTAAAATTGCCAGTACAAAACACAATTTATCACCACAAACAATAATTTTAAAACATATAACTACAATATCATTCTATAAACAATCGATATACAAACAATTTTATTACGTAATATATCTTTTCTATAAAGCAAGAAGTTTCACCAAAAAAATTAAAAACCAACGAAACAACGATTTTGAAAATGATACAAATAAGTACTTCAACTATCAAATTTTCTTTTGTATTTATTATTTATGTTCACCACTTAATCTTATCATGTTTTACATCTTTTTTTTTTTCCTTTTTTTAGTCATTTTTTAAAAAACTTAAACTTACGTAGTCATCAACTTTCTTCACACATTATCTTACGACATTTAACAAACCAATGAAATTTCATAGTTAAGTTTGAACTCTAATTATTGTAGTACACAAATAATAAAAAGAAATAATACTTTGCATGCATGTTTCCCCATATAAAGTTCATGATTATGCTCACAAATTAAGAGACTAAAAGAAAAAGTGAAAAGAAGTGAGATGTTGAGAGTGTCATTCTACGTTGAAATTAACTTTAATATTGTAAAATATTAATAGTTATAAAAAAATGAGGCCACGTGCAACGCACGTACTCATTGCTAGTATATATATATATATATATATAAGATGAAAAAAATGGAGGGAAGTGGTAAAAGTAGCTTATATATGAAATCAGTAAAAGATATATATGAAGATATAAAAACTATAAATGCATCGGTAAGTCCAGCTTCGGTACCACCACTGCAACAGAAGAATACATAGTATTTAAATATGAGGAACCCACTAAATTATATAATTTCATATTTATCTCACAGTGGTACCATAGAATCACCCATAAGTTGAACATCATTTTTAATCACATACCTTACACACCTACAAACATACTCACTAATGTAATATATACTTTTAATAGGTGATGTAATTTTAGCAGACCAAAGAAAAACTGTTATGTTAGAAAATTAAAGAGAGACATAAATATAACAAGGTTTATAATAATTGGAGTTTAGATCGAGGTGTGAAATTTTATTGTACTAATAATATAAATAATAAAATAGCAAACGTAAAAATTGGTGGACATGAATAGTTGCATCAAATTCATTTAAATATTTAAGATCTAACATTAAACAAATTATTAAATCAATAAAAATATTATATATATATATATATATATATATATATATATATATATATATATATTTTAAGCATATGTAATAACTTGATAAATGAACTTACTATGCTATATAATTTATAGGGTACAATAAAGAATAAAAAAGAACTATAAAGAAATAATGAACTAAGTTGTACTGTGAATGATTCAAAAATTGTACTATATGAATGAGTATCACAAAATTAATTTAAATATGCTGAAAAATAAAGACAACGAAATGTGAATGTTAAATATTAACTTGACAATAGATTAGATAAAAAATACTTACGTCGAATAAAGTACTGTATAGTCTAAATAAAGAATAAAATGAGAGAAATAAAATCGGAATGCGTAGTTTAAACATGTATCTATAAGACTTTTAAATGGATGTGCAATGTTTGAAAAATTAGGGGCATTTCACTATAACTAAATAAGGAATTAAAGACATTACAAATTAGTTATAACATTTATTATATTTTATATGGATTGTAGTATGTGTCTTGAAAGAAGATTGAGAGACACTATGTAAATAGTCAATCTTCCATAAAAAATATTTTTTATTTTGTAATTATACTATAGTAGGATTTTTATTTTAAATCACACATAATTTTTAAATTTCGACGTTGCATTGAAAAAATAATTAAGGAAAATTGAAATAAGCAATCTTAAATCGATAAGTAAATTATGTTAAAGAGGGTTATACTTAATAATAATAGAAAAATTAGAAAATAACATTCATAACAAAAGTTGGATGTTGGACATTGATATTAAATTGCTGGAAGTTTTTCCTCACATTAAAATATGTAAAAAAATTCATGTGCAAATGTATGTTGAAATGAAATTATTTATTAGAGAATTATAGAAAAGTACGTTAGGCCTAATATTTTGTGTGCATATAACAAATAATTAACTTATGGATGTCAGTTGATAATGTAATGAGACAATTAAAAATGTGTTTTTCTTCAAATGCCAGTGATTTGGTGCAAAACATAAAAATATATGCCTCATATTACGTATATAGTTTTCCAATCATCGTATAACTTTATTCAAGATATATTAATGATGATCAAGTCTCTGTATAATAAGAAGTAAACAATAGTTTGAATAAATCAAATTTTACATGTTTAGAAAATTTTGTAATACTAAATATGTCTACACTATATCATGGTATGTCGTTTTTTACGAATCTTTTTACGTTAATTATTATAACTTGTTTATTAAGACTAAGGTTATTTAACTTTTCTATTTCTCTTTTGTGATTTTTTTAGTTTTTAGTTGATTCAAAATCATGTTTGTTCAATGAATAAATTTTTATTACATTGAATAATTTACGAGGTTGTGTATATATATTACAGTGATCACAATGTACAATTATTTTACATTCAAATTAATTTTTTTTATTAAATAATAGTAAAAAATTATAACCACGTGCAACGCACGTGCGTAGTGCTAGTATTTATAAATTTATAAGATTATCTAATTAAAACTTAATAGTACTTTTTTAGTAAATTTTATGTATCGCAAGAACTAAGGGAACAGTGGAAACTGGGAACGCATGTAGATTCAACGCACTTTCCATTAATTTTTAACAAGTTATATACAAAATTGTATACAGAAAGTATGTTTATCTTTATTTTGGGTTTTCCCATTGTCCACAGTTGATATCATTCCCCCTGGGAAATATTCACATTTATACAGTGTAGTGTTGTTGGATGGTGTCTATGTCCAATCCCTTTAGTTTCACCACTGATTCCACGTGTCCCTTAAGAGTATGGAGCTCTCGCAGCCTGCAACATTCATTTTTCTTGTAAGCATATGCATTAACTTAACTGCAATACTAGGATCATTTAAGATCATGTGAATGCATACGTACCTTGCAATTTCAGCTCTTCTTTTTGCCTGCTCCGCGAGTTCAGATAATTCCTTATGGTTGTCATTGAAGTGGGTAGCATTTTGTGGAGTAGTGAGGCCATGGAGCGTGCGTTGAGCCACTGCCCACTGTGCTTCTCTCTCACCCTTCCCGAAATCTTTCTTGGTAGTGAAAGCAGTCTATAATGTTGGAGAAAAGAAAAATAAATGTTTAACAGCTAGCTCATTGTACTTTGCTGATTTTGATAATGGAAGATTTTATATACCTTGTTCTGGATCATTGTATCCCAAGCTTTGCCACTCAATGCAAAGCGAATGAAGAACTTTAGAATGTCGAGTGGGATGTAAGTGACGATGCTGTAGATCCAGATGACTCCGGCCCATCCCCATCCAATTCCTTGAATTCTGGAAAATCCCCAGTTTGCATATACAGCAATAATGGTAGCCACCTATTCCCACAAATGATAGTTACTTACCAGAAAAATAAAATATAAATCAATCTGGTATCATGAATGTTTTATCTATAGTTTTGTAGCACTAACTCACCAACTGTGCCACCAAGAAAGCTGAAAAAAGCAAGAGACCAGGGCGTTCCACAAATGACCAGCTCCTCGACCGCGTCACAAAGATGAGTGCTTGACTAATGATGCTCACTTGAAGGTAGAGAGCGGCGGTAAGCTCATCTGGGCTCTTCCTGATAGACCTCACATTAAACGTCTCCTATAAGAAACATGGTATAACGTGATTAGATTGTGGTTCTTTTCTTTAAAATCATTTTTTAAAAAGGAAAAGAAAAAAACAAAAACAAAAACTTACAGAGAAGAAGTCAGTATCAGCTGCAAGGTAGAAGAAAATGACGGTCATGATAGCCATGTACGCTCCAAGGACAACGCCAGTGGCAAAGATTTCCTTGAGCTTCCATGAATCAGGAATTGGAGACGGCTTCACCCTGTCCTTGGAGATGGTCATGATGGTCCCATCATTGAGGATGGCAATGATGAGAACCATGAAAGGTGAGAAGTCAAACTTCCAGATTAGGGCAATGAGCAAGAATCCCATCACTATACGGATTGTAATGGAAACTGCATAAATTGTGTAATTCTTCATTCTCTGGAAGATGGCTCGGCTCGTCAAAACTGCGCTCACAATCACGCTAAGTCCTGGCTCGGTCAGGACAATGTCGGATGCACTCCGGGCAGCATCAGTTGCATCAGCAACGGCTATGCCGATGTCAGCTTTCTTGAGCGCTGGTGCATCATTTACACCATCTCCAGTCATCCCACAGATGTGTTTCATCTCTTGCAGTTTCTTCACAATCTCATACTTATGCTCTGTGTGTAAAAAATATGTTGTTAGTTCTGATTCAATTGAGCTCAAATTTTTACATCGAGTTGTTTGGATCATTTTTACCTGGAAAGACCCCAGCAAAGCCATCGGCTTTCTCGATGAGTTCTTCAATAGGGATTGCAGCAAGAGATGGATCCTTGCTCTGGCCAAGAAGAGATGAAGACGGATACATATTAGTGCCCATACCGAGCCTGCGGCCGGTCTCCTTACCGATGGCCAGCTGGTCACCCGTGATCATCTTCACATTGACACCCAGCTCAAGAGCCTTCTTAATGGTTTCTGCACTATCATGCCTCGGAGGGTCAAATAGAGGCAACAACCCAAGAAACTCCCAAGCCTCACCAGCACTCTCTTTAGTTTTCTCTGACACCGTCTGGAGAAAATTGTGTCACATAGTCAAGTATAATACTACTCTTCTCGTACCAATGATCAGAGGAAGAACAACTAAGCTCACCTGGTATGCAACACCAAGAGAACGGAGACCACGATTTGCAAAATCGTCAATGATCTCATGAGCCTTCTTCAAGGCGTCGCCTTTAAGGCCACAAAGTTCAATGATCTGACAAATCGTTCCATGGTCAAGAAAAAGGTATGCTTGTATTAAAGAACATACAGAAGTTTGTATGTGAAGAATATTTTTAGAATTGTGAGTTCATTACTTGCTCAGGTGCACCCTTGCTAGACCTATGCCAGTTTCCGGTAGAGTCGTAATAAGTAATTGCAGTGCGTTTCTCTACTGGGTTGAAGGGCAAGAAATGAACCTCTGTAATCCCTGCTCTTGCCTACAACACTCACAAAACAAAACGTATTATGTAATATTTAAAAGAGGACTAGACAATTTTATGTATACCTCCTTGGGATCACCGAGCATGTTGACAATGGAAGCATCAATGGCGTCTTGGTTCTCTATTCTGGAACCCCTGGCAGCATGCAACATTACAGCATCCTTATCCATGTTCTTGGGGAATACCTCGATTAATTTTTTATCGACAGTAAGCTTGTTAAGAGTAAGTGTTCCTGTTTTGTCACTACAAAGCACATCCATGCCAGCCATTTCCTCAATGGCTGTCATCCTCTTGGTGATGGCTCCTTGTTGGGCCAGCCGGTGGGACCCGATAGCCATGGTGACAGACAAGACAGTTGGCATAGCAATTGGGATGCCTCCAATGAGCAACACCAGCAAATTGTCGATTCCGTCTCTGTACTTCCGGCGCTGGACAGCAAACATTACTATAATTTCAATCCCCATTCCCACGCCAATGGAGCAGATACAGAAGTTCCCAATGGCAGTCAACACCTTCTGGAAGTGTCCGATATTGTTGGTGCTATCAACAAGATGAGCCGCCTTGCCGAAGAAGGTATGGACACCAGTAGCGATGACGACAGCCTCGATCTCACCTTGCTTACATGTCGAACCAGAGTAGACTTCTTGACCAGGGTGTTTGGTTACTGGAAGAGACTCCCCGGTGAGGGCTGACTGATCAATCTTGAGTGGATCGCCCTCCAAGAGACGAGCATCAGCTGGGATTATGTCCCCCAACTTCACACTGATCAAGTCCCCGGGGACAAGGATAGCAGCGTCTTGTTCACTCCACTTACCATCTCTCAAAACCTAAATGGAACAATATTAGCAACAAACAAACTCATGTTCAGATATATCGAGAAAAGGAAAATTGAGATTTATGTACCTTGCTTTTGGGAGCAAGGCCAGCCATAAGTGCAGCAGCAGCATTTCCTGCATTGTTCTCCTCAATAAAACTAATGGTGGAGTTGATAATGAGCAGCACAACAATACCAACAAAGTCTTGCCAGTCCGGAGGCCGACCCTACATTCATCCAAAATCTTTATTTCATTTACAATACTTATAGTAAATGTTCTAAAAGATGGCAGGCACTAGTCGAGGTAGCAGACTAGAGTCTAACGCCTGACTAAGGTCTAAATAAAATTAATCGTGTCTAAACGAATTAAGCGAAAGAAATCGAAAAAAAATATAGGCGAACTTTTAGAATAGAGTTCGTATTCAAGACATATTCAAGGCCTCCCTTGATTTTCAGCCCACCCCTATAATAAGAGGCCCCTATGTAAAGATTTTATGTTTATTATTCATTTTGTTGAGCTTGCTCCCAAAATATATAAGCCTCTCTTATCTCTTTATCTATAGGGCCCAACCTATTTTAAAATAAAGTAATCAAGTTCGTCGTGAATTAAATCTTTCAATCTAATAAGAAATGATTAGAAGGTAGAAGCGAAATGGTGTGATTCAAAATTACTTCTATTTATTTATTTTTTTTAATATTTATTTTGCTTTTTGAGCACTTTTTTTTTTTTTTTTTGGTCTTTTCTTCTTTTATATTTAGTTGTTTTCATGACCAAAACACATCATAGTTGTCTACAAGAAATTGCATTATTATTTTAGTGTTCTCTACTAGCTGGTTGACACTTTCGCAATAAGAATTGGTTAAATGTGTTAATAATGAATTTTTATATGGTTTGATTTATTTTAAATATATGATTGACCTTAGTGTCTTTCTTTAGATTTGATGTTAGAAACAGGAATAATTTTCTCACTGATTGTTTAATGATCTATAGTGAACGAACATTTTCAATAATAAAACATGTAAAGATAACTATTGTTCGCAAAATTAGGATGTTATCTCGTAAGACTGTTTAATCTCTATAGTGAACGATGTTTTGTTAATATCATAGGCTCAATGTCAAGTTGTAGTTATGTATGAATTTTATAGTACTAAAATTTTTATTTCTTCAACCCACTCCAATATAAATTTCTAGATGTACCCACACTCATACAGTCATACTTCAATACTTTTCTAGAAGATGATGTATAAATGGAACTGAGTTGAAGGACAAAATAAAAGTGAGTTTTATAGATGCTATGCATGGTAAAATATACCAACTTTCGTACATAACGTTCGCCTCTACAACACATACACCATTAGTACGTGTATTTAGATGGTGGATGCTCATTCTATGGTACCATCGTGGTATCGGTATCACTGAAAAATAAAAATAATATAATAATTTAGTGGGTCTCACATATTTAAATAATTATTCTTTCTTCTCTCATTTATTGACACTTCATTAATAGATTGTAGAAATTCTTATTTATTTATTACTGTGAATAAAATAATGTATTGAATTTTCGATATACCGAATTTAGTTGTGTCGGTATTAGTACATGTTGTTATTTCTTGATATGGATATACAGCTAGAATTTTGATATACCGCAAAAAATTTGGTTTATCAAAGTATAGACAGAATTTCGGTATACTAATGTCTACCGAAATACCAATTACCAATTGATTATTTTGTATATCAATATACATAGATATACCAATTTTTTTAGTATTTTGGTAAACAACAAAATACCAAAAAAAAAAAAAAAAGAAATAATAATAACTATATTAATAATAATAATAATTTTCATACTATATTAAAAATATGATTTGCCAATTTTTTGTATTTTCAGCATTTTTTTAGTTTGGTAAATACGGTATTCCAATATTTCTTCCCATTTCTAAGTTGAATATAATACAAAACGATATCGAAAAACAATTACTACGAAAACAAAACAAGTAATCTGGGGAATAAAAAAAAAGTAATAGAAAAAGAAATAATAAATAGGAGATAGATTGGTTTTTCTACACGTGAACTTTTATTAATTGGAGTTTGTTTTTGTTATAGAGGGAGAATGTACATAATAAGGGTGAAAAAGTGTGATGGGAATTAGTGACTTTGTATGAGGAAGATAATTATGTATTGTGATATTTTAACTTTTTATATTTTTTTAAAATTTGAAAATAATTCAATATTATAGAATTTAACGGGCGAATATGACAGTGATATCGTAAATAATTTTGTGGCATGAATAAAGGAGTAGAGGAATAATTAGAAATTTACCCCTCCATTGGCCGAAGCAATAGCCATGATAGCAGCACACTCCATAACCCAAGATAGAGGGTTCCACATAAAGCCCAAAAACTTGAGAAATTTGCTCTCTTTTTTTTCCTCCAGCTTATTGGGCCCAAAAATCTGCAGCCTTTTTGCTCCTTCATCTGAGGTTAAACCCTCCCTTGAACATTTTAATGCTGTGAATACTTCCTCAATGGGGATTGTCTCCTGTAAAAAAAACATAAAACCCAATCACATTGATCATCAATGACAGACAACAACATGATATCTAACACTTACGAGATCAACTGTTTCATTTCTTATTTCTTCTAAAGAAATTTCAGAAGTGGCCATGACGATATAATTAATTAGAGAAGAGATTGAGAGTGCGAAAATTCTACAATCTCCCTCCTTAATTATTGGGTAAACAAATAACAAAGCTGCCACGCATTGAAATGAAGACAATGAGGACGGGTTTGGTAGTAGGAGGCCCCTAATATTTATAGATTTTAGCAGCACCCACTGCACTGCTAAACCTAGTCACACGACACTGGTAAACCTAAACTTACTCCCCGACAATGGCGGATCATCAGACATTTCCCGAATTCTGTATAATTCTCTTGGTTGCTGTTTCTTTTTTGACCCCAAAATGTGGAACAACTTGGTAACCACGTCAAATTGGAGATAGTCCTACAAAAAAGATAACACAACTAATTTAATTCCCCCTTCACTGCTTTATCATTTGACTGCATTAAGGTACTGTTTTATCTTATATATACCGCAACATCACCATTGATATATTCACCCACATCACCCTGGTCCCTGATTAAAACAAAAACTTCTTATTTTCCTTCATGAAAGAGACTCAGGGAAAAAAACTAAAATGTTCTCATAACTTTTACTTTCACCGATTTAGTTCCAAAAGTTATTGTTTTTTTTTTTTTCAATTTAGTCTCACATCTCTAGTAATTGTTCAATTTTGATCCAATTTTGCCCCAACTTTTAACCAGCCGACCAGAAAAGGTCATGTGACCCTCACGTGCCGACGCAGTTTTGGGAATTCCGACGACTTAGAACACGTGTCGCCGCAATTCCGAGGTGGAATATTTTTAATTTTTTTTATTAGGAGACATGTTAGCTTTTTATTTACCATGTCAACCTATATTATTTCTTTTGCCTAAATTGAATTAAACTCCAAAAATACATGCTTACTTTTTTAGCTTCTTAAAGATTGCACTTCTTGCAAATTACATTTTTCTTGTAAAGGAAGACCCCTTTCTTCTCCAAGGTGGATCATACATGCAAATGTGTTAATGCTGAAAGTGACATAAAGGTGGATCATATGTGTAAATGTGTTAATGGTGGAAGTGACATTAATAGGTTTGTGGAGTATGAATGCGTAACATTAATATTCTTCTTTAGTCGATTGGAATCTTAGGTTTTCTGTGATTTTTTTAATATCTTTTTCTGTGTGAGAGTTAGATATAAAGAGTTATTTAAATGTTGTCTCTTGTGTGATTTTGTAATCTTTGCCCTACCTTTATGAAGTAATGGCCATTGGTAATTAAGAAAGGTGATGTAGTGGAATATATATTCTACTGTATTACGCGGAAGGATGTTCATATTTAAAACTTGCACCCTTGGACTTGTGAAGCTCTGGTCTACAATTGAGCCAATTAATGTCATTTTACAGGATGTCAAACCTGACATGGTTTTGTTTTGCACTCAGTGGCCAGTTACATGTTCTCTCTTAAGTGTTAAAGCATGTAGGTTAATGGAAGTCTTTGGGGGCAATATTGATGTTTTATTTTCCTTGCTGCTCACCTTCATAGAAGATAAGCTTAAGAAACTATTTAAGACTGTTGGTTTTGATCTTCAATTGAATTTGGACTGCATTTGAAGGAACATTAGTTCTTTGTGCAACTGTATATGAACAATAAACTGAGTGGCGTAGTCGAATCTTTGACATGTTGGATTACACTCACTCGTGTCAAATACAATACTTGCATTAACTATATAAGTTATTATGGTAATATTATGTGAGGATTTGGGGTTGACAACATAAAACAAGAAATAAAATATCAAAATTGTGTTGTTTAACGTGAATTATATGTTGTCCTTGCAGGTTGAAATCTCTATAACGATTAATGATATTTGATATCTTTTTTATTTAGACTGTGGTTCGGTTTTCAAGTTATATAAGTGAGAGTAAATATTGTGTGTGGTTGTCACAAGAACCTCATTTCGTGTGGCGAAGCCTTATTTACCTAAACTAAGGAGAAGAACCTATTTATCAATTTCCTTTTTACTATACCTAAGTTGACCCATCACACGGAATGAAATTTGTGTGACCGTCACATAATATTTTTTTGTCTGTAAGTGATTATGAGGTTAATATTTTTTGGTCCACTATGAAATTCCTACGAACTACACTCCAGTGTTATAACACTCAAAACAGAACAATAAGACGAGATAAGAAATACCACGGTATAAACGCGGAGTTGAATCCCTCAGACCCCTCGGACTTTATGTAATTGATGATATTGCAAAATTGACTATGTTTTACAAGAAGAACTCACTCTTCTCTACCTAAACTATTGTATCACCAAGAATGTCCGGCGACTTCTTCCACACTGACTGGTAGCGAGACTGTCGTGTGTCACTTTACCAAATTAAATTGTGTATAAAGAATACACTAAACCTTACTAACTATCCTACTTAGTAGAATGGTAAATAAGGGTCGATCCCACAGTGAACGGTCGAACAGTTTTGATTCCGATGTCAAGCAATTTATGATTACGTATGCAAGAAATAAATACTTAAGAAAGCAGTAAAGATGGGGGGAATTGATTAAGGACTAACAATATACTAGTAGCAAGTAGAAGCAACTAAACGAAATTAAAGAAACAAATAATCAAAGACAATAGAAGAGATCTTTTCGATTTTAGTTTTCAAGTAATAAAACGATCCACCCTTGATCATGCTTCCCCTTGGTCTTAGACGATTGATGCAACTATGTTAATGCCCGATTTAATTGTGATTCAAGCCCTTATCTCAAGGCTATTAACAAGCTCTAATAGCCTTGTTGTCCCTTAATCTTAGTTAATCAAAATAAGCTCTTTGACTAACCCTATTCAATTTAACTGAATCCTCGAACAAGCTCTCTTAGATCCAATAACCAAATGCATTAAACACTAGGACAACGAGATAAATTCAACATAAAAACTCGCAAGCTCGGTTTAGTGGTTGAACTTTGTGTTATCACCAATAAATAAATCTATTGTTTGCTACACAGGAATCGGAGATCCTACAATTACGGATAGTAATTTTCTATTGTAACAACACATCCACAAATCCCTTAAAGGGTGATCAATCCAATAATCAATTCATAAATGTAACTCAATAACAACAAATAACACAAAACACTTGAATACACAATATTCTCGGTAACATTAACCGCAATAATCACATCAATGTCTTCAACTCAAGGTTCCACAATGATCAAGGATGAACTAAAGGGTGCTAGCCACCCATATTAACTAATACAATCAGAAAATAACTAGAAACATAAGAAAACATGATAAATTGAAAGATTAAACCAAGAACTTTGGGTTGAGGATGAATTGGCCATCAATCTTCTTCCAAATGTGTTCTTGATGAGGATGGAGGCTTCAAAGTGGCTAGAAATGTGTTCTAAGGTAGGTCAATTTCGAATTAGAGGATATATATATAGGGGAGAAAGTGTTAGCTCAAATTTAGGCAAAAACGTGTTTGGATTTTTAAAACAGGGAGCCCCGCCGCGACCGTGGCACAAATCTGGCCGCGGGCGTGGTGAAAACAAGGGTTTTGGGCCCAATTTGGGGCCGCGGCCGTGGCCAACTAAGGGCCTCGGCCGTGGTCTTGATTGGGCAGGATTTGCCCTTCTTCTGGGGGATTGGCCACGGCCGCGGCTGAGTCTGACCGCGGGCGTGGTGGTTGGCTCGCCGCGGTCGTGGCATTGACTGCCTCGGTCGTGGCATTTTAGCTGCAATTTGGCCTTCTCTGGAGGATTTACCATGGTCCCCTGTTTTTCCTTGTTTTCTTCTTTCTTTGAGCTCGATTTGTCAATTTGAGATCTTCAAACCTATTTTTCGGCCTCAATTTACCTGTCTTGACATGGAAATGAACCAAACACGTCAATTTGCCCAATGAGAAATAAACGCACAAACACACGTGAATATGAACACAAAAATCCGTAAAAAGACACTTAAATTGACCTAAAAGTGTGTGCACTACCACGTGTACCGCTGACACAACACATCATCGAAGGTCGGACGAACTTTCCCGAGCCCGTCTTGAAGTAGGTTTCCTGAAGGCACTTCTACTTGATACAGTAAGGGGATGTTTGGTTGGGGTTGACCCAACCCCATATGTTTCTTTGGCCCGTTTGCCCCAACCCCGTATAATCTGGGATTGGGGCAACAATTTCCAAGCGGCGCCGATAGGAAGATAGGCATGAAAGCTGTGGCAGGAATTGGTAGTTGTGGCCTAGAGGCAATGAGGTAGTCAAGCTGTATTGACCCGGTCTTCCTCCCCACACCTAGGGGAGAAAAGGTTAGAAGTAGGGATGCAATCTGCCAAAGCCAAGGCAGGAAAGCGAAGAGATAGGTATTAGATCAACTAGAATAATAAGGTATCCGTCTTAGAGAGAGGGCAGGCTAGAAAAAGTCCTGTGATCAGTGATGAGATGCAGACTGAAATGACCACTCCATAAACATCTAGCAAAGAGATTGTAACTGAATAACTTGATCGATTGTACTATCTATCTATCTAGTCTCAGATAGACAACCTTTCATACGCAATTCCTCGATGCCAATCTCTTAGTCAGTCTGATTCAGAAATTTTCTGCCTCCACTCAGGTAGGCTCTTTCCCCCTATTAAATAGAATCCATCCGGTGTCCCCTTCCCCCTTACTTTTATTAATGCCCTATCTACTCACTCTCTCTCATCTTCATTTCTCACTCTCTCTCTCTCTCTCTCTCTCTCTCTCTCTTCCCTTCTCTCTCTTCTCAGTCATGTTCCTTCTCATTTCTTCCATTGTTGTTAACTTGCCGTAAGATCATTACTTTAGTTAACTCTACAACAATGATAGATTCACTCAACTTATTTTCAACGGTGGGCGGTGGCTCAGTTCTCTGCAGGTCTAGAGCGACGGAAGCTAGTGGCGTTTGTTGTCATGACTTGAGCTACTTCTAAACTTGATGAGGAACGAGGAGTAGAGCACGCATGGTCGTCTTCATCATTTGTGGTGTTAGTGGCGAGCTGCTTAAGATCCTTCTCGACAGCTTCAAGAGATGACCATTGTGATTGCAGTGCCTTGGACATGCTTCTTGTGATGACCCTAACACTAGCACTTGGAGCACTTGAAGATTTGGAGGAATTTATCTTGACCGTCAGAGCCTTTTGAGTGGCCATTGCAAAGCTTCGAGGGTCTTTGTCAATGAGAGAGATGAGAGGTAGAGATTATCCCACCGAGCGTGCCAAATTTGTAATAACAAATTTTGTGTATTGAATTAACAAACACAAAATTCTTGTACAAATTAATTCCAACTGGATTAAATGAAGAACTTTGTAGAACTTTGTAGGTTACAATCTCTATTCTTCAATCCTCTGATTCTTCTCTTCGAATATCTTCTTTGAATTTGATGATTTGGAGTGAAATCATCTTCTTGATCTCCTCCGCCGCTTGAGTTGTACTTCAATAACATTTTCCGAAGGCCGAACAGCTTGATTCCGGATCGAACGCTACTTCTTGATGATTTTGACGAAGAATGTCTTCGAATCTTGAGGAATGTCTTCGATTCTTCAAGAATGTCTTCGAATCTTCAAGTGCTTTAAGTCTTCTAGATTTCTTGGAGTTCTTCCGCCTTCTTGAAGCTCTGAACTTGTGTCTTCACTTCTTGACTTGTGTTGTTGTGAATTTTAGTGGAGAATGAGGCTCTATTTATAGTGGTAGGATGGAGAAAACCCTAATGGGCTTGAGTCTGAATGGAGCCACATGATTGGTTCTTCATAATATCATTATCCATAAGATAATTATTAAATTAATTGTATTTAGTTTAATAATTACTGCAACAACTTGACACATGCAGCATTCTGATTGGTCCAGCATGAATTGATGTTTATCCTCATCTTCTTGGATAATTACTAAATTAATTTAATTTAATTTAGTAATATCTGCATCATCTTGACACGTGGCAGCTTTCCATTGGTCAATAAAATATATAGTAAATCACTAATTAAATTGACTATTTAACTAAGGAATTTTATTTATCCAATTCCTAATATTAAAAATAAGCAATATAAAATTGATATTCAACATATATTTTATAATGTGGCGCATTTTAATTGGACACAAAATTTGTGTATCAACAAATGCCCCCTCGAGACTTGTTCACGGACGATGTGTCTTGGAGTGGATAAGTCTCGAACTGACTTTCGAAATTTCTCTGGACATATCGACATTTTTATACTCGCATCAAAGAGTTCTTTGAATTTGGACTTGGATTTGGATTTGTAGATAGTTTATACTCGTATCAAAGAGTTCTTCATTTGGACTTGAATTTGGATTCGTAGACAGTTTATACACGTATCAAGGAGTTCTTCATTTGGACTTCAATTTGGATACGTAGATAGTTTATACTCGTATCAAGAAGTTCTTCATTTGGATTTGTAGATAGTTTATACTCGTATCAAGGAGTACTTGAATTTGGACTTGAACTTTGAAGACCTTTTAAACTCGTATCAAGGAGCCTTGATTTGGATTTGAATTTGATTTAAAGACCTTTTAAACTCGTGTCAAGGAGCCTTGAATTTGAACTTGAAATTTGTTGGTAGTTTATACTCATACCAATGAGTTCTTGAATTTGGAAGTTGAATCTTCAACATAGTGGATTTGGACGGATTTGACATACTTGACTTCGAGGAGTGGATTTATCTGAAGTTGAGTTTGACAACCTAATTTGAAGAAATCAGATAACTTGATACCCTTGGAGCTTGGATCCCTAAACTCGGAGCAGCTTAGGAGAGAAAAACACAATATATGTATGTATGACTGAACTTTGAATAATTCTAAGCTGCCTACGTACCCCGGTGAAAGGGATCAAGTCATAACGTAGTTCAAATTTTCACTTTGTGTCTTATTTTTGGGGTGGTGCCGTGCACAGTTTATACTCATGCGGGCTAGGAGTGACTATTCTTTAACCACTTTAGCCAAAATGGGGTAAGTTAGCATTTTAACCACATACTTTACCTTTGGTGGTTGCCGTACACAATTTATCCTCATGCAGGCCAGAAGGTTTTTTTTTTTTTTTTTTTTTTTTTTTTTGCCATCAGGCTCAAGTGAACTTCAAGAACTCCCCGTTTAAGGGACCAATTCGTACACCATGTTCAAGTTCAAGTAGGGTCTTTTCAACGTCTTCTTCTTCTACATGTCTATATTTGTATTTGCTTCCTCGTTTGTCTGTCATGTAGCATAGGGTGTCACCAAGGCCATTATCTTCCAAGATAGCTGTAAGATTTGTTGTTGCATTGCCTTCATCTACCACTATTTTCCCTTGTCGGGCTAACTGCATGATCTTGTCCTTGAATATGAAGCAGTCTTCTATTGAATGCCTAACCAACCGATGATACTTGCAATACTTTGGGTCATCAGTCCACCTAGCTTCTTCGGGTCGCTTTATTTCAGATAATTCAATGAGATTTGCTTCCGTCAAGTCGTCAAATATCCCAGAGACATCCGAGTCCAAGAATGGGTATTGTTTTAGTTGCATCTCTTTCAGAGTGAACTTTCTTTGCCCCCAATCTTGAGCGATGTCTTTCCCTTTGCCAGTCTTATTGTCTTCTTTTCGGGCAAACTTGATGGGCATCACAGCTACCATCATGGACTCTTGGTTTGCAGGTGCTTTAAAGGGTTTGTTCCCTTTATTCCAATCTTGTCTATTGCTGAACTTGCAGGGCTCTTGAATTGGTGGCCCTTCTGCTCCACTTGCAATCATGCTTAGCTCCATGTCGTGGGCTCGAGTAGCTAACTCTTCAAATGTGTGCGGTCGAATTCCTTGAAGAATATAAGGAAGACCCCACTGCATCCCTTGTATGCACATCTCAATCGCGGAAGCTTCAGACAGACGATCTTTATAATTGAGGCTCAGATTCCTCCATCGGTTAATGTAGTCAACTACGGCCTCCTCTTTCCATTGGCGCGTGTTGATCAGTTCAATCATGCTGACTGTCCTCCGAGTACTGTAGAAGCGATTGAGGAACTCTTGCTCTAGTTGATCCCAACTATCAATTGAACTAGCATCCAGATCAGTGTACCAATCGAACGCGTTACCTTTGAGTGATCTAACAAATTGCTTCACTAAGTGGTCACCATAAGTTCCAGCATCGTTGCACGTCTCAATGAAGTGCGCCACATGTTGTTTGGGATTGCCCTTGCCATCAAACTATTGGAACTTAGATGGCTGGTAACCCATCGGCATCTTCAAACTGTCAATTCGTTGCGTATATGGCTTTGTATAGGTGAAAGAGGACTTCGAGTTTCCATCTAACTTCTCCTTGATCGTTCCCCTAATGAGCTCCTTCAATTGGTCAATGGGGATCAAACCTTCAGTAGACACTTGGATCTCTTTTAAGGACTTTTCTTTGTGAATAGAATCCCGCCTTTCAGATGTTTCGACTTCGTCTTCATCTTCAGTTGATTCTTTCTCAGAAGCACGACTTGTACCAGCATGGTCAATTTTGCTCATCAACTTTTCAATCTTAGAATCTTGTTCTTGGACATGTCTTGTAAGTTCTCCAATGGCCTTAGTCAAACTTGCAAGATGTTCTTCAAGATTTCAAGCGTTTGTTGTCATGACTTGAGCTACTTCTGAACTTGATGAGGAATGAGGAGTAGAGCACGCATGGTCATCTTCATCATTAGCGGTGTTAGTGGCGAGCTGCTTAAGATCCTTCTCGACAGCTTCAAGAGATGACCATTGTGATTGCAGTGCCTTCGACATGCTTCTTGTGATGACCCCAACACTAGCACTTAGAGCACTTGAAGACTTGGAGGAATTTATCTTGACCGTCAGAGCCTTTTGAGTGGCTATTGCAAAGCATCGAGGGTCTTTGTCAAAGAGAGAGATGAGAGGTAGAGATTGTCCCACCAGGCGTGCCAAATTGGTAATAACAAATTTCGTGTATTGAATTAACAAACACAAAATACTTGTACAAATTAATTCCAACTGGATTAAATGAAGAACTTTGTAGAACTTTGTAGGTTACAATCTCTATTCTTCAATCCTCTGATTCTTCTCTTCAAATATCTTCTTTGAATTTGATGATTTGGAGTGAAATCCTCTTCTTGATCTCCTCCGCCGCTTGAGTTGTTCTTCAATAACGTTGTCCGAAGGCCGAACGGCTTGATTCCGGATCGAACGCTACTTCTTGATGATTTTGACGAAGAATGTCTTCGAATCTTGAGGAATGTCTTCGATTCTTCAAGAAAGTCTTCGAATCTTCAAGTGCTTTAAGTCTTCTAGATTTCTTGGAGTTCTTCCGCCTTCTTGAAGCTCTGAACTTGTGTCTTCACTTCTTGACTTGTGTTGTTGTGAATTTTGGGGGAGAATGAAGCTCTATTTATAGTGGTAGGATGGAGAAAACCCTAATGGGCTTGAGTCTGAATGGAGCGATATGATTGGTTCTTCATAATATCATTATCCATAAGATAATTATTAAACTAATTGTATTTAATTTAATAATTACTGTAACAACTTGACACATGGAGCATTCTGATTGGTCCAGCATGAATTGATGTTTATCCTCATCTTCTTGGATAATTACTAATTTAATTTAATTTAATTTAGTAATATCTACATTATCTTGACACGTGTCGCCTTTCCATTGGTCAATAAAATATATAGTAAATCACCAATTAAATTGACTATTTAACTTAGGAATTTTATTTATCCAATTCCTAATATTAAAAATAATCAATATAAAATTGATATTCAACATATATGTTATGATGTGGTGCATTTTAATTGGACACAAACTTTGCGTATCAACAATTAGTTTAAATATTTCTTGTTAATTTCCATCGAATGTGTTAAATAATTAAAGGAATAATTTGATTTTAAATTAATTTTTTTGTCCAATTAATTTTCATTGAAAATGTTAAATAACTAAATGAATAATTAGATTTAAATTAATTTTTTGTCTAAGGAAAATATTAAGTAGAGGAATAAATGTAATTAATTAAATTTTACTTCCATATTTACAACAGAAATGTTAAAATACAGAAAAAAAAAAAAGTACAAGAAAATCATTTTTTGTTTTTTGTTTCCCCACAAATTAAAAAAATAGATAGTTAATTTACTATTTGATATATTAAAAATAATAAAATCACACCTTTAGATAAAGTAATAAAATTAATTTACCCAAACAAAATTATTTAATTTATTATTTTAATAAAATATATTAATATATAATAATTACTCAACAACAACTAAACATCACTTATCAACAATCATTCACAAATCCCAGTAACACTTTAATCATTAGATCAATCATTAATAATAACATCTTACAATAAAATAATATATTTAACAGTAAAACTATTTCCTCAACCACCCAAACAAACGTCACATTTTTACTTTCTCAGCCACTATCCTCAACCAACAGTCTCAGCCACCCCCAGACCCAACCAAACATCACCTAAGACTGACAAACTATTACAACTCGTAAACTATGTTACAACACGATGGACATCAACTCTCTACAATAAGACAGCTCGAATACTCAAATACAGATTTGACTCTCCAAATATGTTCACGTATTTGATATAATTCTGATAGGAGGAGAATCCGTATATATAATCTTCAAAATGGATGAGATCAACTCCTTCTCCAAGTAACAACATATATTTCTAGATATTGTCCAACAACCAAATCTCTATATTTTCTGCACTCCAAAAATAGAAAATAACTAACAATATATTTTTGACAATAAGCCCAAAACTAATATATTTTACACACTTATATTTGGTGCAACTTTTTATTTCCTGAAACTGATAAATAAATTTAAATGCTCTTTGTCATGTATGCAATGCAACCCGCCGTCTTTTGCTTGGGTAAATAAAAGCGGCATGGAAATGACAAATTTTAGTTTCGCTCTACAATTGGGCAATTCTACGATACAACTTTTGTATTGGTACAATCGTATTTTTAGTTACAATAATTTTAACTCTTAAAACCATGTTGCAAAATTCGTTAGGCGCTAGTCAAATTGTAAAATGGGGGCTTAGGCGGAACTGATCGTTATAGGCATGTTTAAGTTGGGGGAAAATATGGAAATAAGTATAAACTTCCAATGAAAAACCTAACACCTACATAGAGATTATTAGTGGATCAAGCTAGTCAATTTTTTTGCAACAGAGTGTAAAAACGTTCGTTGTGCTTTATGGGTCCTTTCTATTGACCAACATATTAAGGGATCATTTAATTTAGGTAACTGGGTCGAATAAGGATAAGTTATACCCAATTCAATCGCTATTTTACTTACAGACTAGAAAGAGAGTGTAATTCCCGAATTCTAATGTTGTTTTGGCCGATAACAAGTCCTTCCGGCACTAATCTAAATATCTGATTATTCTTCCCATGTGTGAAAATTGTTAAAAATTAAAGGAACATTATATTTGATTATTATATAATTTTTGAAACACGAATTAGTAAGTTGGAAACAAATTTGATTAATAAAATTATTATATTAGTTAGACGCCAATATATTTTATTCAAATTGAATATGTTATTCAAAAGATAAAAAAATCTCCAGTTATCCGAATTTAACCAAACTGAATTGAACCGTCTGTCCTATTTAGATATGAAACTCTGAACCAAACTCTCCCCCTCCCAAAAAAAAAAAAAACTCGTACCTTAGTGTCCCCATCTTCTGGATTGGTTCTGGATACTCATTCTTAAAATGATCGAAGTTTGATATGGATCTGAACATTTTCAAATATTAATTAACTAAGTTTGAAATAACAAACAATGATTGAAGAAAAATCAAATTAAGAGATATATTATAGGATACAATTTCAACTACACTCTCCTAATGATTAATTACCTGAATTATTTAGATCTTCAGACCGATTTTAGTTTTTATTTTTGTTAGGCGACCACAAAATTACGTTAACCCTCATCTCTGACGATGCTACCATGTAGGTTACATATAAATAGTTATCGTCTCGACTAACTCTTATATACGTAACTTCTAAAAGTAAACAAGTTCAGTTGCCTACGCAAATACCCTAAACCTCTCGGTTATTATTGAATATCTACATGAGTCGTAAGTCTATTAACATACCTCCACTTTCAGGCATTAGTTTATTAAGTGAATCTAAAAATTGGCCAAAATTATCAAACTCGTATATAGAATAAACACGTAGATAAAAATATGGAACAAATGTCTAAAATAACCAAAATAATATTAAAAACTCATCGAAGTTTACTTTCTAGCCCTAGAAGATATGTAAAGACTAGTCACTCATAATTGTAATTGAAATTACAAAATATTCATAGACAAACATATTGTATCAATTCACAAACAAAAGTAACTAATAAAACCTGGAACCTTGAAATAATCTCGACTCTTGTTCTTAATCTTGAATCTTACTTCTCTTGCTTGCTCTCAACTCCAAGGGATGAATTATGATCTAAAATATGAGAATTGACACTACAAGAAAAACGATGATAGACAACGGTTTTTAGTCGTTGTCTATGATAGAGCCGCAATGTTGTTGAATCCAGTGTTGTCTTTTACTAGGCTAAAAGACAACGGTTTTAAACCGTTGTATTTCCAAAAGAAGACAATGGTATGCATCATTTTAAAACCGTTGTATTTCCGCACAAAGACAACGGTCCTGCATCGCTTTAGATCCGTTGTCTTTTAGCTATACCACAACACTCTGACAACGGTTTAAGGCATTGTCTTTCTCCTTACATACAAGCGGTTAAGAGTCGTTGTCTTGTCATGTAACAACAACAGTTATAAACCGTTGTTTATCCTAATTAGTCAAAGACAACACTGGATTTTAACAACAATTAATTTGCATCAAAGACAACATTTTAAATCCGTTGTGTTTTATAGTCATAGACATTAGGTTTTTAAATTATTCTTTCTAACGATTTTTTGGCCATTTTCTGTTGCTGTTACGCCAATTATCCAATACTCGCTGTCTAAGAGCCATTTACAGTATAATTAAGCAAAATTGAAGAAAAAATTAATAATTACCAAATTTAACAAAATAAGATATATAAACATTGCTCTCATTAATGTAATTTGGTTATAATGGACTTTGTCCACACAAAATGTATAATAAAATTAAAATAGTACTAAAATATAATTTAGAAGACAGACTCTACTTCCAATATTGTTAGTAACATAACAAAAAGTCCAGCCACAAACCACCGACATCATTAACTGCAAATGCGAATGGACAACTCCATCAAGCTATCGCCACAATCTGTCAAATGTACGAAAAGAGAAAATAATAAGTTATTTTTTAGCTATCGCCATAACTCCATTCAGTTACTGAGTAAGTATATTCGGAGATTTTATATTGTTGTATGAGTTAGGTGTTTTCTCTCGGTCTCCTGAATCCTAATTTACAAGTTAATTTTCCCTACTAAAACCACAATCAAATAAATTCCAAATACAACAAATTCAACAATAATCTATCAAATTTAACTTCTTCCCACAAACAGACCATTGAGCTTCCTTGATGTTCTAAATCATGGCTAGATAATATTGATAGACAAACCATATCATTTTTTTATGATCTGACTAATTCAACCACATCCCTTACGTCATATTTTCTCTACATAGACACGTTTCTATCTCTAAAATAAACATTGATTCAAAGATAACATTGTCTTCATCTTCCTATATTTTTTTAAAAAAAATTATTAATACAATTTGTCCATCAATAGAATTTAAGAATCCAGTTTACAAATACATGTCTACTTAGAGTTACTGCTCAATAGAATTTAAGAATCTAGTTTCCACCATTCTGATCACAGAATGTTTGCCATCCATCAAACAAATTTTGTTTATATAACAATAAAAAGAAACTTTGGTGTTTATCTGCCTAAAAATGAAGTAGCACATGCCAAATAAACTTAAATCATACAAGCAAGAAATCAAAAAGGAATTAAACCTACATTTATAATGAATAAAACTTCATAAAATATATAATTATAGCTCAACTAAACTCAAAAATAAAATTACTACAATCTGCGAAAATATAATCAAGAAAAGAAAAAAAGGTACCTTTTGGTGTTGATCTTGTTTGATCAGGAAAAAGAGGTAGGAAGAGAAAGAGCAGCCGCAGTAGCAATGGCAGACATGGCAACATTCGGGTCGGGTGGGAAGACTACAGGCTCAAAATTGAGAAGCAACAAGTAGAGTTAAGAGAGAAGAACCTTCAGACAAAAGCTAACTATCTTTGAAAGTGTTACAAATGGAAACATATTTCCCTTCCATTTCAACCTGTATATCATAAGAATGAAATAAATGGGCATATCATGAATAAAACTCCAATGGCCAACACGCTAGCATAAGATGTATCAAGTGGGATAGGTTGTCGTCTAAAATCACCACGACCATGATCAAAACGACTAGTAAAGCACATGGTCTTTCACGTCATTCCAAAATCGTAGAAGAAAAACAGCCCCATAATCTATCTCGACTTCAAGAAACATATAACAATAAAACTGTGAAATCTTGTCAATATCAAATAATAGCAACTCATGGTGTTGTTCTTCGAAAACTCTGCAGAAGGTCCTAGGTTGACAAAAAAGGCGCACAGGCCCACAAGCCACAACCCAGCAAAGATTGTCCTAAACTGAATATAGGCAAAAAACTGCAGAATAGCCAAGTCATCACAAAAATCCGAATAAGAGTGCAGAATGCAGCAGATCGGCGAAAAGCTGAAGGTGCTTGTTCAGAAGCACTTTTAGATAGATGCTCAAAAAGGAAAGCTAAACCTAAAAAGTTGTTGTCGAGGTTGAAGATGGACAGCTGTGAATCTGTAGCAGCTTTGATGGTAAAGAAGCTTCGAACCGGTTCAGGTAAGGGCATTCAACCAGGCAAAAACCCTACTCATGCGCAGCCGAGTTAACTCGGACCATCACTGAGTCCCGACTGCTCAAGGAGCACCACCACGTAGCCGCTCAGTGAGTCGACTCGCAAACGCGTCCAGACTCGGTCGAAAGCCCCGAACTGGAGAAATGCCCACCCAGATCTCAATGGGATTCTAAAACTTATGCTTGTAGATCTGAAGTCGCAAAGTTCAGTAGCCAAGATCTTAGCCGAGTTCCTTCACAAATGTTCACGAAATCAAAAGCGACCATGAACGCGACCTTGAGAGAGCTTGACTGTAAGCCCGAAATCTTTCAATGGTGGATGTTCTGCAAGGAGACGACTGAAAAAGTCTCGTTAAATCGGACCTCTCAACCTCGCCGAAACTGAGTCGCCGTCGATGGCGGCTAAAAAAGGAGCTTTAATCGGGCTGAAGGATAGTTGTGCGTGGCCATTGAGGGAAATAACTCCAAATTTGCAGATCTGTAACTGACTTGTCAAACCCCAGAGCACGCAGAGAATCGTGATGAAAGAAGTTGCGAGAAGAGATAATAAATGGAACTATTTGATGAGGTTTGGTGGTCTTAACCCGGAATAAGCTTTCAGTAAATCATTTTAAAATATAGAATAAACTTTTAGTAAATTGTTGATAATATGATTTTTAGATGTAATATTTATTAATGTCTGACTTGGTTCTATATTATAAAATTATAGTTCTTTTGGATTTTGAAGAATCTAATTTTAGAATCTAAAACTTATAGGGTTCGTTTGCTTAAGATTGAGCTCAGTATATTTAGAGGATTGAATCTCAATAAAGTATACTCATTAACTCCCTCAGTCAGATTTAGTTCAGCACTCCCCAATCTTAAGCAAACGGACCCATATATTTCTTTAATAATTTTTTTTTTGTTTTAGATATAATTTTAAAATTTCAAAAGTTTCATATTTTTTTAAAAGATGAGCATTATTTTATAAATCTGGAATCTTTGTAATTAGTGGAAAAATGTATGTCTAATATTTAAATGTGTCGAAAAGATGGAACGTTACATCGGTCACATATGATGATCTAATATTTAAATATGAATGTCAATGGGAGACTACCCATGAAAAAGTCGTTGAAAGTAAATTTCATTTGTCTTTCGAAAAATGTTAATTATTTTAGATGTGAATATTTTTTAAAGAGTATATTTTCTCTACGCTACCGTACCATCTTCAAGTGGGAGACCATCTTGAGGTTTATGTTGGTCAATACTAAGGTGGCAAAATTGGCCCGACCCAATGAGTTGGGCCATAAAAATCTTGGCACAACCGGCAGGGGTGAGCAGGATAGAACGGGAACAAAAAAACCGAACTTATTTTCGGTTCGGTTTGATTTTTTATTAAAAAATTTGGTTATCCTAACCGAACCGAATATCTCATAACTTATTTAACATGTCAGTATATATGCTATGATATATTTATTATTTTATTTATACATAATACATAATAATGGTAAAAACTAAAAAATAATAGATGTATGATATCAAGTTTTTAACCCCATTTAGCCATATAGACATGTTTTAATTTTAATTTCATCGTTTTAATTTTTGTTGTATCATTGTCCTTTTTTTTTTTTTTTTTTTTTTTGGAAATTGTAAAGTACAACATTGCAAATTATACGCCAAAGATTTTTGTTTAGCCCTTTATTTATATTTGACTTAAGAGGTTCATATCTTGTAGATTAAGTTTGATTTTGATTTTAAGATTAAACTTTGATTTTAAAACACTAGAATAGTAGAAGCCAAAATCGAAAATCAAACCGAACCAAATTGAAACATTCGGTTTGGTTAAGCTCGGTTTAGACAAGAATTTAGTTCGAATTGGTTTCAAATATTATGACACTTCGGCTTTTTATTTTTGGTTCGGTTCAATTTCAACCGAACCAACCGAATGCTTACCTATACCAACCAGTGCGGCCCGATGAGCCAAAAGCTCGGTTTTACTATTTTCAATCTCTTCCTTATGAAATAATTTACTAGTAATGAAAAATAATTAAGATTTTTTTTTAAAAGTATAAATTAATATTTAAAAAAAAATTATATATCTCCTAAATGATAGAATATGATAATATAACAGAATATGCAAATAGACAACGATACTGAAACTGTTGTTAATACTGTTGTGTTTTAACTTCTTTGACACAACGGTTCCTAAATCCGTTGTCTGAAGTGTTATCTTTCAGCGTAATAACTTGCATAAAGACAACACGTGCTAAGTGTTGTAAATAGTGTTTTCTTTTAGCGAGAAAATGCGGCAATAGATAACATAAGTCATAACTGTTGTTGTTGCTGACGTAACCATTGTAAATCTGCGCAATTTTTTGCAAAAAGACAACACTTTCATAACCATTGTAAAGATTGTTGTCTTCTAGCGTGAAAATGCGCTAATAGACAATAATAGAGCAAAAGTGATGTCTATCTTCACATGACCGTTGTCTATCAGCGCATTATTACGCTAATAGACAACGTTTTTCACGAAAATTATTGTTGAAGACTAAAAGACAACAATCTATTGCCAAAACCGTTGTCTTTGCAGTGTTGTTAATCAACATATTTGTTGTAGTGTGATGTTCAAGACAACAACTATAGCTCCCGTTTTATAGTTGGTGTTAGGAATTTATGTACAGATTTGATGATGACAAAACTATGTTGTAAAGTAGGAACTAGTGCCCCCACATACTATGTAATCTTTGTAATAGATATGACTTTTTCTATTTAGGCAGAAGTTAAAGCAAGCATAGTCTGTAGTAGAAGTAAAGAACAGAGGCTGTAAGGAGCATGCAATAAGGAACTTATGCTTTCGTACCATACAACAATGACTGCTGTAGGAAGATCAAATAATTTGTTGTATGTGGATCCTACAGCAAGTATGCAGCAACCATATTAGCAGTGTATAAAGTCAAGTCAAAGTTAGAGATTCGAAGATTATGGAGATAAGAAGTATTTCTTGTACTGACTATCCAACTACTTGAAGACACGTGTTCTGACAAAAGGAAAAGTAACACTGCATATCATTGATATCAAGTCACACCAACCCTGGCCTAAAGGACAATAACATGTACAAAGTCGTGCGAAGAGAATTAAATTTCAATGAAAAACTTCTCACTCTTCAACGAGAAGGAATCCCAAATGCTATAAATAGAAAGAGATGGAGGACGAACAAAGACTACTAAAACTATAGTAACAAGGAGCAAATAGCACCACGCAACAACATTCTACACAAGTGAAGAATCAAGGCTACAATAATTTCTAAAATCAAATTCAGCTAGCTCTCATATATGTTTGTCTCGGTCCTAATCCTTCTCATCAAGAAAGCTTGCCCACATCTCAACTGATATTCAAGTTCAGAGGCAGCTTCCAGAAGTTGAAGAAAAAACCTTTCATTAAACCTTCTCTAACGAGTGATTTTTAAAGGAGGAGTCTTCGTTTGAATCAAGAATTCAAAGTAGATAGATTGTTCTGAGGAACGTGTATAGTAGAGGAGTAGCCTTCTGATGATAGACAAAAAACTATTGTAAGGGGCTAAGTTAGACTTGTACACCAGCGTAGCTAAGATTGTACTATGTGAACAACTTATGAGTTTTCCCAGGGAAGAATGGACGTAGGATTACCCTCACCTCGAACCACTGTAATATGTTGTCTATTTTCTTCTTGTGTTCATAACTTTTATGGCATATTGTATTACTTATTGCCTAACTTTTGGAAAAGTCATTTATATTTTCGCTGCACAAAACTCTACCTAAGCATTGTTTCTGTAAGATACCCTACGAAAAGTCTGCTGTAAACTTACTGCTCCAATGTTATTTACTACTTTAGCTTTGTTGTAAGAACAAGTTTCCTACATCAAGCAACAACCCCTTGCTCTAAGTATTTAAAAATAAAAATCAATATAATTAGAGGTTATTCACTTTCCCTGCCCCTGTAAACCTCTACCATCTTGGGCCAACATGTGAGACCTTTTCTCGACTGCCCCCAGTCGTACTTGACAGAGATTCAAGGAGTTGAGGACACTGAAAATTGGTCCTTAGCTACTCCGGCTCATTTGGCGGTCTCTAGAATACCAAATGCACCTGAAAAAAGGAAGTAACAATCAGCAGGTTTCACTTATCAAGGAGGTCAAAGGCCGGATCAGCCGAAAGAAGGTGCTGCAGTCGAGCTTGCACAAGCTGAAGCAAGCCTTTCCACACGGCCGACACAAAAGAGGCTAGCTCTGTTGAGTTTGCTTCGGAGACTTATGAGGACTTGGAGGGGTTGATTAACTTTCTCTGAGATGATGTGAATTTATATAGGGGCGAGCTTGACTCAGTTTCGGATACTCAGCAGCAACGCATGAACTCGTACACTCAGAGTCTTGAGTAGAATCGTGCATGGAGGCAACAATATGATGAAAGATGGGAGCAGGACCGAGCATGGAAGCAAGAACAAGATGCAAGATGTGAGATAGAATCCTAATGGAGAAGGAAACAGGATGAGCGTTGGGCATATCGGCAGTAAGAAATGGATGCGATGACCTAGTTTTGGCAAACATGGGGCTATGCTCCACCACCCCCACCTCTTCCTCAGTAGCACACTGTAACTAAGCACCAAGGTCTACCACTCTTTTCTCCACAAACATTGACCTTCGACCAAGTTTGGAGGAGGGGTGCATATTGAGACACCGTAACCGTTTTTTATGATTTATGTTCGTTATTCAATTGAAGTGTGTAAGCTGCTTAGGTTTAATTTTTTTACTTGTCTTGTTGGGATAATTTGAGGACCTGTATGCACTATTGCATTGTTGGGTTTGTGTACCCATTTGTATTTGATTGAAGGGTAGACAAGGGTCTGTGAGCCCATTATTGCACTTAAATGTTATGTTTAGTTTAAGTTGTTATTTGTTTTATTGAATTCTATAGTTTAGTTTTTTTTTTTTTTATTTACTACTTTTATGTATTAATTTAGTTTTGTTGAGTTTTGTGAGTCTAAAACCCGATGTTATCATCTTGAAAAGTTAAAAATGGGGTTGATAGATGGTGATGTTTTGGTGACGAGATGATTTTTAAAATAAATAAAATGTTGACACATAGAAGAACATGATAGGCATATTCAGACAAAATTGAGCTTGAACTTTAAATTTATGATCAAGTTAGCTTGTGAGGTTTGAGCATTAATTGTACTCCCATTCTTGGAGTAATGTATCATTCTTTCGGTGTGAAATTATTGGTCATAATGTTACTTAGTCTCTAGAACTTGCCTTGCATCGTTTATGAATATGTCAAGTACATGTTGTCACTTAGAAGTTAGAAGATAATTTTAGGCATTCTTTTCTTAAAAAGCCCGCTTTTGGAGCCTTGAAAATTGACCTTTTTACCAAGTTGTATATCTTTTTTCTTAACCTCTAACCCTGTTAATTTGACTAATTGAGGAAGAGGGAGGTGAATTGGAAGGTAGAATGGATAAAAGCACGAGGGAATAAGTGGAATGGATGATTGGAATAAGTTGGTGAAAAAGATATGGGGTTATAGATAAAAGAAAAGCGAAAAAATGATCCCTCCTAGTTGTTTATAATGTATTTTTGTTTCTTTTATCTAAAAAAATCGAGAAAAAAGAAAAAAAAAATTAGAAAGTTGTATATACGTGTTTTTGTTGTTTAGAAGGGGTTAAGTATGAGATATTGACTAATATGCTAAGTGTTTGAAAGACGAGTAGTCCCAATATGGTGCTCAAATAAGTTAGGTAGTGGAAGTTATTGGTTGGTGAAGATGTTAGAAAAGTGCTTTTGAGGGGTAAAGAAACCATATTGTATGGTTTTCTGAAAATTGAAGAGTGAGGATTGAGTGAATATTGTGGAGGGGTAGTTGGGTTAGGAATAACTTGATTGGTCTAATAATAAGTCACTTTTTGTCCAAATTTATCCCACCTCACCTTAAGCCTACATTACAACCAAAATTAAGTCCTTTTTTATTCTTTGTCATGCATGTCAAGTACGAGGTCTAATTTAGATAATAAACAAGTTTATGGTAGACGGTTCATGTGGTCCAATTTTAGTGTAAACATGTTCAAATTTTATACACTTGACAGATGAGTGATATATTTAACCAGTGAGGATCTTTTAATTTACAAGTCTCTTATCTCGAAAGTGGTTGAGATATTGCCATGTCACGAATGCTCGAATTTCTCTGTTGTTAGTTTCTGAAAAAATTCATTGAGACTAGAATCGTCATCCAATAGTCCTAAAAGCATGATGCTCTTGTTCTATTTTCTTTTGTTATTCGGGGATGAACAACATTTTAAGTTTGGAGAATTTTGATACATGTTGTGTATACATGCATCTTAGGTCGATTTAGATGGATATTTTATGATATTTGCATGTATATTTAGGCAAAATATTTAATAATCATCGTATTAAGCTTATAACATATTTTTTAGTGTTTCGGGTTAAATAGGTGAATTTATGTCAAAAAGGGCATTTGGACGAAGTTTGGAGAAGAATCAAGATAAGTAGGAGCAAAAAGGGGAGAAAAGAGCCAAAGAAAGCACCGGAAGAGAAAAACGGACTTGGACTGGAACGACCGCGTTGGTAGATGCAACCGCGAAATAACAACTCTAGATAGTGTTGTGAGCACTAGAAGACGAACACGGCCGCGTTGCTAGACACGACCATGTCAGTGGAATGGCCGTATTGGTAGGAACAATCGCGTTCGAAGGCTGGCCAACTTAAGTTTTCACGCGTTTTCTTCCAAACTCAATCTAATTTAACACCACTTGATTGTTACTTATAAATAGATGCTTCCAAGAGTTAAAAAGATACAGTTTTATCATCGGAGAACACATTGGAGGCAAGATCAAAAAGCAAGAAGCATGAGACGAAGATCGAGATTCGGGTTTTTACTTCTTTTTCTTTTAGTTATTTACCGAATATGTTTGTCTATGAATTGATTTGGTTTCTAACTTTAGACTTGAGTAGCTAAATAACTTGTGTTATAGGTTTAGATAATAGGTTACGAAAGTACTTGTTTTGATTTTATCTTTTTAATTCTAGACTCCATTAATATCGTTTATCAATGTATTTGTTTTATTTATATGATATGACCAAATTGATCACTTGATTATTATCGACATGTTTAACGATTCGACATCCGAGAGGAGAGTTTCATTAATAGACTAACAACACATAACGTGGGAATTATTGCCACAAATAGTGCCACATTTGTCACGACATACACTTGTAAGAATTCGTATAATTTTAGCCTTTCAGGTTGTCGTGACAAGTGCATATCGTGGCATATTTTCCACAATTCGTGGCAAGTCGTTTTTCAGAGTGTTGTGATATTATTGCCACAAACCGTGTCATATTTTTCATGACATACTTACCATGAGAATCTACATAATTTTACCCTTTCTGACGGTCGTGACAAATGCATATGGGGGCACATTTGCCACGACAATTTGAAAGGCTAAAATTATATAGATTCTCATGGCAAGCGCATATCGTGGTACATTTTTCACAATTCATGGTAGCTCGTTTCAGACTGTTGTGGCACTATTGCCACAAACCGTATCACATTTTTCACAACAAAGTTTCCAAGAGAATCTGTCTAATTTTAGCTTTTCAGGGTGTCATGGCAAGTGCATATCGTGGTACATTTTCCACGATAGTCTAAAAGGCTAAAATTATGTAGATTATTGTGGCAAGCCACGATACGTGGCACATTTGCCACAATTCGTGGCAAGTCCTTTTAGACTATCGTGGCGTCATTGCCACAAATTATGTCACATTTTTCACGACATATTTGTCATGAATTTTTATAATAGTAGCCTTTTAGACTATCGTGATGGTATTGTCACATTTGCCACGACGCACACTTGTCACGAATTCGTATAATTTTAGCCTTGTAGTTTGTCTTGACACTATTGTCACAAATCGTGCCACATTTTTCATGACACACACTTGCTACAAATTCATATAGTTTTAGTCTTTCAAACTGGCATGACAAGTGTATATTGTGGCACATTTACCATGACAGTCTGAAAGGATAACATTATACAAATTCTTGTGGTAAGTGCGCCTTGTGGTACATTTGTCACAATTCCTGACAAGTGCATGTTGTGTTACAATTCGTGGTTAGTGTATGTCGTGGTTGGGGTTTAAAAAAAAAAACTGGAAAAAATGGCTTGAGGTAGGGTGGGACTAAACTAAACTAAACTAAACCTAAACTAAACTAAACTGAACTAAACCAAAATGAACTAAACTAAACTAAACTAAACTAAACTAGAAAAAAAAATTGATTGTTTTTTTTCTTTTTGACTTGAAGGGGTGGGGTGGGAGAAAGGGGGAAAAAGTTGGTTGTGAAAGCATTATAGATAAAAGTTTTTATTATAGCTTGGGGGCTGGGGCGGGATTTTTTTGGGATTAAGTTGGAGTCTTGACGTGCGGTGGAGTCGGCGTTAGGGTTGGGTGTTATTGGGCTTAATCTAAGTAACTTCATTTGGCTTGATTAGGCTAGTTAATATAATTAGGTTAACTAGTGGTAAGAGTGGTATTGTCAAAGATGATTCGATTTGTATTTTAAAATGTTAATGTAATATAGTTTTAACGATGACAGTATTACAGTGAAAGTTACATCAAAAGGCTCCATAGAGTATGTAACGCCCCAATCCCATTAACTCGGGATTGAAGTGCTACTAAATTTTCCTTTTCTTTTGATTAAGTAATAAATCAGAAAATGTGCGAAAGCGTGACATGAAATATTTATCGGATAAAAGTAGAAATTTTATTGACAATAATACACTGCCAAAACATATTTACACTAGAGGTTCCAAAGTTTCTCAGAAAATGAAAACACCCGGATTCAGTGACATGTAAACTTATTTGTATACATTGAAAAAACATCTTAAAGTTGCGGGTAGGAAAAGGAACCCGGTGACCTTTGCCGCAACAGCCCCGCCACCTCGCTCAGCTAACCTGAAGATTTGTATTTATGGGCATGAGTATAAACTCAGTGGGAACTTTGTAAGCAGTTATACTAACGAAGGTGCACAATAATAAACACATCCTTGACTTAGGAGCCCATCTTACGACTCAAAAGCCATATTGCTAGACTAGGGGGCCAATCTTACGACTCCCAAGCCCTACTCAAAAGCCAATCTTACGACTTAAGAGGTATCATATCATAAGCCTGAAGGCAAACATATTTATCAAAGTACAAGTTCAGTAGCATAATATACTTACAAATAGCCCAGTCACCCACCTTGTTTTGCTTGCTTTAAAATAGTTGAGTCGTGTATGTCCTAGGCCCGACCTGCACTACACCTAGCACATGTTGTTTAATTAATTAGTATTACTTATCGGGTTTAGTATTTTCACAGTGATTAAGTGTGGTACAATATCCTTGGATTATGTCTATCTTTTACAATTTCTAATACATAAGTCGAGTCGTAATAAATTATAGTCCTAAATAAAAAGGCCTAACTGTTTTATTAAATTTAAATTATTAACTACATTGATAAATATTTTAAACTAATTACCATGCATCTTTAACAACAACTATTTAATACAAACTTAATAAAATAGCTAAATTCATAAATCTACTTAAATCAAGAAAATAATCAAATTCTTAAATCTATATAAACTAAAAAAGACTATTAAAGAAGACGTACCTCAAAAGATTTTAACACTATTCAACAACTTCCCAAAACACCGGTCCGAGCGTTGTTGAAAATAAACTTATAAGGACCTCCTAGTTAAAGGAATTCCTTTTAATATATATTTGTTTTTGTAATTATTATTTTCTCAAAGAGGTAATTGTTATTTATAGTTTAATTCTGGAGGGATATTTTCCTTTACTTCGATGTGGGACGTAATACAATCTCTAATTCATGCACACAACATTATACTTATTTTTACTCCTAAGCTAAGTAGAGAGGTTTTCTAAAAAAAAACATTCAATATTATATTATTATCCTATTACTAACTTATGTAGTACGTATACTATATATATGTATACCTATAAATTAATATATTTTGCTATATTATTATTTTATTATTTAGGTTATGTGTATTACATGCATACACTTTATATTGCATAAAGAATATACACTTTAATACTTATATATATATAAATAAAAAAAAAAATACCTACATTAGGTTCAACTCAAATTTTTAAGCCCGATTCTAATTTTGGGTTCCTATATCATGTATTCTTAGTTCTTATCTTTTCGGTGTTAGGAGTGCAGTCGACCTGGTACATCGCGATGATACTTATTTTCCTAAAATAAAATCATAAAAGTCAAATAACTTTAAAGTTTATACTAAAATAAAATTGGTAAAAATATTTTAAAATGCGAAGAATGTATTTTATCGCTTTTCAAAGATTCGGGGTATCACAGAGTAGTTTTCACATTATAATAAGAATTTCTTTTAACAATGCACTTAAAATAATATATTAACCCAATAACTAAATTAGAATTGCAATAGTTAAAATACGAAATCGGAATAAATGAATTCAGCTACAAAAGCATTAATTAATTGAAAATATGTCAATATTAAGCTTTACTTATAGAGAAAAAATAGGAACTTTGATAAATTTCAAAATGCTTTTTCTTAAAAAAACAATTCTCACTTATTTATCATTTAATTTATATTCATAAAAAAATATAATTCGACTAATAAAAAATAAACAAATGACATAATGGGTCTGTTTGCTTAAGATTGAGTTAAGTAGATTTAGAGAATCGAATCCCAATAAAACACATTCATTAACTTTCACAGTCAGATTTAGTTCAGCACTCTTCACTTTTAAGCAAACGGAACGAATGTGTGGAATAACTTGTGCTGTCAAACGAGTTGATTGACTACTCTATGACAGAGAGGGTTATGCATTTGTTTTTATTTTTGGTGAAATACTCTCTTTTTTCCAACAATCCACGAGTTGTTGATAAACATAGGGTGCAATTGCTGCCCCTCCTCTTTTGAGTTGGGAGGGAGGGAACACTGTTGAAATATAAAATTAGTTAGATTGTTGAAGATATTTTAACTAAAGGTTGTTAGACTAACTAACTATGCTTAGCTCTATTAGCTCAATAAGAGCTTCTAGAAACTTTCTAGAAGCAAAACACTTACCTGTATAAATAAGAAGCACACACCACACATTTAGTTAGTTTTTCCTTTCTCTCAATTCTAGAGCATGCAGTGTAGCATGTTTTCTCCATAACTGTAAACAGAAAATATTGAATGAAATCTTGTTTCAGTTTATTGAATTCAACATGGTATCAGTAGTCTACGGTTCTTAATCTGGGAATTTACTGATTGGATTTCTTTTAGCTTCTTCTTACTTCGTATTATAGCATTCTTTCTTGATTGCACATCAGCTGTTTGAGAAAACGCCACAACCATGGCTTCTTGTAATCTTCCTGAAATTCCGGCTCATATTGAGGTCCCGCCGAATACAGCTCCTCTCCAGATGGATAATCCTCTGTTTCTTTCTCCGTCAGATAATCCTGGCATGATGTTGGTGTCTCATCCCTTGACAAGCTTGAATTACATCTCCTGGAAGAAGTCTATGATGTTAGCTCTAGGGGCGAAGTCTAAGCTTGGTTTTGTGACTGGTAAGGTTCCGAAACCCACTGATGATTCTCCTTTATTTGAAACATGCAAGAAGATAGACTGCATGTTAATTTCTTGGATTCTTAATAGTATTAGTAAAGATTTTGTTGAGGCTTTTGTATATGCAAATAGTGCTCAAGAGTTATGGGAAGACATTGCTCAACGTTCACTACAAGAAATCACACATTTTGTGACGATTTTCTTCTTGACGCACAAAGTTTTGTCACCTTTTGTTGCCTAATAGTGACGAATTTAATTTCGTAGTAACAATATGCATTATTGTGACAATTTTTGTATTTGTCATTATCTAAAAGAAATTTTGTCGTTAATTAGCATATATCATGACGATTACCGAAAATGCATCACAATCATTTTTAGAGATAGAATTTCATACCAAAATTTTGGAGGGTAACCTTTTGATGACAACTTCAAAAAAATAAGTGACGACAATTAGTGTCACCAATTCTATTATTTCGTTACAATGTCATATATTGTCACTAATTGTTTATAGGAATTAATGACTAATTCTTCTTTGTCACATATTCTTATATTTAGTGACGATATGAATAAATTTGTCACCACTTATTTTAAAGACAAAAAAGATTATTAATTTATGATGATGTGTATCGTCACAATCACTTTTTTTTTGTGACAAAAAAATATTTCATTATTAATACTCAGGCGAATAGGTGACAAAATTATTTCGTCATATTTAATTATATTTGGTGACGAAGGGCAACTAGTTCATCATATTTTAATTTGTGACAACATTAAATTTTGTCATAAATGTTTAAAAACATTAAGGGACAAAATTATTCCGTCGTGGATGTTCATATTCAGTGACGATGAGTATCAATTCATCACCTTTATTACCTTCCGAAAGGCAACAAAATTATTTTGTCATAAATATTATATTTGATGACAATATAAGTTATTTTGTCACAATTTAATATTTTTGTGCGTTATGGTGACGAATACGAATATCATCACTAATTTTCTTCTTAAATTTTTGTAATTTAATTTTTTTGTTGCGTTATAGTAATTAAAACATGACGATAATTTTTCGTCTAAGATATTTAAATTTGTTGATAATGTTGATTAATTTGTCTATTAGATATGCGAACTAGAAAACTAACAAAATCATTATTAGGAAGCAAATTCAAGATCTTGAATGAAAGGTCCCAAGATTTTACCAATAAGTCTACAACTGTTTATGTTGATTACTTAATACTCAATATATTTAACATGTTTTGTTAAAGTAAAAATAGTAAAAGCCCTACGAGCCCTTGTATATTTAATTTTAGGGTCGGGTTAGGGTAGGGCTAGCCCAATGGACCATTATGTATTGTATTATATATATAATGATGATAAGGAACGAGATTTTGGATTTTTTATGTAGTCAAACTGAGACGTCTCTTGCCACATCATCCTTAATTGTAGCAACCTTAATTAAAATAAATAAATAAATATTGTAAAATAAAATAACTAATTTTCAATTTGATGACTGCTGCTCTCTTTGAACTCTTTCCCATCAGATTGTATCTTCTGCAGATCTCGTATATAGTATTAATTTTTTACTGAATTTTTTCCCTGCCCAAATCCTTGCTATAATTCACCCACCCATCAGACATCGTAAACTCATCAATTATTCCCCTCCAAGCAAAGAGTTAAACAAAGAAGAAACACATAATTAACAAATTACTGTGCATTCGGAGACTGAAGTAGATAGTTAACTTATTTGATATTTGCTAATTTCATTGTAAATATGATGTTTATTGGATTTCCGTATATAAATATGTGATATTTCATCCGATAACTTATGCATAATATATATATATATATATAAAATTATATACATTATATAAAAGATTACACAAAATATATATATATATATATATATATATATATATATATTTCTGTGTGTATATTTATATATCGGGTAGACTGATAAGGTATACGGGTTGGGTAGCCGAGTATAATACTAAACCCATACCCTATCCTTACCTTATTGAAATTTGGCGGGTACAAGCGGTACCCTACCCGAAACCCTGAAACTCGGGCAGTACCCTACCCATTTATAATTTTAACTACATGTAATCTTGTTCTAAAGGTAAATTTGACATCTAAGAGAGAGATTGGGTCGATTTAGGCTAGGGATAGCCCTTGTATTTAATTTTATAAAAACTATATATATATATATATATATATATATATATGAATGTTTGTGTAGAAAGGGGAGAGAGAAACCGTTATATGTATATAATATATAGGGTAGGACCGATCTTGAGTGCCCTTATATATTTAATTTATATACATATATATATATATGTATGTATGTAAAAAGGGGAGAGAGAAAAAGCTACATGTATATAATATATATGGTAGGACCAACGCTAAGTAGGGGTGTGCACGGTACGGTATGGATCGGATATTTGAAAATATTCAGATCCATACCAAAGTTCGATTATTTGAAAAATGAGTATCCATTACCGATCCAAAAAATCGGGACAGTACGGTACGGTTATTTATGTTTTTCGGGACAGTTCGGTTCAGAATTTCGGATCTAACGGAACGATTCAATTCGGTTCAGTTCGGATAATTGAAGATTTTTTTTTTATCTTTTAAATAATAGATTCAATTTGAACATGATATGTTGACATCTAACTAATACAAATAATTTTATTACATTAAATATAATATTTTTTAATTATTTATGTTACATATAACTAACTAAAAAATTATAAATAATTTAACTTTTAATTCTTATGTAAATTAATCTTTTAGGGATAATATATTTTTAAATCTATAATTTGTTATTTTATTCGGTTATTCGGTTCAATATAGTTCGGTATGCTTCGGTTCGGTTCAATACGGATTTCGGTTCGGAAAATTGAAAAATATCCAAATCCATACCAAAAAAAATAATCGGTTCAGTTCGCTCTAAAAAAGTCAATTGGTGTACGGATTTTTTCGGTTCGGGACTTATTCGGTCCGGATTTCGGTTCGATTTCGATAATCTCCAAGCTCCGTGCACAACCCTAACGCTAAGTGTCCTTATATATTTAATTTATATATATATAACGAGTCGTGTTAAGGTATGGCTAACCCTATAAGGGCCTTTCTATATCGCTATGGATGGTAGTGGGGCGGGTATGGGTGAGTTTGACTTTTCCCAGGACCCGCCTGTATGGAAAAAATTAGATTCGTAATCCACTCTGTCCAGCCTTCTCAGAAAACTTGACCTTATCCCCACATCGATCGTGTGGGTTTACACAACCCGCCCGCCATGTTTTTTTTCCCAATATATATAATATTGTTATTATTTTCTAATATATGATTCCATAATCAAAATATAATATAAAATATATATTATTGAACAAAAAATATATTTAACAAAATAACTAAGGGCCCACTTGGTTAAGGGGTTTAGGGGTAGGGAATGAGAATGAATGAGGACTCATTCTCAATTATGGTGCTTGATACATAATAAATAAGTTAATCCTATTTTATTAACATTTCCCCTCATTTCAGTACATAGTATGATGGACTCATCATTATACCCATTACCATTGTCATTGATGATTTGCAACCACGCGGGCCGTAAATAAGTTCTAAAACTAAATCAAACACAATAAAATAATAAAAGATAGTAAAAATATGAATATATTGGTAGTAAAAAATAATTGTAAGCGAAATATTTTATTATAATAAATTAAAAATATATAAAATATTAATATAAATAACATATACGGGGTAGGTGAGGGGCAGTTTTAGCAAAATTTACTACCCAATTAAACCCATTTGACCGGGTTTTACCCGCCTCATATAAAGTGAATTTAGTGCAAATTCAAGTTTTAACCCGATTTATGTAGAACATATATTTCAAGTTTCACAAAAAGTAGATATTGACACGCTTATCGATTATAATGTTTTATTTCTACAAGAGAGTAACTTTTTTTGCATCAATACAGGGGAGTAACTGAACTTTGTTGATAATATAATTATTATTATTATAAATATAAGTATATGAGTAATTTAAGGATTGAGAATATGAGTAATTTTTCTCTTACTGTATTTACCCTTTTCCTCTCCCTCTTCTGTTACACAAGCACGTCTTCTCTCTCCCCCTCTCCCTCACTACCTCTCGCACGCACACACGCACACACGCACACTAATTGATCTATGATTTTTTTTCAGATCTGAAATCGTGTAGATCCCACCAATTCGAAACTGAAGCGAAGAAGAAAAATGGAAAGGGTCCAAGGCTGCGACGATTCGGGCAATAACAAAAATACACCAGCCAAAAGGAAAACTCAGGCAACGGAGGTACATCATTCATCCAACAATTTTCGGTGCAAAGGATAAGGTGAATACTGTAGTTTTAGATTTGTCAGGAATCACTACGTGAATTTTATGTAGATATGAGTTCACGAGTCTTCATAATTATTGATACTATTTTTGCTTTTGATGATATGCATTTGAATTTATAACAATATTAATGTCTAGTTTATCAGGAATTTGACCTTGATTCAGAAGAAATTTTGGAATATTTTTTTCTACAGTTTTCCATCTTACTTTCCTATAATTTTAATATTTATGTTGTTCATTAAAATTTGAACTAGCAACCACATTTTATGTGTTTGTATGTATTCATCTGTCGCTGCTTCGGAATGCAATGCTTCTTTGAGTTGCCTTTATTTGGCCTCCTCCAAGGACTTGAATTTTAGGTTCTTCACATGATCTTCTTCCTGAAGAATGATTGAGATCCTTTGGATTCGATGTAGCAGTAGAATATCTGGAATTTTCATCCATGTCTTCGGTGATAGTCTTATTATGCATATGATGTGATTTTTTAAGTTTAGTTCCTGCAAATTAAATAGTGGTGAGAAACAGATGTTATATCCTTTGGTGTTTCTCTTGATTGGGTTGTCTCATTTTCTTATTAGCACTAACCATTGTTTTGTTGCTGTCATTTTGCTGATGTACAAGTTATGTTACAAATCCATGCGGAATATAATAGTCTCCCCATCTCTATTTTACAATTATAATTCCAAGTTGCATGCTCTAGGAGATGATTATCTCAATGCAATTGCAGAACCAAAACCTAGTTATTTGTTATTTCTGTCATTTTTGTTCTTTGACTTTTGCATGAGCAAACTCTTCCTATCCCTTCAGCTCTAAACTATGAATAAATAGAATACCTTGCAGCTGGTTTCGTTAGCTGCTAGACTCATCTGAATGAGGTTTCTCGAGGCAGCTTGGGAGGGCTGAAAACTGCAATTGACACTTGCTTCTACTGCTGAAGCCTCGGAAGGTAGTAATCCAGTAATTACTAAAAATCGCAACTCGTACTTGTTATTTCTAAAAAAGGTCCTTGTAGTTACTAAATTTTCTCGAACTTGCTTTAGTTTCTCCACAAGCATATGTAAGCGTTTTAAGTTTGTTAATTTATCTATGTTTAACTGCTAAAACTCCACTTTCTAGTATTAGATATTTAGCTCAAGAATATCTGGAATTGCTGAAAGTGATCAAAATCTACAACTAATCTTCTGAAGTTTGTAATGTAGGCTTAAAAATAATTGTTAATATTGATTGTTGATAGTCTGGCTTCCTCGTAGTATTTGAAACTCTATATCTGGCATTTATTCACTTCTTCTGTTGTTTGTTGACTTCATTTGGTATTTCACACCAACTTCTGAAGGCAGCAACATGGAATGTCATTAATTTGGACATTTTGGGCTGGTTGTATCCCACTAGTGAATCTATTCAAATTTCATATGGCATTGGGTTAAATATGAATGATATAATGTCGTTATAGACTACTATATAATGTTGTATATGAGAATTGACTTTAGATGATATTGTTTATAAGCTTAACTGTTTTGGGGTTTTATAGGACATTGACAAGGGAGTTTGTGACACTTATTTGTGTCTTGTTAATCAATTCAAGAGACAAATGTAAGTGTCCCAAAATAATTTATTGTAATTTTTAGGTACATAATTAGGGACACTTATTTGTGTTTAGTTAGTCCACTTAAAGGACACATGTATGTGCCCCAATAGAGTGTGCTATTAGGATATTTAATACATTTAGGGACTTCTATATACGGAACACTTAAGTTAAGTGTCCCAATATGTATCCTATTGGGACTCTCTTTAGTGTCTCAATGTATAATTTGTTGCAGCGATATAAGGGGTCGGACCGCTCTGAGGGCCCTTATACATAAAGGGCCGGGTTAGGGTGGGGTTGGCCCTGAGGGTCATGCGTGCTTCTTATTAATATGAATTAGAGCCTAGATTAGTTGCAGACATGAATATATGTACACACACGTTATATATACCACTGAAACAATGAAAGAATATGTTGGGTTGTATATGTATATGTTGTTAATATTCGTCTAATTGATGATGAAGTTTGTGAATTAAACTTTGGAAATAGGATAACTAAGATTTCCTTAAGTTTGAATTGGTACGATGAAGTCATGGAAAAGGAAATAGTGTTCTTAATGAGAGGTATGTCAAACGCTTTGGTTACGGTTCATAACCTCCAAGCAGACGCAACACATGATTCATCTACAAAAGAACTACGAAAAGAACTTCAAGAGACGCAAGGAAAACTGCAGCAATATGAATCTCAAGTGAACAAAATGAAGGCACAAGTGATTGAATTTGAAAAGTATCGGATTTATAAGGCTAGTTGTCTCATCAGCGATCCATGATCAAGAAGCTTTAATGGCATTTGTGACCTCTAAAGGGATAGGCTGCAAAAATTCTTATGAGGTTGGTTTACTTTCTTTTCTCCTTTATCTAATTTTTTTATGGAATTCATACTACATTGACATTCTAATATAAGGTTTTATGAGTGCGGTAAGTGGGCAAGTACTGTGTTCGAGTCACCTTAGTATGAATTCTCTTTGTTCTTTGATTATGATTTCTTTTCTTTTATCATCTTTTTTAAAAAGGGTTTTATCAATTCTTGAGATAATCCACCCGTCTTGCATTTATGTCATTCTTAATTTCTTTGGTAGCCTAAATTGCCTAATACCTTTAATTTTGAATTTTGAGGTCTTGACACTTTACATGTACACATTTTTTCTATACATGCATTGCATTTCTTTTTTTAGGTAAGTTTTTGGTCTTCAATTTTCATGTATTAATATTGATTTGAAATTCTACAGGTGTGTACTCGGGGTAGAAGTTTTACATCCTTGGCATTTCGGACCATCGAAGAAATCAACTTGGAAATAAAACTTAGGATTTCGTCTTTATATTTATATAGGTACTTCTATGTTTATCAATGATGACAGCTACTGTATATTGATTTAAAAAAAAGAGGATAACTATTGTATGACTTTTTTTTTTTTTATGTTATCTTAGTATCACCATATCTTTTATGTTGTATATGATTATTTGCTATTTATTTATCTTTTATAAACAATATGGTTTTCTTTAACATGCTTCTTTCTTTAACTTTTTGTGCATATGACGAGTAATATAGAGAAAAAATGTATGATTTAAATGTTTAATATATGGAATAATAAAATATCTACCAATCTAAATGTAGTGGAGTCATTTTTTGTCACCAAACTTACACTTCCATGACAAATTGCAGCGTTGCATATAAATTTAGTTTACGTCATATACAAATTTATTAGATGACTGTTTGAAAAAAATTGTCACTAGAAATTAAGCATTCGTTATGACAAAATTTATCGTCACTATATATGTCTTTAGTGACGATAAATTTTGTCGTTACCTATACAATTATATGGTGACACACTTCAGTCATCACCATTTGTACTCATCTAGTGACGGTATTTTTTTTTTGTAACTAGACGTTATTTTACACTGACAAGATGTATCATTGGCATATCCAAGTCTTTAATGAAAAATACAATTTTTCGTCACTCTATGCAATTTTATTGTGACAAAACACGTCTTCGCCACTTGTACTCATTTAGTGACGGTGAAATTTTGTCACTAATTTTTAGTCTTTGCTAACATACTGCATTGTCATTATTGATAATGATAAAATGACGACAGATATTTTGTAACTATAAAGCAATAATTTCGTGACGATTTATTATAAACATGACAAAATAATTAATATAGTTGTGACGATGAAAGTGTCACCAAAGTTTTATGAGTTGGGTAGTATATTGATTTTCGTCACCAAAATTTGATGTTTTGATGACAAAAATAGTAGTCGTCATATTATATGTTTACTTTCAATGACGAAATACAATATAAGATGACAAAATTTGGAGGATAAAAGTGACGAATTAAGCGTCACTATAAATTATAAGATATGGTGACAACAACATATAACATCACTAAAGGTCATACTTTTGGTAACGAATCCAAATATTGTTACATATACCTAATACCACGGACATACCATGACGATCGTTGTGACGCTAATATTTCGTCACCAAATGCTTACGGTGACGAAATATGATTTTTAAATGACGAATTTTATCGTCACGAAACCTCAAATTTCTTGTAGTGGTTTTGGTGAGAGCAATGGGCCTCTTCTATATCAATTATAGCGAGAGATTTCAAGTATTTGTCAAGGAAATGATTCAGTGCAGTTTTATTTTACAAGACTCAAAAAGTTATGGGATCAGTTTAATAGTTTGTCCCCATTGCCAATGTATGGTTGTCCTTTGAACAAGAATGTTGTTGATATGGACACTCAAACCAAATTACTACAATTTTTGATGGGATTAAACGATGCATTTGATAATGTTAGGAACCAAATTCTGTTAATGGATCCTCTTCCCCCAGTTAAAGCCTATTCAATGATCATTATGGTAGAAAAACAAAGGTCTGTTCATGTCACGTTTCCTGATTCTACAGAGCAAGCTGCTATGCTTGCTAAAAGGTCCTATAAGCCTTATTCTGGTCCTAATAGAGGTTGTCTCAATCCAAGAAAAACCAAAGAAGAAAGGGCTAAACTGATTTGTTCTCATTGTGGGGGGAAAAGGCATGATGCCTCAGAATGTTTTCAGCTACATGGCGTGCCGGATTGGTACAAAAAGATTCAAGATCAGAAAGGCAAACATGTGGCTGCCAATGTTACTTTCACACCAGAAAATTCAGAGTTCAAAAATGCTCAAGAAACTACTGCTAATAATTTTGATTTTTCTATGATGTTTCAGAAAGAGATAGCTAAATACTTTGCTAACAACAAGGTTTCTGGTCCGCAAGATTCCCTTACAGACTTTGCACATGCAGTGAGCTTTGCAGGTATAATAGCAAGTTTTACTACTTTACATAATGGGTTTTCAGTTTCTGCTGCTTTAGAAAAAGGTTCCTGGATATTGGATTCAGGAGCGAGCAAACATATGTGTTGTGATAAAAATCTGTTTATTTCATTTAAACCAGTTATATCACAAACCAATGTTTCATTACCTGATGGCACAATAAAGAAAATTTGTTTTACTGGTCAAGTTAGATTAGCTAATGACATTTTTTTGACAGATGTGTTATATGTTCCAAGTTTTAGTTATAATTTGCTTTCTATTGCTCAGCTAACACATGATTCTAATGTACAATGCATATTTTCTGCTAATAAATGTCTACTGCAGGACCTGAAGACTAATAAGATAGCAAAAGTTGGCCACCTGAAAGACAAACTTTATATTCTAGAATCTGGTTCTGATTGTCATACTTCTGTTTTTCCTGAACTTGTAGCTTCCACTAGTCATAATTCTGAGGATTTGTTGTATTGGCATAACACTTTAGGTCATGCTTCTGTAACTACACTTTCCCATGTATCTTTTTTGAAGAATTTCTATAAAGATCCTTATATCAGTGAAATAAAAAGCTGTACTACTTCTTTCCAGGCAAAGCAACATAGAAGTGTTTTTCATTCAAGTTTTATTCAATCTATTGCTTCTTTTGCATTACTTCATGTGGATATTTGGGGACCATGTAAAGAAAAATGTATAACCAACACACCATATTTTTTTACAATTGTTGATGATTTTAGTAGGGGCACATGGACTTATCTAATGACTCATAAATCTCAAGTGCCAAAACTGTTACTCAACTTTATTTTAATGGTTAAAACTCAGTTTCAAGCTGCAGTCCAAATAGTTAGGTCTGACAATGGATTAGAGTTTATTGGTAAAGAATGTCAAGAAGTTTTTCAGAATTTAGGCATTATACATCAAACCACCTGTGTTTATACACCACAACAGAATGGAACTGTTGAAAGAAAGCATAGGCATATACTTGAAGTAGCAAGATCTTTAATGTTCAATTCTAAAATTCCTATACAATTTTGGTCATATTCTGTGTTATTGGCTACTCATATCATTAACAGATTGCCTTCTGCCCTATTAAACTGGAAATCTCCATATCATATTTTGTATAACAGGGATCCTGATTATAGTATGATAAAACCTTTTGGTTGTTTGACATTTGTTGCTAATAATATTCCCCATAAATCTAAGTTTGATAGCAGGACAATCAAAAGTATTTTTCTAGGATATGTTACTGGTAAGAAAGGGTTTTTATTGTATAACCTGGAAACAAAGAATATCTTCACTTCTAGAGATGTGCATTTTTGTATTCACAAATTTCCTTTATCTACTGATGATTTTTTAAGAAGTACAGTTCCTCTGCCTTTTGTTCAACCTGAATGTGATGAGAATGAGTATGATAATTCTCATACCACAGTACCAGTTCATACTGAGGTACGAAATGAGAATAGTTACAATAATGATACATCAGACAATCATGAAGGAAGTCAACCTACAGTACCTCAGCAAGATATGGCTCAACAGATGCATGACCAACACACTAATCCATTGCCAATTGTAAGAAGAAGTAGCAGACAAAGGTTAAAACCTTCTTATTTGTCTGACTTCAAGTGCAATAATGCAGTATACACATCTACAGACACTATTCATACAGTTTCAGCTGGAAGACCGTATGATATAAACACTTTTCCTTATAAACACTCTTCAAACTTTAACACTACGTATCTAGCTTTTCTCACTAATGTGTCAAGTATACAGGAACCAAGATCTTATACTCAAGCTAGTAAGGTAAAAGAGTGGAGAGAAGCCATGCAAAAAGAGTTAGATGCTCTAGAACAGAATAATACATGGTCTTTGACTACATTACCACCAGGCAAGAAGGTTATAGGCAGCAAATGGGTGTTCAAAGTGAAGTTAAACCCAGATGGAACAGTTGAGAGGTATAAAGCAAGACTCGTGGCTAAAGGTTATAATCAGGTATATGGTGAAGGCTATGATGAAAGCTTTTCTCCAGTAGCCAAAATGGTAACAGTAAGAATGCTAATTTCCATTGCAACTATTAACTCCTGGCCCATATGTCAACTAGATGTAAATAATGCCTTTTTACATGGTTATATCGACAAAGAGGTTTACATGTTACCTCCACAAGGTTATAACAAAGCTAATTCTGATCAAGTCTGTAAACTAGAAAGAAGTTTGTATGGATTAAAACAAGCATCTAGACAATGGAATTGTGAATTCACATTGAAACTAATAGATTTGGGATTTGTTCAATCTGCTGCAGATCACTGTTTATTCACATATGACAAAGAATCAATATTTCTTGCACTATTAGTATATGTTGATGATGTGCTTATTACAGGTTCACATATGGCAACCATTACTAGACTTAAAACATATCTTCATGACATCTTCACAATAAAAGACTTAGGATATGCCAAATATTTTCTTGGAATGGAAATAGCTAGGAATGATAAAGGAACGTATATATGTCAAAGAAAATATACATTAGATATACTGAAAGACACTGGATTAGAAGGGTGTAAACCGGCTAAAACGCCTCTTCCTACTGGCTTACATCTAACTGATACTCAAGGTGAACCATTAGGAGATCCTGACAAATACAGAAGGTTGATAGGCAGACTTCTCTATTTGAATTTGACAAGACCTGATGTTACATATGCAACCCAACAATTAAGCCAATTTGTGAGTAAACCTTATACAGGCCATTGGGAAGCAGCCTTACATATTGTAAGATATTTGACAGGTTGCCCTTCCCTTGGCCTTTTCTATGCTACTAATATTTCTACAAGTGTGCAGGCATACTCTGACTCAGATTGGGCAGCATGTAAAGACACCAGGAAATCGATTACAGGCTATTGCATTTTCATTGGACAGTCCTTAGTGTCATGGAAAAGTAAAAAGCAGACAATTGTTTCTAAGTCTTCAGCAGAATCAGAGTATAGAGCTCTAAGCTCAACTGTTGCAGAACTTCAATGGATTTCTTATATACTCGCTGACTTCAGGATTAACATTCCTAAACCAATCACACTATTTTGTGACAACCAATCAGCCATACACATTACAGCAAATCCAGTTTTTCATGAAAGGACAAAACACTTAGAGATTGATTGCCATATTGTTAGAGATTGCTACAAATCTGGATTCATAGAGTTAAAACACATCAGATCCAATCAGCAACTTGCAGACTTCTTTACTAAAGTTCTTGGGCCAGCACAATTTCACTATCTTCTTTCCAATTTGGGATTGTTAGATATTCACAATAGCCCAACTTGAGGGGGGGATGTTGGAATATAGAATTAGTTAGATTGTTGAAGATATTTTAACTAAAGGTTGTTAGACTAACTAACTATGCTTAGCTCTATTAGCTCAATAGGAGCTTCTAGAAACTTTCTAGAAGCAAAACACTTACCTGTATAAATAAGAAGCACACACCACACATTTAGTTAGGCAATGTTTGGTTGGGGCTGGGGTGGTTGGGTTGGGAGAAGTAGCTGGAGTTAGTGACTGGGGCAAGTAGCTGGAGATGTTTGGTTGGATGGCTGGGGTTATGGTTGGAGTGTGAAATTTAATTATTAATTGTAAAATGTGATATGATATGGTAAGAGATAATTATTAATGAGTGGGAGAATGATTAAAGTAGTGTTTGGATTTGTGATCGATGTCCCCCCACCAAACCCTAATATCCCGGCTTGGCCAAACCAGCCCAAAGAAACATGAGGTTGGGTTGACCAAACTGATGAGAGGTTGGACCAACTCCAACCAAACATGCCCTTAGTTTTTCCTTTCTCACATTTTTAGAACTGCAGTGTAGCATGTTTTCTCCAAAACTGTAAAAGAAAATATTGAATGAAATCTTGTTTCAGTTTATTGAATTCAACAAACACGGAGTCATTTTGGAGGGAAAGTCACCCATTAACCTCAAATTACGGTACAAAAATAACTCAACGTGATGCGTGGCGACGCACCAAAATGAAACTTCTTTTGTAAGCCTGCCAAAGAAAATAAATTCAAGGAAAACCCTCTAAAACCATAAATCATCGTCTCCATTTTCAAGTCACCGCAGCTGCAAAAATGTCCGATATTCCATCGGAGGTTTTCGTTAAAATACTCCTCCAGCTACCGGCGGAGTCTCTTTTTCGGTTGAGGAGCGTCTGCAAGGAGTGGCGCCGCATCATCGACGACCCATCCTTCATTACATCTCACGCCAACGCTCAGGAATCATCCACCACGCTCCTTATCAGGACCTCAACAGGTACTCCCATTTATTCTCTCTCTCTGGATTCTCTCAGCTACACTGATGGCACCCAAATCATCGATGTAACCCGAGTCAAGACCTTGATGAAACGCGATGTGCCTAGATTACCTGCTTTGCCAGTCGCCTCTTGCAACGGTTTGGTACTTATTTCTAGTATTGATGTTAAAAAAACGTGGGTAATATGGAACATATTAACCAGGGAGTTCCTGGAGTTACCCCAACCCGATATTGAAGTACATTTAATAGGCTGTGGGCTTGGCTATGACTTTGTTGCTGATGACTATAAAGTTGTGAGGATAGATGATGTTTGGAGGTCCTCTCATTCAAAATCCGTGTACCCCACTCACATTTATAGTATGAAATTGGATTCATGGAAGAGGATTAAGGATTGTCCCTGTCAACGTTTTTCAGTGGGAAATGAGGGTGGTGTTTATCTGAATGGAACACTGAACTGGAAATGTACTGATAGGATACTTGCCCTTAACTTAGGGACCGAAGACTATCGCCAGATGCCTCTGCCCCCCTTACCAGATGAAACCTTCGACGTATATTTAGATGCATTAAGTGGATCTTTAGTCATTAGTTTCTTTTACTCGCTTGAACGATTCGATGTATGGTTGATGAAAGATTATGGAGTAGGGGAATCGTGGATGAAGTTGTTTTCTCTTGGAGACTTGCATATTATAGGTGCTATGTGGAACATCAGGCCTATTGCGTATATGAAGAGCAAAGGTCATGTTCTTCTACAGCATGATAGCAAGTTCTTTTGGTTGGACATTGAGAAGAACACTGTGAAGAAGTTCACAATTGATTCTCTGCCACATCAGTTCACTTCTCAGGTTTGCCCTGGAAGCCTTGTTCGACTCGGGGATAGTTGTGATGTTGGTGGAAATGTTGCAGTGAAGATAGCGGTAGGAGGGAAAAGGAAGAGGAAGAAAAAGAATGACAGAAGGTAAAGCAACTTCCTGTATGTGTCAATGTTCTACGAAGAGAACACTATTAAATGCTTTTAAACACTATTCTATTTAATATTACATGAGATATAGGCATGTCACTGTGTCATAATTATCTTTCTTATGGATATGTGGGATCTTGGCTTTGCCTTTTCTCATTTTTTTTGCATATTAACTGTCTATTAAGACCTGTAAAGAGCTAATCTTGTTGTTGTGACTCTTGATGATCAAGCCCTTGCAATAGAAATTTTGTATCTATTTTCCGTTTGTTTTCCTCTTATGATTTACAATTAGTAGAGTTGGTGACTTGAATTATGCTCTATTTGTAAAAGAAGATGTGCCTCACGAATTGAACTCATGAAGCTCAACCTTGAGCGGAGCTAGCAAATTGATTTCATTTCGTTGCTGTCCGATGCTTTTTATTTCTGTTAAGAGTCTCGAGTATACAAATATTGCTTTGTTTTCCTCATTGCTGACTTTCACTCTCCATAAAAGATATAAGAGCCAAGAATGTATTAGATGGTTTTGTTTGACAAGCATATGCTGCATATGTACCTGCAGGTTGAAGTCCTCCGTGACAGTTGCTGATATTCGGTGCCGTTCGGACTCGGATCGTGGTTCAGATTCAGATTGGTCGGGTGATAATGGCGAGGATTACTAATTCGTCCCTGCAACTCAAGTGTGTTTCATCAATATGTGCTACGCCTCCCTTGTTTTTTGGCTGGACATGAATAGATAAGATTAAATATAGTATGCTACTATGTATTAGGATGTCCACTTTTGTAATTCAGGTGTTATTACTGGAACTAATCTTGACATTATATGTATATTATAGTATGTTCTAAGTCCTAGTTGATTTTAAATGTTTTTACTTTTGCGCTCATGGATATAATTGTATACAAGCCTTCATTAGGCGAAAAAACGCCGCTTGCCCAAATTGAATGTATTGTTTAGTTAGGGTATGTTCGGTTCGGGTTGGCTCAAGTCTCTGATGGGTTGGTCTAGCTCCTCCCTATGCTTGTTTACTCAGGTTGGTCCAACAATTATAAACCATCATAAGCTCCAATACCACTTAATCATAAAATTAATCATTATTAACAAACTCTTACATACATCACATCATATTTTACAATTAAAAAGTGGAAAATTCTAGAATACAATTATTCTATTGATACAATTACTTTTTAACTTGCTATTGCAAGTAGTAATAGAACTCCCTCCGTCCCGCTCAGTTTTGCATGTAGGGACGGACACATATATTAAGAAAAAACTGCTTTTTGCTTTTGGTTACCTTTTTTAAAGGTGGAGATTGAGGATGGAGATTTTGAGGGTGAAGATTGTAAGAGAAATTTCATTTTTAAGGGTGTGCAAAACTGAATGAGACGGACCAAAAAGGAAAGTGTGCAAAACTGAGCGGGACGGAGGGAGTAATATTTAATTTTTCGGAAATTCTATAATACACTCGTATTAATACACCTGTTCATTTTACCTGCTATAGCAGGTAACCAACAAATAATTTTTTATTCTTTTGGCCAATGGTGTAGGACCCATTCATATTTATCTCATTTTATTATACCTCATTACTTCTAGTGAGACACGTGTGTAGACTTCAAGTTAGATAACTAAATATTTTTTTTAAAAAATAATAAATTCAATGTTTGTGTATCATATATAAAAATTAGTTTTTGTGTGTATATATATAAATGCATTTCTTTCATTAATGTTATTTATGGATAAAAAAAATGTTCATGAGAATCATATTCTATCTCAAAAATCTATCGAGAATTCATCAATAACAATTTTTTTCTTTAGAAACTTGACAAATACTTTATTGACTTGCGTTGAATTGAATGGAAAATGAAGCGAGTATATTATATAATTTATATATATATTTCTTTCTTTTTGGTGATACCAACTACGTAAATTTTTTAATAATCATTAACTATATAATTTATCTGTCTCATAAAAAATGTATAACTTATTGTTTTTCGTCAATATGATGAAGGTATAAGACCTCCAAAATTCATCAATACACACTTAAACGATTTTTTTTTTTTTTAAGTACTAGTTCAATCATATATAAGTATATAACTAATTTTAAAAATTTAATCTTTATTTAAACTTGTAAAACGAAACATTAATGTTTGAAATATAACTCTAATTTTGGAACAAGAATTCAAACATGACTCAATCATGTCGGAAGACTTTTTTCAGAAAAAAAATTATCAGCATTAATGAAGTTTAAATATTATTTTATTAGAAAATGAGACAAGAAATATAATCAAATAAAACCCGAGGCATGTTGGGGTATTTGGATGAGTTAGCCGGTTAATAATTTTGTGAGGGGGTATTTGATTCAATAAGGTAGCTATAGTATTTTATTATTAAAATAGGTGACTAGTTTATTTTGTAACAAGTTAGTAATAATTTTTTTATTCAACAGTTAAGATTGAAATAAGACAAATTTAAAGGTTTAGAATTTAGGTGTATTAATACACCAGGTATATAATAGCAGGACTCTTAATTTTTTTTTTTTTTTAATTTAGCAAAGTAGGTCCCACTCTTGATCAATTCCACCATTCAAACACTTCCATGATTTTCTATTAAAAGAAGCTACACCTTCAATCAAATGGAGACCAAATGTTTTTTTTAATCTTGTTTTTTTTTTCTTTTATTTATTTTCAACGGAACCAACGTGAATATGGATTTCAAAAGCTTTTGTTTTGTTTTTTTTCTTTTTTTTTTTTTTATGAATCCAAAACCAAAAATAAGTATTGTTTTCATGTTAAATACTTCTTCCTTTTATAAAACAAGTCATTTTAGAATTTTTAGAAAAAAACTTAAGAATTTAGGAATTGACAAAAACACCCCACACAATCTATATTTATTCTCTTAGTTTTCATTTTTAGGTAGAGAGAATATGAGATGGAAGATGATGAATTTACAAATAGAGATAATAAATAATTTCGATAATGATAATATTATGAGACTTGTACATAAATTTGTATGAATTTATTTAAGGTGAATATTGAAAGAAATATGGATATTTTACTAGAATGACTTGTGTTTTTGGTAAAAATTATTTTCTTTAAAATGACTTTTCTTTTGTGCGAGGAGAGAGTAATTGTTAGGTTTTGTTTACTTCTTTATATAACCTAGTATTTCTTACATGAAAATTTATTAATTACTTTTAAAAATAATTAATTACTTTTAAAAATTTAAATTCACCGTATCATGGGACAACATCATTTTTTACCTATGTGAACAACACAAATGATTCAATTAATTACAAGTATTCAAACCAACACATATCTAAATAACACATAATATGGTAAAAAATACTAATAAAATAATAAATAAAAATATATTGATTAATTTTATTATATTTTTTCCTTATATATTCACATAAGCTCATATATTTTTTTATTCAGAAGAGAAATTGATTAATTATATAATCTACAACATAGGTTCACCATAAATCGTCTTATCTATCAACTGTAAAATCTAACAAAAATATTCAAATTATTTTAAATAATTACTACCCCCTCTATATATATTTAATTCAGAATATGCAATTATTTATTGAACGATCCTGTGCAATATACATTTTGTAAACATTGAATGAGCATACCAAAATTGAAAGATTATTTATATGGCTGAAAATATAATAAAAGATGAAAATTAATATGTAATAATTTTTTTTTTCTCCTAATCTAAGAACAAAGAAAAAACCCTCCCCTCCCCACACGATGATTCGAACCCAGGACTAAAGGCCTAGGTAGTAGATGCTCTGCCACTTGAGCTATCCAACTTCGTCAAAAAAAATTAATATGTAATAAGAGATAGAACATTGTTTGTAGTTTTTGTCAAGCGAATACAAATATTAATAACTACATAGACCAATGTTAAGTATTAGTAAGTTATGAAATATATTAATAGTCTTTTATTCACTAAATGGGACGGAAGGTTTTTAGCTTGTCAACTTTGCACTTAAATGGAAGAGGAAATAATACTATTGTTATATCTAGATATTTTCATAATTTTTCATATATATATATAAACATAAAACTACTTTCCTCACCTAAGAACTTAGGAAAGAATTTGATCAAAATTTCCAAATTTTCATTTCCAGCATAAGCGAATGAAGTTTTTATTAATTTTTTTCTTTTATTAGTTCTTTTACTTGCTAAATGAGGCGAAATATTATCAGTATGCTATATCTTGCAGTTAAATAGCAAGTAATAATAATAATAATAACAATAATAATAATAATAATAATAATAATAATAATATCATTATTATTTATTATTATATACGGTTTTCCTATTTTTCATATATTGATAGATGTATTATATATATATATATATATATATATATACACATACATACATGTATATTAAAATAAGTATTTTTTGCAATATTTTAATTTAATATCTCTAATTAGTTTAACTTTTTCAAATAAATTATATTCATTTATGCATTTATTAATTAATAATAAATATTCACTATTTTATAGATAATTTAAAGATTATAAAAAGTCACTTTTGTGTGGATATGTCATGAATAATTAAGAAATTCCAAGTGTAAAATATTGGTATTAAATTAAGTATCTTTAAAAAATAATTAATATGAATATTATGTGTTAAGAGTGAGATAGAAATTAACTAAATACATGTTCATAAAGTTATCAATTGCAAAAAAAATCAATAAAAAAAAGTTGTTAGTCTTGAAGCTATTTTTAGCGGGAAATTATATTTCTTTTTATTTTGACATACATCATATTTCTATTTTCTTAATTAGTATTTTATCATATTGTATATATATATACATATATATATAAATCATAAATTATTTTAATTAAGTCCCTAATTAATCTAAAGATTTTCAATGTAAATGAATAAGAGTCAAAGCAAGAGAAATGAAAACAAAAAGGAAAAAGGAAGTATTGGTTACAAGTTTAGCAAGTAGCAAGTTACCATATTTAATGGTCAAGATTAAAAAGATATGATCTTATGATTATTATCATAAATTGTATCAATGCAATGGTTGTATTGTAGAAGGACGCTTAAAAAGTATATCCTACATTATAACTACTATCACAATCACTCAAACAAACATCATGTTTTTATTTTCTCAGCCACTAACTTCAGCCAATATCCCCCGTCAATAGTACCCCAACCACCCTCAATCCCAATTAAACATGTACTTAGTTTTTGTTATTTCTGTTTTTTTTATAATAATATTTGCATCGAAGACTATAACAGAGGCTATGTTGGCCAATGTCAGTGTTGCTAGTTTTATATCTAATACGATTCACGAAATTAATTAATTGTATATGAGGTACACGAGTTATAAAAATCAATTATTTGTATATCCTAACAGATTAGTTACTTATATAATCAATTATTTGTATATCCTAACAGATTAGTTACTTATATATAAGAGGGTCTATAGATTACTTGTATAGCGTTCTTTAACATTAGTTCTCGTACTTTCCACGCACTACAAGAAAATTTAGGCGCTATTTGTTTATGAACGTGAGTGATTTGAATATTGTAGGTTGTGAAGAATAAAATGTAATATAAGGTTGGAGTAAATAAGTGAGTGTTTGTTCAGGTTGATTGGAGATTGAGTTGTGGGGTAATTATAATATAAAATGTGGTAAATGTGATTTGATGTGTGTAAGAGGTAGTTAGTGAACGATTGGTTATTGATTAAAGTTATATTGAGAAATGTGTTTGATTGATAATGTGTATAAGAGGTAGTTAGTGAATGATTGATTATTGATTAAAGTTGTATTGAAATTGAGTTTGAATGATGATGTGTCTAAGAGATAGTTAGTGGATTTATGATTGACGTTTTGTTGTTTGGTGGTTAAAATAATTTATTAGATGACTTTAGGATTGGGCACAATATATTGGCACAACCTAGAGCCAAACAAACATGTGTTGGACTAAATTCTGAACGGTTGTGCCCAACCATAAACAAAAAGATTACTTTCAGTGATTAAAAAAAAAAAATGGCTGGAAGAAAATACCCTCACTAAATGTGAGATATGCAAGACTTTTGTGAGAGAATAATACCTTCATTAAACGGCCGTGACCACCTTTACTTTAGTTTATTCGGAAACAACCTTAAACAACCTTAATTGGGAATTGAATAATAAAACTTGGTCACCGACTTTGAATCTTCGAGTGTTTATCAGTCGAACAAGAAATCTCTTAGTTCGCTCTTTGTACAAACTTGAATTCTTGAACGCTTGACTCCGGTACTCATCCAATTCGTTGAGCTTGAGGATGCGTGATAATCATGTCGCCTCGAAGTCAAAATTCAACTTGTTGACAACCTAATAGGTGCGATGCTCTAACTCAACCGGTAAATGACATGATTTTTAAAACACAAGTTGATACAACGTCACTCCCAGGGAGTTTTATACGGTGTCCTATATGCTCATAGTGCATCTTTTAATTTCATAGACTAGTCCTTCCTATTTCCATTCATTGATTTTTCGAGGACTTGCTTGATTTCTTGATTTGCCAATTCCGCTTGACCATTAGCTTGAGGATGGTATGCATAGTCACTCGATGCTTCACTCCATATTTGGCTAGAAGAGCTGCTAACCATATTGAAAAAATGCAAACCTCCATCGCTAAGTAAGGCTCTTGGAGCCCCATACCTTGTGATGATGTTCTAGTGGAGAAACTTCAACACCACCTTAGAATCGTTGGTTTGGGTTGCAACAGCTTCCCCCCGTCGTGAGACGTAATCCTCTCCTAATAAGATGTATTGGAACTCTTTTGATGATGGAAAGGATCCATGAAATTAATGCCTCACACGTTAAATAATTCTACTTCGACGATACTCGTGAGAGGGATCTCATGTTTCCATGATATTCCCCCTGTCCTTTGGCATCGATCCCATTACATTATAAACTCGTGGAAATCCTTGAAGATCGACAACCAGTAGAACCCACTTTGTAACACTTTTGCAGCTGTTCTTGCCGAATCAAAATGACCTCCACTTGGAGACGTCACTGCCTAATTATGTCCCCACTTCAGAACGAGGGACACATCGTTGCATGATTGTATCAACACACCTACGATAGAGGTGTGAGTCATCCCACACTACAAGAAATAGGGGTTTTTGCGTCCACACTTTGTGGACGCAAATACTGGGAGGTCGACGCAAAACATCCAAGTTGTGACGCAATCTCAATGAAGACCAATATGGCAACTCCCAAAAAATACTCTTCTTGCTCCAATTTAACTCTATTGTTTGTCGTTTTCGCTTCTTACCTCCATGCTTTTCATGCTTACCAGGGACTTTAGTTCCAATGTTTCGTAGTTGATCCAGCAATTCATCAGTAGTTATCCGTTGTGGGGGATCTCTATTGTCCACATCACCATTAAATTTTCTATTCTTCCTCAATGTATGATTTTTAGGAAGCCACTGACGATGCCCAACATAACAAATTTTACTCGTAATACGCATGGATGGAGTATCAACATTACATGATGGACACGCAAAATACCCTTGACCACTCCAACCAGATAAACTACTGCGAGCAGGGAAGTCATTAATTGTCATGAGAAGCGCAGCACGCATCCGAAAGCAAGTATTTGAAGCAACATCACGAACGACCACCCCTTCAGCCCATAATTCTTGTAACTCATCAACTAAAGGCCTCAAAAATATATCCATATCCTTTCCAAGGGCATTTGGTCCTGGAATCAACAAAGTTAAAAACTTGTATGGATCTTTTGTGCATAACCAGGGGGGTAGATTGTATACAGTCATTACCACTGGCCACATGCTATATGATAAGTTCATGTTTCCAAATGGATTAAAACCATCTGCAGCTAATCCCAATCGAACATTTCTAGGATCATGGGCGAAGTCAGGGTACTTATTGTCAAACTCTTTCCACTCTGTACCGTCAACTGGATGACGCATTAAATCAGGATCCCTTGATCGACCTCTTTCATGCCATGTCATTTCTTTAGCAGTGTGACGTGAAGCAAATAGTCGTCTCAATCGATCTTTCAAGGGAAAGTAACGAAGTACTTTCCATGGTACTTTCTTGCCTTTCTTATTATTCCAACGACTTGTGTTGCATACTGGACATGTGTGCAAATCGGCATTACCTTTCCAAAATAATGCACAATCATATTTACACGCATGAATAGATTGATATCCCAATCCTAGTTTACTCAATTTTCTTTTGGACTCGTAGTGAGTACTAGGCAACCGGTTTCCATCAGGGAGTGCATCTTTCAATAACTTCAATATTGCATCCATACACTCATTCGGCCACTTATAAAGGACTTTCAAGTGCATTAGCTTCACTAAAAAGTTAAGAGACGAAAACTTGGTGCACCCTGGATACAACTCGACCTGTAGATCAGATAAGAGGTCTTCAAATTCATTTGTCATTTGATCATCTTCTACCAATGTCTCACCCTCTGCCTCATATGTTTGACCTTCTCCTGCAACATCATTCAATACTGCAGCCATTTCATCATCCCTTCCACTTTCTAAGATCGAATCATTCAATAACGATGAGTCGGGCATTTCTCCATGAAACACCCATTTAGTGTACGTTATGTCGAACCCAAACCGAAAGATATGCTTCTCAACATCCTTGACTGGCAACATTTTTTTATTCAAGCAATTCTTACAAGGACAAGTTATATGTCCGGAAGAATCCACATAATTCTTAGCGTACTCAATAAATGCTTGCAAAGCTTTCCAAAAATCATTTGACAAACGATTTTTTATATGTAAGATACTCTTGTCCATCATTCTTTTTAACTAAACTATGAATAAGAAACACAACAAAATCATTATACAATACAAATTAATAATAGAAGGAAAATATAAAAACAAATATAAAAACAAAAGAAAGTTAAAACAAATGCTAAAACAAATATATAAGGAAGATGGTAACTCTTAAGAAGGTATATATTTTTTAACATTGATGAAAAGCATAAGAATTTTGGATACTTTAGTGTGCAATTAACAGGGCCAGCCAAATAAAAGGATTTAAATGATATTTTGGAAGAAATGTGAATATTTTGCTAGAATAACTTATTTTTGGTAAAAACATAATTAATCTAAAACGACTTTTTTACCTTTACAAAGTGAAAACGTAAAAGATAATTTTAATAAAATTCATACATCGAACAATAATCATATAATTAAAAATCAAGGGAAAATTGGTGAAAATACCATGTATGTTATCACTGTTTATGAAAATAATTTTTCATTATTCACACCCCATAAAATATCTTAATGCAACCCACTCTCAATGTAGCCTACTTTTATTAAAAATTCAGCATAAAATTCTTACTACAACTCATTGAATACCAATTATATCAATTCTTTATTAAGTTAAATTATTTAAATTAAAATAATATTTAATAAAATCAACTAATTCAATAATATATTAACTAAGAGGCTTTCTCTCTCGAAAAAAGGACACTTATAATTTATATGTAAAATTACTTTTTCAAATAATACAACATCTACTTTTTAATGAATCACTTATTATATCAAACACTCCCAATTTTTTCTTAAAAAGGAATCGGCTATATCAAACAAATTCACTTGCAAATACTTGTGAAAATATACAGAACGTGAGTTATCCTACCATTATTTTGATTTCAACGACTGTATTGTCCCAATGGCTAAGCATAAGCGCTCTGTGATATTTGTATATGCAATTATTATTATCTTTTCTTTCTATATTAAATAAATATCTTTTGGATCTTTATATTGTCCTGGTAGGCTATGCACTCGCATATGTTAGTACAATATACAGACAAGCTATCAGCAAAGCAAAATACAGAGAATATAAAATCAATGATATAGTACAGAACCAAAAGGCCATATAAAAATAAAAATAAATAAAGTAAGAATATGAAGATCACCAAGCAACAACATTTAAATATTACATTGTGAAACTACATGTTTCCACAATTCATCATTCTCACGTTTCTGATCCACCACAATCTAATACCCTCTTTCTTAATCACCACTCAATTTTGATCAAATTTATCAAGTACTTCATCCATCATTCAATCATAAAAGGGCAATGGGGCATGATTTATTAACAAAAACATCTACATAACAAAAGCTGTAAATTGAACAATCCGAAATGTCAATTGATTTATCAATATATTCAATCATAAAAGGGCAATGGGGCATGATTTATTAACCTAAACATCTACATAACAAAAGCTGTAAATTGAACAATAAAATCTCAATTGTATATAAATCAAGCTGAAAAGAAATAATCTTACCAGGAAGAGCGTAGATTTGCGGAGATGAGAGTGCACGGTGTTGATCAAACGCAGCCGCTGGTGGAACCGCTGGACGCGCCGCCGGTCGCACCGCTGCTCGCCGCCCCTGGTCGCGCGCCGCTGGTCGCGCCGCTGGTTGCGCCGCTGGTCGCAGCCCCTGGTCGCGCCTCTGGTCGCAGCCCTGGTGGCGATGCGGGTCACGGCCGCTGGTCTCAGCCCCTGATCGCGCCGCTATTGTCCAACCCTATTGTCCAACCCTGATCGCGGCCCCTCTCACAACGTCACAGCAATGCCTCCGGGTTTCTTCAATAATTTTTTCTGCAGTCCGGATTGTATGGAACAAGGGTTTATTTATCTTCCTTTCTATTTTTTTAAAAGGATACAAAAGGTTTAAGGGGGAAGGAGGGAATTATATTTGGAGATTCGCGGGGATAAAATTTATAAATTATTTGCGAGAATTAGTCAACGTAAATAATAGGTATTAGCGACAACAAAAAGTTGATGCTACCGAGTAGACGCAAATAGTCTTTTCTCGATATATATAAAAATATTAATTAACTTTTAGCGTCAACTAATCTATTCAATTAAAAGTAAAAAAATCCGGAAAAAATAATTTTGGTTAATTGCGTCAACATGTAGACGCAAATACTCGATTCTCTATTTGCATCGACAAGTCGACGCTAATAAAATGAGTATTTGCGACAACAAATTATCGCAATTAAGAGCCGGCGTGGGAGTCCCGATACCAGCATTTGCGAAAACAAGTAGTCGCAAAAGATGATTTTTAGCGTCAACAATTGTTGACGCAAATAAAGCGGACGCGAAAACCTATATTTCTTGTAGTGCCATATGTAATTCTAAATATTGTCTAACCACCAAAACATATCTTCTTTCCGTATCTTCTTGATAGTGTCCAACAGTCACATTTTCATATTTTCCGCACTTAAAAATAATAATAATAAAAAATAACTAACAATATATATTTTTGACAATGAGGCGGAAATTAATATATTTACAGGTTTCTTGATTTCAGTCGTGGACAACGAGAAACTAAAATATAACCCATGAGTTTTCAATATTATTGTTGAATTTTTAGCTTGATAGTCTTAAACAACAGAAGACACTGAATCCATGAATAATCCGTATGCCCATCACAGTTAAAGAAGATCTATAATGGTTCACTTCAATTTTAAAATGATTTTTAAAGCTAAAATTTCGTTGTTAAAAATATTATGTAATGAAAATTTGATTTAAAAAACAGGTTAAATATAAAACATGGCATAACAAAAAAAAAAAAAGGTAAATAATTTTAATAATCGATAAAATATCATAAATTTTCATTTAAATTAAAATATTATCACTAGTTGATTGGTATTTTAACTTTCGAAATTCAATAAATTGGTCATGTCATCCTCTATACTAGATAATTTTTAATTTGTTAGATTTATCGAATTTATAAACGTAAGGACTAATTTGTTGAATTTAAAAAATCAACAGATCAAACTCAAAAAGGGCCAAAGATATATATTTAAATTAAAAATAGTGAAACTCAATCCACTAGAATAACTAATTATCCTAAAATTTAAAATACATGGACAAGAACTATTATTCGACCGTAAAATCTCATACCACATAACAATAATAATAACAATAATAATAATAATAATAATAATAATAATAATGGTTAATTACCAAAAAAAAATACGATATTTGGTCTAATTTTCAATTGCAACATGATTTTTAAAACTTATCAATGTTAGTCACCAACTCTAATTCTTTTTCAATTACAACACCGGCAAAATTATTTGACACTTGATTGTGTCTCCATCACCATCATTAGATGCGCCTGAACACGACCTTTATTTGCCCTCGATCAATTTCACAATCCGTCAATTCTCCTGTCGTTAATTGAGAGTCGAAGAAGTGACATAATAACTTCAATCACCGATTAATGACAATGAGGATGACGGATTATGAAATTGATCGAGGGTAAATGACGGTCTTGTCTAGGTGCATCTAATGTTGGTGACGTTGACACAATCAGGTGTTAAAAAAAATAGCCGATGTATAATTGAAAAAAAATTATAGTTGGTGATCAATATTGATAAGTTTTAAAAGTCATGTTACAATTAAAAATTGGACCAAATGTCGTAATTTTTTTAATAATTAACCATAATAATAATTGAAAATTTGACAAATTAGTCAGGCCACCATCTACGGTAGGTAATTTTAAATTCGTTGAATTTCAATAACTAAAAAACTAAAATCAAAATAATGAAAGATAATGTCGTTAAATTAAAAATAATAAAACCTAATGCATTAAGAAAAATATTTATCGTAAAATTTTAAATATGTCGACAAGAATATAGGTGGGGCGGAGTGGATGTGCATGTCTACTCTCAGCCTTCAGCATCGTAGTGTTACACGAATGGAGATAATGTATGTGGTGGAAATGGTGTGCTGTGGTCCTGTCAGGGCACAGTTAATGTTTTTTTTTGGATAGTTTGACTTTTTATTTGAAAAAGTAGTCAGTTTGAATATGAGATGATAATATTATTGTGTACACGATAATTTTTATTGTACATGATAATTTTATATGGTGTACAGCTAAAATATTATCTTGTACATGTAACAAGAAATTTTTTTTATCGTGTACACGATGAATTTACATCGTGTACACGATAATTTTTATATCGTGTATATGTGTACACGATAATTTTACATCGTGTACACGATAAAATATTTTTTTATCGTGTACACGATGTAAAATTATCGTGTACACTATAATTATATGTACACGATAATTTTATATTATGTACACGAAATAAAAACTTTTTTTGACAAACTTTGGCTACTTTTACATGTAAAAAATTAATCTATGCAAAAATATCTCACTATAACTCTGACAGGCTACAGTATCAATTACCATGTATGTGTGTTCGGTGTTCCAAATATTATTCCCTTGGCAGTCTCATGTACAATTAAAATTGTCAGCTGGACTTCCGTAAAATGAAATTTCGTCGTTAAACAATATGCTTGTTTCATTCTAAGAATAAAACGTGCAAAATTCAATAAAAATATCCAAATACTATTTAAAGATTGCTGAGTCATTAAATGAGTTCAGCTGCCACGTGGACCTGTTTTTACAACGTAGAAGTCTCTGACGGAAAGCTCCAAATATTTGCATCACGTGCGTGGGCACTTGCAACACTCCGGCGAAATCAAACGTGAAGACGAATAATGTTCTTAAATTGAATAATTTTTATAATTTATAGGACTAAAATTAAAATTACTTAAGACTTTCACTGAACAAGGCTAATAATATTTTTTTCCTTAAAGATTATGTTTGCGTAACAATAAAGAAGGTCTTTTGTGAGGCTGAAATTATTTTTGGGGCCGTAACTTTTCACTCGTATATTGTTACAAAAAAAAGTTAAAAAATCAGTTTAGTCTTGTAACTTTGGAATTTGTCCCGTTTTGCTCCTTATTTCGCTGCCGATGACAAAATTTGGCCGAAAAATTGCACGTGCCGACCACATGACTCATTTTCTCAACCAATTGTTAAATACTCGACACCGGCAACAGACGTTGAAGTTAAAAAAAAAAATAAAAAACAAAAAGGGTTATTTTTTAATTATTTCTAGTTCTTCATAACTCACTGGTGCCACATGTTAATAAATAGATTGAAAAAATGATTAACGTGAACGCCTCGTGAGATTTTCCGGTCAAATTGGTCACCATCGAAAAGAAAAGGACTAAATTCGGGTCAGTTCCAAAATTACAGGATTAAATTGATTTTTTAACTTTTTTTAGAGCGAAATACAAGTAAAAAGGTACGGGACCAAAAATGATTTTAGCCCATCTCTTATGACATATTATTTGGGACCATAATTGTTGTTTCTAATAATAAATATATGTGACGATTTGTCGTTAAAAAATATTTTACATATTATTTAATGCTATTTTTTTTTTTTAAAGACAACTTGCTAGTTCTTAAAAAATATTTCATTAGTTTTGAGACGACAAATAATATTATTTGTGTCTGGTTATTAAGATGACTAATTAGTAACGACATATTTTCTCTAATAATATAATTGTGACAAATACTTATTATTTGATATATTTTTTTGTAATCTCAAAATATCATTTTTCCTGTAGTGTTGAATGGAAGGATATGAAACCAAGGTGATAACAAAAAAATTATTTTAAATTTGTTTATACTTGAAAATTCATTCATTATAAAAAAGTTTCTATGAATATTTAGTTTAAAATGGTTGAATTTGAATTGTTTGCCTTTTTTTCTCTTGAATTGTTTGCCTTTTTTTCTCTTTCTTACTTTTCAAAGAAAAATGCTTGTGTGTACATATTACAAATGTACATTTATATATAGAGGTACAATCATATAAGGAAACTTTTAATTTTAGTCTCATATCACTACAAGAAAAGCCACTTATAGTCACAAAAAAATAGTGAGGGTAAGAAAAGCCTCTCATTAAATGTGCTATATTCTTACATTTAATGAGAGTAAAAAAATACCCTCACTAAAAATATTGGTTGTTGGTGACTAAATATACATTTCAGAAATTTAATAAAATTCACCCTCACTATTGAGCTGAAAAAATGGCGCTGAACTTTCCCACCAAAACTGTTGAGTATGGAGCCCAAAAGTCGTCTAGGAACAACTCGACCGAGGCGAGAGGCCGCGGCCGAGGCAGGATTGACGAAACAGGGGAACAGGGATGTTTCTCGCTGGAAAGTAATCTCGGCCGAGACGGGGAAGGATCTCGGCCGAGACGAGAAGGCAGGCAAAACTGGGAGTTATTGCTGGAGAGTCATCTCGGCTGAGACAGGGAGTGATCTCGGCCGAGACGAGAAGGCAGGCAAAACTGGGAGTTATTGCTGGAGAGTCATCTCGGCCGAGACAGGGAGTGATCTCGGCCGAGACGAGAAGGCAGGCAAAACTGGGAGTTATTGCTGGAAGTCATCTCGGCCGAGACAGGGAGTGATCTCGGCCGAGATCGTTGACGCGGACATATTAAGAATACAGAATATCACAGAACACTTTATTCTCACTCCCAATTTCTCTCTCAACGTTCTCTCTCTCCCTCACATCTTTTCCACTCTCAAGAAAACCCTTGTAGCTTCCAACTAAAATTGCAGGTCAAGATGCAGCTTCCTAATTCCATGGAATTGATTGAAATCCACCAAAAGGCACATCCCCACTGATCTAAAATTCAAGCTCAATCAAAATCTTCCCATCGAATCTTGTTTTCTTCCAGTCAGAATCATCCCGTCGATTCCCGTCTAAAATACCAGCTCGGTCTAGCACATCGCCACTGATCTAAAACTCAATCTAGTAGTAGGCGATTATTTCCAGCCTTGGGTGGCCCCAATTGCTCCTTCACCGTCAAAACTGGTGGTGAGTTTTCTTTATTTATTGTTTTCTTACTTGATTTTTTATTTAGGGCTGAGATTTTGTATCTTGTTTGGTATCTCTTGTAGATTGGACTTGGGACGAAGAATTTCAGGGTTTCTACATCAGCTCAAAATTAGGGTAAGTGTAGGGTATCAGAATTCAAACACCTTTCAAGCATCTGTTTATCATTCTAAAATGATCTTGTTGTGATTATCAATTATTGATTCGAAATGAGTATTAATAAACACGGAATATTTGGGAGAAATTTGTTTGATTAGTTTGTGTGATCAATAGAAGTCAAGTATCAAACACAATGTTGATGTTTAACCTCTGATCCAAAGATTATGTTAAATAAATGTCCTTCTAAGGAGTAGAAATTCAAGAAATTATATTCCATAATATTTTATATATTCAATCTCATTTTTTGAGTTATTTTGTAGATATTTAATCAAGTGTGCAGCAGCCAATATAGGTCGCCTTTGACGAAGAAAAACGGAAAAGGTACTACGAAATCTTATATTTGGATAGAATATTCAATATCTTAGGTTTTTAACTGCTAAGCCACTTTATGTGGAAATTTTATAACATTTTCTCTTCCAAGTAGGATTTCCAATTGTTAATTATTAATTGTTTCTTAAATCGATTCCAGGCTTGTGTTAGGAAGCTCTAGTTATCTTTAAGATGGCACCTTCCAAAAAATGGATAAGTCTTTTCAATGATCGGTTGAATGATCAATACAAACTTGGCATACACCAATTTTTAGATTATGCTTTCGCCAAGACCTTAGAGGAGAATGAAATACGATGCCCATGTGTCAAGTGTAAGAACACTGGTCTAGGATCCCGAGAACTAGTTGAAATGCATCTAAATGTGTATGGGATGATGCCAAGTTATACATTTTGGTATCATCACAGTGAAAGGCGCGGTGAGGCTCAATCTGAAAATGTAGATATAGAAGATAGTGAAGGTGAAGAGGATATTCAAGAAATTTTGCATGATTTCTATCCTGACTATCAAGGTTTTGATAGGACTGGATTAGGGGCTGATTCGTCGAGTCAAACTGAGCATGTAGGCGAACTAAACGAGGAAGCAAAAATATTTTATAGATTGTTAAGTGAGTTTGAGCAACCAGCTTACCCAGGTTGTGCATCCTCCAAATTATCTGTCCTCGTAAAGCTGTTGTATATCAAGAGTGTCGGTCGATGGAGTAATGAGTCATTTAATATGTTGTTACAATTGTTGAAAGAAATACTCCCAATTGGTTCAACCTTGCCAGAGTCATATTATGACTCGAAAAAAATCATTAAAGACCTAGGTCTCTCTTATGATAAAATAGATGCGTGTGTTAATAGTTGTATGTTGTATTGGAAGGATGATCAAGAGTCTGACTCATGCAAAATTTGTGGTGTTTCAAGATGGAAAGAAGATAACCGTAGTGGGGAAGTAAAAATTAGAGAGAATGGTAAGAGAATACCTAAGAAGACCATGCGTTATTTCCCTTTAAAGCCTAGGCTTAAGCGGTTATTTATGTCTAGGAAGACAGCGTCTTTAATGAGATGGCATCATGAATCAACAGTAGATGATGGAGCAATGAGGCATCCTGCTGATTCTAAGGCATGGAAATCTTTTGACGAAATCCATAAAGATTTCTCATTAGAGCCTCGCAACGTAAGACTTGGCCTTGCTAGTGATGGATTCCAACCCTTTACCCATTCCAAGACATCATATAGCATTTGGCCCGTAATACTCATTCCGTATAATCTACCCCCTTGGATGTGCATGAAAGAGTCCAATTTTATCCTATCATCACTTATACCGGGTCCTGATGGACCTGGTGATGCAATTGATGTCTACCTTAAGCCCTTAATAGAAGAGCTAAAGGAGTTGTGGGCAGTAGGTGTAGACACATATGATGCTTCAAGCTGCCAAACCTTTAAATTGCATGCTTCTTTGTTATGGACAATTAATGACTTCCCGGCGTACGGAAATCTTTCTGGTTGGAGTACCAAAGGCAAGTTAGCATGTCCTTGTTGTAACATAGACACATGTTCCATGAGGTTAGTCAACAGCAAGAAGCAGTGTTATTTGGGTCACCGTCGCTATCTTCCTCACAAACACAAATGGAGGAATGATACACATTCTTTTGATGGAACCAAAGAGTTGAGACCACCGCCGAAAAGACTTTGTGGAAATGATATACTTGACCAGGTTAGTGACCTAGAAGGAATCACATTAACTAGAGATAGCACCAAAAAGGTAAAAATATCACACGAAAGAAGGGGCGACAATTGGAACAAGAAAAGTATATTTTTTTAACTTCCATATTGGAGCACCCTGTTGTTGCGCCACAATCTTGATGTGATGCATATCGAGAAGAACATATGCGACAATATTCTTGGGACAATTCTGAACATCAAGGGGAAGAGCAAGGACAACATTCAATCACGACTTGACTTGGAGTTGCTAAAAATCAGACCTGAGTTGCATGTAATCCGCAATGGCGATAAAATGGAAGTCCCAGCTGCATCATATTCATTGTCTAAGGAGGAAAAACACTTGTTCTGCTTATTTTTGAACAAGTTGAGATTGCCTGCTGGATTTTCCTCTAATATATCCCAATGTGTAAACATGAAAGAGCATAAAATTTCTGGGTTAAAAAGTCATGATTGCCACGTTCTTCTCCAACAGTTAATACCCCTTGGAATACGTGGACTTTTGCCAAAATCAGTTGTTGAGCCCCTTGTTGAGTTGTCACTGTTCTTCTCCACTCTATGTGCAAACACACTAACCGAAGATGACTTGAAGCAGATAGAAACCCAGATTCCTATAACTTTGTGCAAGTTAGAACAGATATTCCCCCCGTCCTTTTTTGATGTGATGGTGCATTTACCTATCCATTTGGCTGATGAGGCTCAAATTGGTGGGTCGGTCAAATTTAGATGGATGTATCCTATTGAGCAATCATTGTACGGGTTGAAAAAATTTGTACGCAACATGGCTCGTCCAGAAGGCTCAATTGCAGAAGGTTACATTGCTAAGGAGTGTATGACATTTTGCTCAAGATACTTGAAAAGCACAAACACAAAGTTTAAGAGACTTCAACGTAATTATGAAGATGGCTCTCATAGAATGGTAGGCGAATTATCTACATTCTCACAATCTGGACGAGCATTGGGAGCTGGTGTAACCCTTAATCTCAATGACGAAGAGTGGCTGCAAGCTCATATTTATGTTTTAAAGAATTCTGATGAAGTTCAGCCATTCCTCAAGTAAGTAAACCTTTCTTAAGTAGCTTTATACGTTTTTATTATTTTCAAGTGTTGAATACAACTAACTCATTATTGTTGTTATGCAGCGAATACTCTCAAATCCAACAAAATGGTAGTCCACAAGTGCAGGATGAGGCGTGGAATAAAGGTTTTATTGGGTGGTTCAAAAAGAGGGTTAGTACAGTAGATGTTAAATGTATTCTGGTGTTTATTTAAGATTGCCTGGTGCATTTAATGGATATTCACATTCCACTTTGTATTTGTAGGTCTCTGAAATGCAAAGGCAGGAGCAAGACACTAACCACGACGCTTTGGTGTCTCTCTCCCGATGTCCTCTGAAATATGTCACATGTTTTAAAGGTTATATTGTAAATGGTTATAGGTTTCGAATAGAGGATTCTGACAGAAGCTGTCAAACCCAAAATTCCGGAGTGTGTGTAATAGGTGACCTAGGTATTGAAGTTGAGCGTATTGACTATTATGGGGTGTTAACGCAGATTCTCGAGCTCAAGTATCTCGGTGGGAGACGTGTGGTGTTGTTTATGTGTAGATGGTTCGACGTGCATAATAGTGCTAGGGGAGCCAAAGTAGATGAATATGGATATACTGCCATTAACTTTCAACGCACCCTTAAAACAAATGAGCCATTTGTTTTAGCAAATCAGGCTTCACAAGTGTTTTATGCCGTTGACAACATGAATAAAGGATGGCATGTTGTTGTTAAAACACAGCCTCGGGATCTTTATAACATAACATTGCTAAATGATGAGTTTGAACATGTAGAGGACTTAGGTGAGGAGTATGAGCCAATGGTAGTAGCCATATCAAAGATCCAAAGGCTAGGAAAACGAAAAACCCCCGGATGAGCAACCATGCATGATATCTCAAGTAACTTTATTACTTTTATTGTTAGTTCATTATTTAAAATCTGTCTCAATGTATTAGTCAATATATTTGTCACATGTGCAATCTGTTACACTTTATACTAGATACTCATACTTCTTATTATGTAGATTGTTTGATGGATCCCAAAACTTGCAAAGGGAAGAACCAAAAGACACCAAAAATGATAGCACCTGGTGAGTTGGGAAAATTATGTGGTTCCCGACAGAAAGTTTGTCCAGGCTCTAAACGAGTGGTTGCACAACTAGAACCTCGAATCTTTAATAGTAAATGGACTAGTAAGTACATTCATACTTTTAATTATATTAACTTTCTCTTATTGAAAATATCAGTAGCTTGATACTCTTTCTTGTACTAAGTGTATATTTTTCTATTAAGGATTCTAATAGAAAAAGTTATATTGTCATGTGTTTCTGTCCAGTAATCACATCCCACACTCTAATTGTGCATTTTGAGGAACAAGAGTTCGAAGAAAAAGACTTCAACGAAGAGTGTTCGTTCTTGGATATCTTAGAGATATGCAAAAGGTTCATTGATATCTACACCGTTGGGTTTAAAGTTACTGATGGAGATGGTCGTCGATTGGTAAATGATGCTGATGTAATGCGGATGATGAAGGAACATGAATATGTTCATACCATCTTTGTCTTCTTGTACAAAGATGAAACAGCCAAACCTCTAAGCTTCAAGATGCCACAAGACATTCCCACCTTAGGTGACTTTTAACATGGTTATTAAATGTTATTGAGTTCTGTTAGTGTTTTATGATGTTTAGGGTTTTAATAATGTATATTTGCAGCTTCAAGTATGCAGTCGAATCCCAAAGTGGTGGATTTGAAGATTGTGGGTGAGCTCAAGGTAAGAAAGAAAATCAAAATATGTGGGACTGTTACTAGAGGGATTGACGAAGCAAGTACGGTGCAATACTTTATTTGTAAAACTGAAATCTTTGATGACGAGGATGAACTTCAACCTATTAGTCAATCTGTGACTAAGAAGGCAAGTAACTCTATTTGATGTTTGTGCTTTTCAAGTGACTACAAACATTGGGTAAAATATATTTCAGTTTATATATTATTCACACTATTGTTTATCTCAATTAGGAGTTATATTTGCCACTGGAAGCTGTTGGTCATTATGTTGTCGCAAAATATACCCCTATGAATCAAAATGGAGATTGTGGTGAATCAGTTTTTGTTGTATCTGACAATATAATTGAAAGTAGTAAGTTCTTTAAGATATGTAAGTGTACTTTTGTTCAAATTATGAAATATAGGTTGATACAAGGATATTTTATGTTTTTTCTTTGTTAGATTCATCTTCTGAAAAAGTCATTAAAGTGAGGGGGGAAAACAAGAACAAGAAGGTCGCAAGCTTGAAAAGTGGAGAAAAACTTGATATTGTATTCTACAATGACCGAGCAGTGGGAAGAAATCATCAATGTTGGTCAAGACACTTGGGAAAAATTGTGCGCGATCGCAATATATGTCCCGTAAGAGTGGAGTCTTGGAGTGATATTGGAAATGTAGAAAAGCAACATATGTGGGAGGCTGTAAAGGTAAGTCAAATGTGTTAATAAATGTTTAATGTTTATGGGCCTGATTGGTAATGATTAGGTTTATTTCCCTTGTGATACTGTAAACCTTTCTAAACTAATATGTTGTAGGAATGTTTTGACAATCCTAACATTGAATTGTATCGAGACGCTACATTAGAGCATATGTGTACATTATGGACAGCTTGGAGGTCAAAACTGAACATAACCTTTGTGAAACCTTGTAAAAGTCGGATTGAAGCTTTGAAGAATTTTCCACGTGCAATCACAAAGGAAGATTGGGAGTGGCTTGTTACTAAGAAGTTTCTATCCGAAAAGTTTCTGGTATGATAAAAATAGTGTAAATTATTACATAACATACAATGTATTGGTGTATTGAGGACGTATATAAAATATAATGTTCTTCAACTTATTTGGCAGAACATGAGCGAGCAAAATGCTAAGAACCGTGTTGCATCAGAAACATTGATGCCTCATCTCACTGGGAGCCAACCACATAGAGATATCATCTATGAAAAGGTAATTGGGCATCCAGTAAGATTATATTTGTTATTGATGATTTCATGTTTTGGAATATATCTCTATTCAAATTTTTCTTTCGTAACATGTAGGGGGGCAAAGATAACCAGCCACCTAATATGGGAGTAATTTTCTTTGAGACCAGAAAGAAAAATGGGAAACTAGTTGGGGCTGATGTAAATAAAAAATACGTAAGTATAATACTTGTGGCATATTTTTTTTGTTAATTTTATAATTGATCCTTTAATGTATTTATGATGTAGGATGAAATTGTGAAGACGGTCCAATCTAATCCAACACTTTCAGCCATTGAGGTGGTTGAGAAAAACTTTGGACCACAATCTCATGGTCATGTATATGGTTATGGTGGTGGAGTGAAGCGAAAAACATTTAAAGACTCGGACAGTGAAAATATCAAAGGGCTTGAAGCTGAGCTTCACGAGAAGGAAGAAGAAAATCGTGACCTTAGGAGGCGTTTAGATGGAATTGAGGGTAGGTTACTTCAGATCGAGAAAGGCTCCGCTGAACCACCTCAAACTGTAGTTCCTACTAGTAATAACCTTCATCAGGTAGAAACTATAAATTTTCACTTTCTTATCTTAAAGTTGTAAGTATATCTATAATATAATGACGAAATATTGTATTTGTAGGATCCTTGATATTTTGATGGGCAAATTGCTGTTTTTGGCTGATGGATATTCATGTAGGTAATATTTCCTCATCTTGCACAATAATATCGGTAACTACATTTCTAGTTGGTTTTGTATTTTCTGGAAGTGTTTATCAGATTTGTATGTTCATTAGTTTTATAGTTGGTTATGTTGTATAGATATAGGATGTATAGACAGCCATTCCAGTTCACTCTTTTAGGAATCAGAGAACAGTGGGAAAGAGAGATTATGGCGGAAATGTATTTGAGCTTATTCTGTAATATGGCTTTAGGAATCAGAGAACAGTGGGAAAGAGAGATTATGGATGTTTAGATTGAAATATTACTTCGAAAAAGAGTGAACTGGAATGACTGTCTTTGAGTTGATTAATCTTGTTTCTATGGTTTAAAGTTTTCTGTTTGTTGACTTTCTTTTCTTGCGGAAGAATTAAGTTGTTATGTGGTTCCCCTTGTATTTACTTGCACAAAATTTTGTTTTGTCTTCTTCTTGTTGTTAGCTTTGTAATCTGTGCAATAGTTTATGAAGTTGAATATATGCATGCCATTTACTATGATCATTTGTTATATGCAATGTCATTTACTTTTCCCATGCAGATTACACATAATAATTTATAATCTATGAATGCTTCACTTATATCAGCTTTTATTTAACAGGTGGAAGATCTTTTGGCAAATATGTGTTGTGTTGATTTTGAACTAATTCTGGAAAGCATCTTTTGAAGATGAATTTTGTTTTCTGATTGTATTATTTACACTGAAAATGTAAGTTTTGACTACGGGTTTCACGGAGCGAAATCTCCTAGATTAACTTACTTCAGAAAGCAAATTTCCAAGGTGAATGACAGTTTTTGGTTGTATTATAAATTGATCGGAAATGTCCATTTTGTACTTGAATTTTAGATCAAATTCTTATTTATTAACCTGTAATTCAATTTTATTAGTGTCACGAATATGCATTTTGTAGAGTTTAATTATGATTGCATCTTGTTATATATATAAATGGAAAAATGTATAGTATTTTTATGGGGGGATAATATATATATATCTATATAATATATATATATATATATATATATATATATAATTGATGACTAAATAGTAATTAATTTTTAGTGACGGGGTAGTTATTTATGTAGTGAGGGGAGAGGGGAGTACTTTGTCACTAAAATATACCACTAATGACGGGAAATATTTGATATAATGACGAAAAATTTAGATTTAGTGACGGGTTAGTTATTTAATATGTTATTCTATAATGAGAGTCTATTAGTGTAATTAGTGACGGGAATTGACAGTCACTATATAAACTCTATAGTGACGGTATATTACTATGACTAGTGTTATTAGTGACGGGTTACTTAGTTATAAAATTAGTCCATAATTAAGTTATTAGTGACGGGGATTAGTGCAATTAGTGACGGGAATTGACTGTCATTATACATCTTTTTAGTGACGGGTTATTACTGTCACTAAATACATTTTAGTGACGGACTGGTTTCCCGTCATTATTTACCTTTAGTGGCGGAAGCTGTAGCCAGGGGTGGTGACGGTATATATCCCGTCACTAAATGTCTTTTATGACGGTTTTTGGGGCTTTTAACCACGGAATTTCCTCTCACTAAATGCAGTTTTTCTTGTAGTGTATATTTTAATCAGGTTTTTTTTATTTGTCCCTTCCGATCATCCTTTTGCAAGTTTAGGACTTTTTAACCCACACTGGAAAAGTACACGTCCGTCTCACGTGGGCGTCAAATTTGGACATCTTCGTCCATTCGTGACACGTGGCAACATCTTTACCCTTAAAATATTAGAAGAAAAAAATATTTTTCACATTATTTTATTAGATAAATACTTAAAAATAGAAAGTAAAATAATTTTATTTTATAACAATTTTTTACCCCTTACCCCCAGAAAATTACACCCCACCCCCTCCCCAAGAATTTTTTTTATAACAAAAATGTTATTCACTGTTCTCCCCCAAGCCTCAAATCACGAATATTAAAAATTAAAGGTCAAAATGTACAAAGGGGTAATTGAAAGGTACTAAAATTGCAACTAGTCAAAATATACAGAACTATAATTTCATTTTTAATTTTAGGTATATGTATATGTATGAAGTATGCGTGTGTTTACTAAGCTTGAAGCGTGTGTATTGTGTATTTTATAAATGGTTATGTAGGTCTTTACTATTACGAATTTGATTCAATGATTTCTATGTTTTCAATTCAGTCCCATATGAAAGACTGCATGTTGGCTATGAGGCGGAAATCAAATTGTGTCTCTCAATTAAAATATTACTATTAATCAATCATTTAATTAAACTTTATTTTATATTGTTGGATCCCTTAATTTCGTTTTGCCCCTCACACTTAAATAAGTAGGGGTTCTTCTTAGGTTTTAAAATGTTTTAGAGCTAAAATTTCACTGTTAGAAAATATTTTAACTTTCACTCCAGAATTCTTAGGTAAACCGTGCATTGAAACAAAAAACCATCTTCAAGTTAAATACTGTACAAAACATGGCATAACCCTAAAATCTTGGGTAAATAATTTTTGTAGTTAATTAAATTTCACAATTTGTTATCTAAACATTATCTTTGGTCATTTCAATTTCAATAATTTAACTTTTAAAATTTGATAAATTGATCATTTAACATTTAAAAAGTGACAAATTAGTCATGCTATCGTCTACGATAGATAATTTTCAATTTATGAAATTTTTCGAATTTTGAAAGTTAAAGAATAAATTTGTAGAATTTCAATAACTAAAGCACCAATATCAAAACAAATAGTAAAACTTAAAATGACTTAAAAATCTATTTATCCTAAAAGTTTAAATATGTCGACTATGATAGGATCATAAAATCTTACACCACTAGAAAAAAAGAAAAAAGAAAACCATAATGCTATATATATATATATTCAGTAAAACTACAAAACATATAAGTTTTTCTTTTACAGGCAAAACATATATAATTAGACGCCCCTAACTACAGTAAAGTAAATATAACTTCATTTAACTGTTCAACTTATAAAAGATAAAAGTAAAAAATAGTAAAAGAGATGTGAATACTGATACTTATCACACAAGACCATGAACAGAAGAAGAAGAAATTAACACAAGATCAAAGATCCTCCATGAATAATTTCTACAAAATAAGACCCTAAACCAACTAACGTCAACTGTTTGTTTCAAGAACACCAAGATTTGAGTGCGAATCTAATATCCTCCTAAGCTAAGTGTGAAGCTATAAAACAGAACATACCCAATTTGATGAGATCACATATCTTCATCCTCATACAGAGTCTCTCCAATTTCAAAAGACAGGTAGGCATGAAAAGTGGCATACAATACTTGCGTCCGCGTGAGATGGTAGGCATCCCACCTATTACTCACCCTTCGCCACTGCACAGAATTGAAGTTTATCCACACCACACGTAACGCAAGTCGTCCCAGGTCAGCGTCCCTCAGCTCCTCCTGATCGTAGATACGCGCCGCCCTAGCTCCCAAATCCCAGCACTCACCCCTCCCTTCAATGTGGTAATCACGCCGCAACTCTCTCATTTTCTCTGATGCCTTCACGCCGACGAAACGAATGATGGGATCTCCGAAGAAATCTTCTAGGACGCGGGGGATGGCGTAGGGTCCAACCAAATAGATCTGGTAGATGAGGCATCTCTGACCTACCAACAACTGGATTATGCAATAGGGACAGTAACGGCGACGCTTGGCGTCGAAGCCCACAATAAGCACTCCGCCATTGTTGCGTTCTTCATGGTAGTTATATGTTCTCCTGATCCAATTAGCGACGGCGCGTTTGTTTCGAGTCACAGTGGTGTGGATTCTCACGCCGTCGATGGTAACGTCGTATTTCCAGTGGTTTTCGCCGATCGACCTCCGTGGTCCAATAGAATAACGCCTTCTGTCTGCCATTGTTGAAACAGATGTGTTGGTTTATTGAGCGTAGAGAGAGAGGGGACAACATGAAGAGTCCCAGATGCATTTATAGGCTGATAGTGTGAGCAGTTTTAACTTCCAATTTTTCCCACCCAATTTCTGTATATATGCTTCTAGAAACTACTAAAAACTACTACTAATAATAAGAGATACTCCTCCGTTCCGACTTAATTTGCACATCTGCTCCTGCGCGTATATTAGAAAAATATTATTTTTTATTTTATAGTTGACTTTTTTAAGGTGGAGATTGAAGGTAGAGATTTGAAGGGTGGAGATTATAAGATTTTTTTTTTCATTTTAGGAATGTGTAAAATAAAGTGGGACGATCGAAAAAAAAAAGTGTGCAAATTAGAACGGGACGGAAGGAGTAGCATGTCAGTGAACAAGAAACGGAGATGATTAAAATAAGAGTATTTTAGTATTTCTTTTAAATTTAAGATAGGGTGTAATTTTTATAAGTATTTCAAATCGCTATACGTTTATCCAATAACAATCGTCTCTAGTTTTATAATATTTGGGAAGATTTTATTTTTAGTCTCGTATATTAAAGTTTGTCTAGAAAAATTATTTTATGTTTCGAAATTTTAGTTTTGGTTTATTATGTTTGAAAAAATATTTAATTTAAGGACACTAGATGTTGGCGGTCAGTAATTTTGCAGCATGCGACTCAATAAATTAGCGGTTTTTGGTCAAATAGTTAATGTGGCAATTATGAATCCAGGTATACATGCAATTAATTATATAAATCCAAAACGGCGAGTTATTTTCTTCTAGGAAGTCTAACGCTGATGTAATTTGGATTTTGTATTTTTTTAACTGGTGTGTTGATTTAACTGTATACCTAGATTTAGAACTGCCACGTTAGCTTTTTGACCTGAAATCCTCAATTTGTTGGGTCACGTGCACATATTCCGATAATCAGTGGTTGTCGGGCGTTCTTAAGTTGGACTTTTTTGAAATATATTGGACTAAAATTAAAATTTCAGAACATAACATGATTTTTTCTGGACAAGTCTTAACATACATGACTAAAAACTGGATTTTTCCTAAAGTTATTATGTTATATCCTAGTATATTTTATTTTAAAATCGATTTAACGCGCATGTATTATCTTTGAAATGAATAGATTAATTTTTTTTTTTTTTTTGTTTATAGTAATTTAAATTAATGTTTTATTTGGTTTATAGGAAAATTGCTAAAGTTGTCCATCAACTAGATGGAGGATTTGACTTTCATACTGATAGGTATACCCCAGCAACTTCGGGTCGGATTGACGCCCCGGACCAGATCAACCCGACCCGAGCAACTGAGCCCAGGAAGATAAGCCCAACAACCGGCCCAGAAGCGTGCGTGAGCCTGAAGTGGCCCAATCGCGGTGCGGCCCAATCGTGGTATATGGGGAAAGTAAGATTCCCACGATCTTCTCCCAACCTCCATGCAACGATAATAGGCGCGATTGTAGGGAGTTAGTTAGGGTTTGAGTTGAGTAGTATAAGTAGGAGAATTGTACTCAGAATTAGGGTGGGCATTTTGTATTCTGAAACGGTTGCGTGTAATTTAAAAAAGATAGTGAAGGAACACCCTAGCAGGTGATATTTCCAGCCCGTGGACGTAGATCTCCGGATCGAACCACGTACATCATGTGTTCTTTAAGTTTCTTGCATTGATTTACGTTGCCAAGGGGTTTTATGTTCGGAGTTTATTTGATAACCGGATTACGCTTTATCAATTGGCGCCGTCTGTGGGAAATGGAAGGCAAGAAAACCCTAGTTTTTCATCACAGACGCAATGGTGAATACTCGTAGGTCCGCTAATCCTACTCGGTCCCGTCGTGATCTTCCTGTGGACCAGATTCCGTTGCCCCGTCAACGAAACCAGAATCTGCCAGCGGAGCATACTAATATTCCGAATCATCCTCCTGCTGATGACCCAGTGCAAGTTAATCCCCCGCCAGCTCCCGAGCTGTCGCATGTGCAGCAGGCCTTCCTTCAGGAACACGCTGCTTTGTTCCAAGAATGGAATAACCGTCGCGCACACTCCGGTGAGCGTGTCAACAATGGCGCTGAACGAGTAAGAAATCCGCCTCGGGACTCATCGCGTGACTTGGATGAGGATCCCCCTCATCGAGCGAGACTTGAACGCCGAAGACAAAGGACAGTTTCTCCGGTGGATAATCGCAGCTCTAATGGATCGAGGCCCGAGACGTATATGACGGTGCACATTGCCGTCGACCTGCTGACGTTCCGAAGCGTCCTCGTCTTGACCCATCTCGTGTGCTGGATCCTGTGGAACAAGAGCAGGCCCAATTCGCCGCGGAGCTCGACAAGGTCTTGGGACTTGATGCTAACGGGGAAATTATCACCCCATTCTCGGACGAGATTCTTGCGGCCCCACTCCCTGATGGTTTCAAACTCCCCCCAGTGGCTGTATACAATGGCACTGGGGATCCGAGTAATTTCCTGAACGCCTTTAAGTACGCTATGTTCAATCGCAACTGCACTCCTCACCATCTGTGCAAGGTGTTTCCTGAGTACCTCCAGGACGAGGCTAGACTTTGGTTTGACTCTCTACCACGGGTAGCGTTACTTCTTTTCGCAATCTTGCCGAGCAGTTTTGGGCGCGTTTTCATACGCGGGCGAAGCCCATGGCCACTTTGGCCGACCTCATGAATATGGAACAACGGGATGGAGAAACTTTTACCCAATTTCTTGATCGCTTTACAGCGGAGAGTCTTAAAGTAGGAAGCCGGTCGGATGATGTTATCATCAATGCCTTCATGAATGGCCTTCGTCCCGGACCGCTCTACACCGAGTTGGTTCGAAACCCTCCGGTCACAACCTGGGCTTTGTTTAATACTGTGTGCAGATATGCTAAGGCCGAGGAGCAGACTCGTCGTAAGCGTGAGAAGCATGCTAGCAAACGGCAGTCCGATAGGGCACCAGCTGGGCCCAGTATGCGACCCAGTGCCTTTTCTCGTCTGAACCGGGGACGTCCAGAATCTCGAGGAGATATTCCACAACTCACCCCGCTTACAAAATCACGGGCCGAAATTCTTTCTGTTCACAAGAACGATCTGCGGCCGTGTCCGCGGATGACTGCTCCAGCTGAAAAGCGAAACCGCGAGAAGTGGTGCGCGTACCACCATGATCATGGATATGAGACAGAGGAGTGTCGAGAGCTCGGCAAGGAAATTGAAGATTGTCTAAAGAAAGGTTTCTTGCGACAATACGTTGCTCGGACTGACGACAAGCCTCGGTCAAGCCAGAATGGAGGTTCGTCACAAAACCGTGGAAGCTATAATGACCGTGGTTCACGTCAAAACAGGCCGCAATGGCAGAATAACAGGCCGGGGTCAAACAACTATGCACGGTAGGACCACGGAAATCGTCAGCAACCCCATTTTTTGCCACCACCGCCTCCTCCAGGAGGACCCGGAGACAATTTGCCTATCCATGTCATAAACGTGATTTACGGAGCCCTCCCTACCGGGGCTTCTCGGAATGCCTTAAAGGCAGAGGCACGCCGTCCTCCTCCCGAGGAGCCGCGTCACAAGCGCCTCCACCAATCTGAGACTGTCAGTTTTACAAATAGAGACCCCGTTCCCGAGCTTACCCCCCATACCGACGCCATCATCATTGACATGGCCGTAGCCAATGTTACAGTAAAGCGAGTCTTTGTAGATAATGGAGCCACAGTTAGTGTCATATTCACCGACTATTTTCAAAAAATGGGGATTCCTCGTGAGCAGCTTCGACCAGCCCCCGGACCGTTACAGACCTTCACCCAGGGTGAAGTCCAGCCCGACGGAGTTATTAATCTCCCGGCATCCCTTGGAACTTATCCGGCGATAAAAACCATTTTTGTGGATTTTTACGTGGTTAACTCTCCGTCCCCATGCAATATGATTCTGGGTCGGGACTGGCTTACTCCAGCAAGAGCCATATGCTCCACATATCACCTCGCAATGAAATTCCCTACATCACATGGCGAGGTGACTATCCGCGGCAGTCAGAGGGTTTCTAAGGAGTGCATGTACGTCGCACTCAAAAAGGCAGCAAAGGTTCCTCCTAAGCAGCAGCTCCAGGTAACAACCTCGGCTCTCGTACCTAATTCATGTACGTCGCTGGAGGACACCACTGTTCAGGTGCCGCTTGATCCATCCAAGACCGAGCAAACTGTAACCGTCGGTGCTGTGGACGTGTCGTGGTTACACCGTGCCATCATTCAGACCTTGCGGGAATACTCCGACGTCTTCGCTTGGTCTCCCTTGGACATGCCCGGGGTCTCTCCGGATGTCATAACCCACAAGTTGAACATCGATCCCAATGTCAAACCTATACAACAAAAGCAAAGGAAATTCGCTCCGGAGCGGAACGCAGCCATTCGAATTGAAGTACAACAGCTCCTAGATGCAGATATCTTGTTTGAAGTCCATTATCCCTCGTGGCTATCTAATCCGGTGATGGTAACAAAGTCCAGCGGGGCATGGCGAATGTGTGTCGATTTTTTCGATCTTAATAAACACTGTCCAAAGGATTGTTATCCTTTGCCCTCTATCGACCAAAAGGCCGAAGCCATTACCGGGCACGCGGCACTTTGATTCTTGGACTTATACAAGGGATACCATCAAATCCACATGGACCGTCAGGATGCCCTCAAAACGGCATTTATCACTGACTTTGGATGTTTTGCCTTCAAGAAAATGCCCTTCGGGCTCAAGAACGCGGGAGCCACATACCAGCGTCTTATGGACCGCGTTTTCCGAGGTCAAATTGGTCGTAATGTTGAGGTTTATGTTGATGATCTAGTCATAAAAAGTACCTCTCAATCTGCATGTGTGCAAGATATTGTTGCAACGTTGAGTACTTTGCGGCGTTATAATTTGCGTCTCAATCCAGCAAAATGCACCTTCGGCGTTGGCTCCGGAAAATTTCTCGGTTATATGGTTTCGCAACGCGGCCTCCAGGCCAATCCGGCCAAGATTCGGGATGTGTTAGACCTGCAACCACCGAGGACAGTAAAAGACGTTCAACGCCTCACTGGCGGTTTGGCGGCCTTAAACCGTTTTTTGTCTAAGGCTGCGGAGCGTCAACTCCCATTCTTCAAAATTTTGCGGCAGGCGAAGTTATTTGAGTGGACCCCGCAGTGCACCGAAGCTTTTGAGGCTCTAAAGCATCATATTAAGCAACTGCCCACTCTGTCCGTTCCTCTCTCCGGAGAGCCGCTTTATATATACTTAGCCTCCGCCGAAGAAGCCATTAGCGCGGCTCTTGTGCGCGAGGCCAATGGTGTGCAACATCCGGTGTATTTTGCAAGCCGAGTACTTCACGGGGCAGAAACTCGGTACTCCGTGGTGGAGAAGACAGTGTTCGCTCTCGTCATGGTGGCCCGGCGTTTGCGGCCTTATTTCCAAGGACGCGAGATCAGGGTTCTTACTAATCACCCCATTCGTCAAATTCTTGTCAAGCCCGAAGTGTCAGGGCGCCTCGCTAAGTGGGCTATCGAGCTAGGAGAGTATGATATTCAATTTCTCCCACGCCGAGCTATCAAGGGTCAAGCACTAGCAGATTTTTTGGCCGAGACACCAGTGGATAATCATGAATCTTCCACAGATAACGATAGTCCTCACCCTGCTGCCCTTGAATTTCCACCCCGCAAGTGGCAACTATATGTAGATGGCGCTTCCACGGCTCGAGGGAGTGGGTAGAAGCCGAACCTCTTACTGCAATTACTGGTCAGAAAAATCTTAAAGTTCGTCTGGCGTAATATTATATGTCGCTTTGGCATCCCGAGCACCATTATTTCAGACAATGGCAAGCAGTTCGCCAGTGATCCCTTCCGGTCATGGTGCGAGGAGCTCCACATTAAGCAAATTTTCACCTCGGTAGCTCATCCTCAAGCCAATGGTCAAGTTGAAGTCACTAATCGCACACTCCTTATGGGTTTAAAGAAACGTTTGGATCACGCTAAAGGTCTTTGGGCCGAGAATCTTCCGCAGGTTCTTTGGGCCTATCGTACTACGCCACATACCTCCACTAGAGAGACCCCCTATAGTCTAACTTACGGCTCCGAAGCCGTCATTCCGGCAGAAATCAGCGTACCTAGCCTTCGCCTCATGACTTTGAATCCCGAGGATAATAACGAAGCTATCGGTACAAACTTAGACGAGCTTGAATATCGTCGTGAACAATCTTTCATCCAGCAAGCCAAGTGTAAGCAACGTGCAGCTCAATATCACCACCTCCGGGTTCGGGGTACTCGGTTTAATGTCGGGGACTTGGTACTCCGGCTCAACTCAGCCAGCAAGGCTGCCCCCGAGGGGAAATTGCATGCTACCTGGGAAGGTCCTTATCGCGTCGTCGCTGCGCATGACTCCGGGTCCTACCAGTTAACGCATCCTGATGGAGCTCCGCTTCCCCGAAGCTGGCATGTTACTAACTTAAGGCGTTTCTATCTATGAACACCAAGTGACAAGTATCGTTCCTATCTTTACATTCATTGTACATTTCTTTTTCGATTGTGCTTTCTCTTTGTATTTTTTAAATGTTCCGACAATCACCTTGAATAAAGTTTTTTACTTGCGAATCTTACTGTACTTTCTTCTACAATACGGGGACGCCCTAGCGTAGTCGTACTATTATTATTCGTCTCCGGACAGTTTGATCTCTCACCCGGTCCGTCCGGGGAGATTCACATTTGGTCCCCGGACTTGTATCCCCTCTCACCTGTTTAACCGGAGAGGTTTTTTCACTCCCGCCCGATCCGTCCGGGGAGATTCTATGCCCTGTACATATGGTGCTCCCGAGCCCCTGTTAAGGCAATTATTACTGCATTCTAACTAAAAGATCATTATTTTCCTTTCAAAGTACACTACTTTACAGGCCAAAAAGGTTTTTTACATTTTTTGATTACATGCCAAAAGGTTCTTTACATATTACTTAGAATAAACAAAAAGTAAAAACTATTTATGGCCTCCGAGCCAGTACTCGGCGCTCCGGCGTTGAGACCCACTTCGGGAACTGCTTCGTGTCCACCGGGATCCTGCGGCTTCTCGGTGTTGAGCCCCGGCTCTTTCCCTGTTACGGCTCCTCGGCGTCGCGGACTCACTCTTGGTACTTGTCTGGGGGCTTCGCCTCTCGTACTGCCCCGAAGATTCGGCTGCGATGTAGGCCTCGGTGTTTGGGCCCATTTCACGGGATCCCACTCCACGGGGTCCATCACTTCGATCTCCTCAACCAGCTTCTCGACTTCCTCTTCCGCGACAACCACGGGGCCTTCTTCGACTGCAGTTATCGAAGCCGGCTCTTGAATTACAATCCCCTGACTTTTCCCCGCTAGTTTCTTTTTACCCTTCCGGGGGGCTTTTGTAGTACCTTGGCCCCGGTTAGAGCTCGCGATGTACTCCTTGGCGGTGTGCCGCCACCTGCCGCGGCCTTTCAGTCCTTCATACATACTTAGCAGTAACTCCAGCACCTCTCGCTTTCTTATCAGCTCCGAGGACTCGGCCGAACCCGTCGTCATCAGTGCTGAAATTTCACCTTGAATCTCGGTGACCCGCTCCTCAACTTCCTCAAAAGTCAGCAGGCCGTACTCTGTCAGTATCCGGTCATACTCCCTTTGATGGATAAGGACGCGGTCCAGTTCGGCGACTTTCGACAGGTACTTTAATTCCTGGTCTCTAGCCCTCTCCGCGGCTCTAGCTCTTGCCTCCTCAGCCTCCTTAGCTCTTCTCTCCGCTATGGCCGCCCGTCTCTCTAACCGCGGCACTACTTACCTTTGCAAGTTATCTTTCTCTCCGCGGAACCAATCTAATGATTGCATGAGCTTCTTTATCGTGTTATGAAGCTCCGCGATGTCCTGATCGGGCAACATAATCAGTGGGAAAGATGAATTTCAAACACATCGCTGGACAGCTATTCAATTATTCAACAAACACACTTCTATTCAACAAAACAAGTGTACATTGTCAATAGTGTGGTACAAAGGATTTACAGTTATTCCTATCATCTACTATATAATGATAGGTATCAAATTTGCGGGGAATGACTGACCTCCCCCTCCTCGGTCCCTTCAGTGTCATCGGGCTCCACATCGACCTCCCTCTCCACCTCGGGCTCCACCTCCTGCCGATCTCCCGCCGTTCCTGCCTCCTCTCCTGTAGCCTCCGCGGCAATCTCCATGCGGGGGGGTGGCTCTTTGTTTCGGGGCTCGGGGACGAAGTCACTCCGACGGAATGCCAAGAACTCCTGGTCTTGGTCCACCTCGCAGCTTGAAATCTCCTCGGCCCTTAAAATCTTTTTCTTCTCTGCTAGGGCCTTCACAAGGGGCCACTCCGGGAGGCGCGTCAAGGCTTGATAGTAGGCCTCCTCCACCCCGGCCACGGCATTGAAGTCATACCCGAACTCTGGACGATACACGTCCACGTTCGGGTAGATTTCCTTGATTTGCTCCAACAATACCGATCGGGTGGCCGTATCCCCGACAGAGACAAAGTTGGTCTGGAAGTTGAGAAATGTGCTCGTCTGGAACAACTTCTCGGCGAAAGCTTTTAGCATTGCCTCTTGACCTTCAACAACTGCCGCTTCTCGGGCCTTCATCTCTGCCCGCAGTTGAGCCGTTTCACCACGGAGAGCCCCGGCCTCCGCCTCCACTTCGCGCAATCGCGCGATCTCATTCTCCACCAAGGCCGCCCTCTTGCGCGCTTCGTCCAGATCATGAGTAAGTCTACCGTTGCATGCGCGAAGCTCCCTTGCCACCACGGCCAGCTCTTCTTTGGCCTCCTTCTCGCTTCTCCGGCCGAGCTCCATAATCCCACGTGCCAAGTGCAGCAGCTCCTCGGCGTCCGCCCCTTCCAATCCGAGCAGACTTGTGGGCCCTTGCCCCTTCACGAATAAAATACCGGGGTCAATACTGGTAACATACAATTAACTTGAGCAACAGTTACACCTCAGAGATCAATTATGTCCGCTTTACCTCGGTGCTTTCCTCCGTGCGGAGTTTTTTGGCCGCCGTCGGCGGTGTCCTGGATGGTTCCGACCTCCTTTTTGTTCCGGGGGTTGACCCCGCCGCCACCACTCGCTCCTCCGACCCAACAGAGGGTCTTGGACTGGGTGACATCCTCTCCCGGGGAGATACTTCAGCCGCTTTCCCTTTCATCTTTGCTGTCGCAGTTACTGCGGAACTTCCAGCCGGTTCCTTTCCGAAGCGTCCCACTGCATACAGAAATTGGAGTTAGTCCTGCACAAGACACCAATCTTACACAGATATAAGAATTCCTACCCTCCTCGGCAACCCCAGCTCCTGACTCCTGTCCCCGGGCGGACACCCCCTCCGCATCGCCCGAGTAGTATGGGCTCAATCCTGCCTCCTCCAGCTCCGCCTCGGTGCAAAAGGTCTTGAAAGTCCCCACTGCACGGAAAGGGCCCACCACCTCGGCCTCCTGTTCCCCCACCGGGGCATTATCTAACACCTCCTCCCTTCTCCACCTCGGGAGGGCAACTTCGGTCTTCACGTAGATGAATTTCTCCTTCCACCCCTCCACCTTGCTGGGGTTTTGTACTTTGAAACCACCTCGTGCTCGGGGACTGAAGGAGTACCAGCCTTTTGATTTCCCGAAGGCTTTCAGTTGGAAAAAATACCTAAACAGCTCTATAGTTGGTTCTACCCCGGCATTCTTACATACCACGGTGAACCCGACTACTTGCCTCACGGCATTGGGCGCTAATTGGCTCATGGCGATATTATAATATCTCAACAGCCGGATAACAACGTCCCAAAGGGGGAATCTCAAACCTATCCTCAATGGGTCTATATATACGCTAATGAAGCCCTTCGGCGGGCAACAGGCCCTATCGCCGGGCTCCGGCACTATATACTCTAAGTTAAACGGAAAGTAAAAGGAGGGGATCAGGGCTTCTATTTGCACCCTTGTCATCCGCAGTGCTACTAATGACACTTCGTATTCCTCCTCCAAACATTCCCCAAATTCCACTGCCCGGGTGCCGGCCTCCATAAAATCAGCCCTATACACCATCCTATTCACTAGTCTTTCTGGAATAATAAAGCGTATCGGGGTACATTTAATGGGGCTTTTTCAGTTCCTACTTCCCTAATCGAAGAAGAAGACGATGAAGAAGACATACTTACTTGATTTTGGTTTGGGATGGATAGAAAGTGCACAGATGATTCTTCTTTTTTTTTCCCGCTTTCTGAAACTTGCAATCGCAAATGAGGAAGATGAAGTATACTGTGCACATAGTCATATATATATATATATATATATATATATTTGAATCAACGGCTTAGATATGGCCTTTTCAAATTTCGCGTCTCAGATTCGACCGTGCCGCTCACGCGCTTTCCAGTTCCCAAGGCGCGTGGGGAACAGGACCCTTGGAAATCCCAAAACTCGTCACTTCACATCCCTCTCTCTCATGATAGCGCCGCCAATTACATCAACCTCATTCTTGGCCAGGAAGTTTTGGAAAGCACTCCGGTGTCTCCATCACCTCGGTCACATTACAGGAAGTTTGGGACGGCACTCCGGTGTCTCCTTCACCTCGGCCACATTACAGTTCGTCTTTGCTACATTTTTTTGCCCTCGGGGTACTCTAGTTCGGTTCCGGTCGACTTCCTCCTCCCGGGGTGCTTCACTATGGATCAATGCTCTCCGTCACCTCGGGGTCATTCAGTACAGTCCGTTTGGTCCCCGCGGATCCCATCACTCCGGGGATGGATTATCTCGGCTCCAGCCAATTCTCGGATCCTAGGAGCACTTCAGCTCACTGTTGACAACAATCCATCCTGTTTGCTGCTTCGCTGCCTTGCTCAAACTCGGCACCTGTTACGCCTCACCCTGCTTATAACCGTAGCTCCTTCCTCGCTCCGGCTGGTGGGGGGGCATCTGATAGGTATACCCCAGCAACTTCGGGTCGGATTGACGCCCCGGACCAGATCAACCCGACCCGAGCAACTGAGCCCAGGAAGATAAGCCCAACAACCGGCCCAGAAGCGCGCGTGAGCCTGAAGTGGCCCAATCGCGATGCGGCCCAATCGTGGTATATGGGGAATGTAAGATTCCCACGATCTTCTCCCAACTTCCATGCAACGATAATAGGCGCGATTGTAGGGAGTTAGTTAGGGTTTGAGTTGAGTAGTATAAGTAGGAGAATTGTACTCAGAATTAGGGTGGGCATTTTGTATTCTGAAACGGTTGCGTGTAATTTCAAAAAGATAGTGAAGGAACACCTCGGCAGGTGATATTTTCAGCCCGTGGATGTAGATCTCCAGATCGAACCACGTACATGTGGTGTTCTTTAAGTTTCTTGCATTGATTTACGTTACCAAGGGATTTTACGTTCGGAATTTATTTGATAACCGGATTACGCTTTATCACATACCAATCTTATTAGTCCATCGTTTAGTTGCATAATTTGTGACCAAAATTCGCTAAAAGTTTAAAACGACACATAAATTGTTGGCAACTTAATTGATTTCGAGTTGGGTTCATTATGTGGCAGCTTATGTAGCAAACCTTGTCACTTTGGGACATAATTTTTCTATCAAGTATGACATAATATTTCTACCAAGTAGGATTGAGTAGCTAGGGTTCATGAAACCCAGCGCCGTCGAATGAGAGAAAGGCGTCGCCGCCAAAGGCATAGTCAACTCTAGCGACGAGTGGGATGGAAAGAATAAAGGAGATGAGCTGCTAACAGATCGAGTAGAAGCCTTGGTGGAAAGATCCCCCATAAAACCCTAATCACCAAAAGCAAACAACCGTCGATTTATGTGAAGATTAAAGGTTTGTGCGTTGTAAAGACAAAGCTAGAACGATGGGCTAGAGAATCCGAGAGGAAAGACATAGCAAATTGAGGGATAGAGCTTTGTTCTTAGATTATTGTAAGTTGATGGGGCTTTGTGTGATGATGAATCGATCTTAAGTTTTTAAACTATAGGGTTAGTCGTCGATGGTTGAGGTGGTGGTGGGGGTTCAGACGCTGCCGAGGAAGGAGGTGCCAGCGCCTGCGTGAGAGTGGGTGCTGAAACAGAACAAGTGGGTTGCAGTAGAATAAAGTAGAACAAGCTAGATGCCTGAACTAGATGGAAATTGGCCCTGTTTTCGTGGTTGATGCTAATTGGAATAAGGTTGGATGCCAGAACAATGGGTTGCCGGTGGTGGCCCGACGGTCGGCAGCGATGGAGCGACTGGGCAAAAGTTGCAAAGTTGTTTATCCATAATTAATGTTTCTCACCAAAAAGTTGCCACGATGGAATACAAGATTTAAAAAAAAATCCACATTAGATGTCACATAGGTACTTCTCGTCGAAAAATATTTAAGTTGTCGGCACGTGACAGTTCATGTGTCGTTTTGAACTTTCAGCCAAATTTCGGGCACAAATTGCGAACCCCCGAACACGCTGGGCAAAAATCCCGATGGTATGCTGGGTATGAAAGTCACCCCCTCCAGTGAATGGGCAACTTTGTTATTTTTCCTTTAAATTGGAATGATTATCTTTCTTAACAAGAATAAAAATAAATTATTTTTTCTAAAAATTAATTAGTTAAGTTTATTTTTCTTTAGAAAAAAAGAGTTGGCAAGTTGGTTCATCTAGCATTACTGCTTGCAGTGAGTTGGGATACGTTGATGTGTTTATAGTTTATGGCTTGTAAAAAGTGGAGATACAAGTGGATTACTATTTGTTGCAAAATTTCTCCTCAAAACTTTAACATTAATTTTAAGATTTTCTTCTAAGTGGTGGCTGTAATCAAATTCTAGTGGTGATGATTTCGCCAGTTATAATCATCGGCATAAAACTTTCAGATGGTAAGGGCATCTTCGGTCATCCGCGCTATATCAGCGTCAAAATTATTCTGCTCTGACGAGAAATGTAATGAAAAATCAATTTTATCCTCAATTCCCTGCGCTACATGTGTCGTATTTTTTTTTTTTTTTTTTGGTGTTTCTATTGCTAATATAATATTATTTTTCACTTTTTCCTTGATTTCAGAATAATAATTTTCTTAATAATATAAACAAAAGAAATATTGACATAAAAAATTGTTAAATAACAGGAAAATGTACACACGGAAGGATAAGAATTAATAATAATACCAACACCTGTCACTGACTCAGTTGTAATCATAATCCATTTACTAAGGTCCCATTTGGATGGAGGGATTTGTGCTATGGATTTATAAATTCACTGTCAAATTCACTCCATGTGTTTGGATAAAATACTAAATGAGTGAATTTGTAAATTCAGATTTATAAATCAACTCAATTAGAAATTCAGGATTTGAGATTCACCATTTTGCACTATATTTTGGTGGATTTCAAATCCTTTAACAAATGTAGTCATTTACAAATCCCTTCCAACTCACATCTCTTTCCCTCTCTCTCTCTCTCTCTCCCAGAAGAGTAGGGCGAAGGGGCTTTCGGATGGGGATAGGAATACAAAGTTATCTCTCCAGAAGAGATTCTCTTGGCTTAAGAAATCTCTCGGTTTAGGAACTTTGTGAAAAGTGTTTCACAAAGTGCCCTAATACCCTGTACTGTTTTAGTATATGTTTTATTTTTATTTTCTATCTTTCTTGTATTTATTCTTTGCTTCTTTCAGTCTACTAATACTTCTTGTAAATGGAGACATTAAAAAATAAAATTAATTGGTTTTGAGTGATGTGGTAATTTCCCAAATCCCTTACTCATCATTTGATTTCAATCTTGTCATTATCTTGTCTCAATATTTCTTTTGTTGGTTCAGATTTTAGTTTGATAATGATTTTTTTGTTGAAATCAAACGATTTAGTAAGTTCTTCTTCAAGACGACTTAATGAGAACACATGATTATTTGTGACCTCTTATGGTATTGGATCACTTGGGGAAACCCCATATCTTTTGCGACTCAAAATATTAATTTGTTTTTTATTTTCTTTCTCTTTTACTGAAGTATTCTCGTCTTTTATATTATTAATTATAAATAAAAAAGGAATTTTTAATAAGTTTTATTCAAACTCATTATGATAAATATCTGCCATGTTTCTTCCTTTTAAAATTATTTCTCCTTATTTATAACTTATCCATTTTCTTTCGGGAAAATTGGTAAAAATGTCCCGTAAGTTTGCTCTAATAAAGAAAATATCCTTTAAGTTTGGCAATTATTAAAAATTCCTTCTAACTTACAAAAAATTGATAAAAATGCCCCCTGACCTGCTATAGCAAGTAACCCATTCGGTCAACGTGAGCTGGCTGTTATTTTCCTGCTTATGTGGCTTTTTTTTTTCCTGACGTGGCTTTTAATATTTTATTTTTACTGCTCACTTGGCTTAATAACTAAATTTAATATATTTTAAAATAAATTTATTAAAAACCAAAAAGAAAAAGGAAAAACCCTAGAACTGTAGTTCATCTTCTTCCCCACCCCCACCTTCTCCCCCTCCCCCTGTCTACTTTTTTTCTTCTTCTCAAAATATGGTGCGTGGATTTGGAGCTCAGAGAAGAAGGGCAGCGTGGATCCGGCAGCGCGAAATTTTTCGGGGCTTATCGTGCGGCGGCAGATGGATGACTGTCGGTTGCCCCGCCACCATCGATCGCGCCGCCGACCGCCGCCGTCTTGCCGATACATATATATATAAATATATATACACACACACATATATATATAATACAGATTCATATGTATATATGGGTGTATAAATATATATATGGTATATATTACAGATTCATATGCGTATATGCGTGTCTAAAGTTGAATTTGTATATATGTGTGTATAAATATATATGTATCTATATATATGTGAATGACAGCAGAAGAAGAAGGGGTTAGGGCATGTCCAGCGCTGCTCTTCTTTAAAGTTGGCGCATTAATATATTCCTCCAATGCTGCACCAATTATTTGCTGTATTGTGAAGATGATGGTTGTTTGGCTGCACTCAAGGCTTGCGCCACTCCAGCCTATTTTCTTTCTTTTTTTTTTTTTTTCCCTTTCTTTTGATGTTTTAGTTTAATTAATATATATGTATTTTTTTTTCCTACTAATAATTTATCTAATAAAATTAATATAAGATTGTTTCTAATTATATAAATATATATATATATATATATATATATACAATTTCAATAAAATAAAATATATGCTATGAAATTAAAACATATCAAATAAAATTACACACCATAAAATTACAACGATATGAAAAAGTAAATCAAAATGCAAAACTTAAACAAATACAAATTACAAAATTAGAAACATACTATTTTTTCTAGCAATTTCCGATCCCACCCCCAGACCCTCCTCCAATATCAGGGAAATAATCTCTAAACATATTAAATTGATTGTCATGTTGTTTTGCGGCTTGTGCTGCTCTCCGCTTCTGTAAAATTTGTTCTTGCTCCAATCGGAAGTACTCACGAAGCACGGGATCATCAATGTTCTCCAACTTCATCCTCAAAGTTTTGTTTTCTTCTTTTATATTATCTGCTTCAGCCGTTTTGTTTTGACCCGCTATTAATATTTCTCTAAGTGCAGCATTTTCTTCTTTAAGTGTTTGCACAAACTCATCGTCACTTTCATCTTGTTTCCTCTTCAGTTTAGATTTTTTCACACCTTCGGGTCGTTGCGATGACGAACCACCACCACCACCACTGTCATCACTCAAATTTATAGAAAATGAAGATAACGATGGATTAGTTGAAAAAGAGGGAGTGTCGATATTATTTTCTCCAGTTAAATCTTCAGACTGCACAAACACTTTCATAATTGGCCACATGTGCTCAAATTTGAAACCCTGTTTATAATCTGGATGTTGCTTCATCACATCGTGCGCACTAGCTAACTATAAAATGTTAGAAAATAATGTGAGTTGGGATATATTATTTGACAAAATAGAACTACAAAAAAACATAAAAATAATAGACTTACTATAGTTTGTTCATTTGCACAACTTGGATTACGTAGTTCAACCTGACGTATACATCCATTGAATTTTCTATAATCTTTGAGCATGGTTAGCATACGACATTGCAATGATCTTTGGGTACGATCTTGCATCCCGGGTGATTTTTCAGCATGATACTGCTGTGAAACTCGACCCCAAAATACATTTTTTGATTGGTTTATACCTGTGATTGGATCTTGAGAGATGTCAAGATACATTCTAGCGAGAAGCTTATCTTCATTATTAGTATAATTAGAAGTGCGTGGCTTAGGAGGCATTTTAATTCAGAATGTGCAAGAGATATAATGTGGGAGAAGAAAATGGTATGTCATCTTGTTATGATATGGGTCACATTTATAGAAAAGTTCGATTGTGCTTTCTACTTTATTTGTAGGGCTGAGATTTAAAGATAGGAGAGTTATCAACGGCTCGTAGTGAAAACACACGGATTGTGTTTTCTACTTTAATTGTAGGGCTGAGATCTAAAGTTTTGGAGATTTATAAACGGCTCGTGATAAAAGCACACGGATTGTGCTTTCTACTTTAATTGTAGGGCTGAGATCTAAAGTTTTGGAGATTTATCAACGGCTCGTGGTGGAAGCACACAGATTGTGCTTTCTACTTTAACTACAGGACCGGGATATAAATCTTTTATATATTGAGCATAAATCAACTATTTGTTCCACACCACTTTGCTGAAAGCTTTCCTCACTTTCAAAATTTTATCATATCACCTTTAGCTTTATATCTTTTGCTTTTTACATTAGCTTTTCTTATTTTCAAACACCAAATTGTTTGTCTGGAAGACTGAAAATGAATTTTTAGTTTGGAGGCAATTCCACCATATCTTCTTCTTCCTCTTTCAGTTCATCGGATGATGAGCGTCAGGAGGCTTTGGATGTAGAAGAACAAGTTATTGTTCAGCAAATAAACAACAATCGCATGCTAGCTGAACATCTTAGGCGGCGGCGGAACGCTCAACCCACTCATGGAGGCTTAGTTCCGGGTCGTAGAACAATATGGCGTAATCGAGAAGAAGCGGCCAGGAACCTTTTCAGAGACTACTTCTCTGAAAATCCAACATATAATGCAGATCAGTTTCGCCGGCGTTTTCGGATGTCCCGGAGTTTATTCCTCTATATTGTTGACGCTGTTAAAAATCATGATAACTATTTTATACAGCGAAGGGATGCAGCAGGAAAGCTTGGTCTGTCTACTCTCCAGAAGATAACAGCTGCGGATGCAACTGATGAATATATCAAAATTGGAGAATCTACTGCAATTGAATGTGTAAAAAAAATTTGTCGTGCTATTGTAGAAATATTTGGGGACCAATATTTAAGATCGCCCACTGCTAATGATGTTGCTAGATTACTCTATATTGGTGAGCAACGTGGCTCCCAGGAATGTTGGGAAGTCTGGATTGCATGCATTGGAGGTGGAAAACTTGTGCAACAGCATGGGTAGGACGATATTCTGGCCGTAGTGGACATCCAACAATCATCCTTGAGGCAGTTGCAGATTATGATCTATGGATATGGCATGCTCATTTCGGAATGCCAGGATCTAACAACGACATTAACGTGATTGAAACGTCCCATATTTTCTCAAACCTTGCAAGAGGTATTGCTCCTCCTTCCCACTTATGTCATCCAGGGACAAGAGTTCAACATGGGCTACTACTTGGCAGATGGGATATATCCGAAATGGGCAACTATTGTGCAAACTATACATGAACCAACTGGTCCAAAAAAATAATATTTTGGAAAAAGACAGGAAGCGTGCAGAAAAGATGTGGAACGAAGTCGATTTGCGATTGTAGCAAATCCAGCTCGTTTTTGGAGCAAGAATGATTTGAAAGATATTATGATTGCGTGCATAATAATGCATAACATGATAATAGACAATGAAAGAGAACTCAATGCTCCGATTGACAACAAGGGAAGTGCCAGCTCCGAACATTGAATTTGCTGAAAATGATCATGCACATTTTCAGAGTTTTCTTGGTCGATTTAGAGAAATTAGAAATGCAGAAGCTCATTATAAACTTCGAAATGCATTAGTTGATCATTTATGGGCTCGACTAGGTAGTTCTTCGTTTTAAGCAGTGTAATGTTTGTTTAGTTGTAATATTGTTTATGGATTTTAATTTATTTTGCATTTTCAGTTAACATTGATCGTCCAAGAAACTGTAAAAGTAAAAATATAAATATAACATTTTATATGTAATAATATTGAATGCATAATATAATTTATAAGTAAAGTAATATAATTAAACTTAAAAAAATTAAATTTTAAGGAATATTATTTTTTAGTGTAAAAAGTAGTGCAAACTGCTGGAGAAGGGGTGCAGCTTTTGCTATAAAGTAGAGCAAAACCTGCTGGGAAGTAGTGCAATCTGCTGGAGATGCTCTTAAGGGTTTGGGGCTGGGGAGTGGGGGAGGGGGGGGGGGGGGGGGGGTTGGCTGGTGTTGGTGGGGTTTTGGGGGCTGGGGTTTGGGAATAGTTTAGATTATTTGTTATAGTAATATTATATATTTTTATATTAATATATTCATTTATGAAGATCAATACTAAATATTTTAAAATTTTATATGATAATTTTAGAATCTAGTTTTGAATTTCTGTCTATTTTATAATATAAATTATAATTTAAAATATTAATTTAAGAACACATAAGAAAAAAATCACCACATCAGCCTTTGACCGGATGGATTACTTGCTATAGCCGGTCACGGGGCATTTTTATCAATTTTTTGTAAGTTAAAATGCATTTTTAATAAGTGTCAAACTTAATGATATTTTCTTAATTGGAGCAAACTTACGGGATATTTTTACCAATTTTCCCTTTTCTTTCCTAGATTAGTGGGTAGTTTTTACTTAGTGGGAAGTTTTATTTTAGTGGGTAGTTTTTAGTATTTTTGTTTTTAACTGCTTTATTTTATGTCTTTAAATCTTCATTAGTTTGTTTCATTCGTTCATATATTCTCCTTAACTAAAACAAACAAAATGTCTAATGAGGATATTGCAAATATTATTGCTAGTATGAAAGAGTCTTTAGATGACCAGTCTACCCTTTTGCCTTCATTACTCTCATTCTCACATACAACTTCCACTCACGCCTCTTCTTCTTCTGCAGAAATACCTTCAACATCTTCTATGGTTAACCAAATACATAATCCTCTTGATATTCGCTCAAAATATGCTCACTCAAAACCTCAAGGTGTTGCACAAGGTGTTGAAACACCGCCTCATTCAGATTCATCGAATCCTTCACACCCTGCTTCAAGTGTGACAATAGCTTAGGAATAAAGTCCCTCAAGATGCTTTTCTTAACATGTAATTACCCGATGATTATGGTAACCCTGTGGATGTTGATGATCCACCACTCTTAGATCCAATCAAATCCACTGTACTAGCACATTTAGGAACCACGATTAGGGTTTCCATACGCCGAAGAGGGCTCTCACCTACACATGGTGAACATGGGCCACCTGCTACGAAGAAGGGTCCTAAAACCATGTGGGCCCCTCCAAAGTATAGATTGGCCTCTGGTGATAATGATGATAATGAGGATGACCCAGATATTAATGTACTGGTGTCTTCTCCCTAATCCCAGAAGATGTTTGATGAAACGTCCAAGAAGAAATCAATTGAAGTTGAGCAATCTTTAAAAAGTGTTTCTCCTGGTGGTGCAATCCCTTCTGAAGTTCCTATTGTTCCTAGTGTATCTACTCCTGAAGAGGAACAAATTCTCGGTTATGCTTCTGATCAAACCCTTGCCCAATATGTTCGAGGTTTGAAGAACCACCTTTGTGTTCAGAGGGAGTCTATATTAGCTTCTGGTGCAGAGACTGAGAATATTGAAAATGCTGCTGAAACAGAAGATCAAATGACTGAAAATGTTGAACCATTTGCAAAAGAACTAGATGATGATCTAAACTCTGTAGAACTTGAAGAAAATGACTCGGATTATCCTAATAGTTCAAGCAACTATGATATGGAGATGACAAATGCCCAGAATTCCAGTGACACTTAGGAAACAGAATCCGATACACCATCTTCACCTTCCGAACGTGTTGTAGGAAATGCTTCAACGCTTGAGGTAACAAAGTGGTATTCGAACCTCTTTTATATCTATATATATGTGAATGACAGCAATAGAAGAAGGGGTTAAGGGTTTGAGGCTGGGGGCTGGGAAGCGGAGGGAGAGGGAGGGAGGGGGGGTTTGGTTGGGTTGGGGGGGTTTTGGGGGCTGGGATTTGGGAATAGTTTAGGTTATTTTTCATAGTAATATTTTATATTCTTATATTAATATATTTATTTATAAAGATTAATACTAAATATTTTAAAATTTTATATGATCATTTTAGAATCTATTTTTGAATTTTCTGTCTATTTTATAATGTAAATTATAATTTAAAATATTAAATTAAGAACACATAAGAAAAAAAGTCGCCACATCACTCTTTAACCACCACATCAGCCTTTGACCGGATGGGTTACTTGCTATAGCCGGTTACGTGGCATTTTTATAATTTTTTTGTAAATTAGAAGGCATTTTTAATAAGTGTCAAATTTAAAGGATATTTTCTTAATTAGATCAAACTTACGAGATATTTTTTACTAATTTTCCCTTTTCTTTCCTAGATTAGTGGGTAGTTATTATTTAGTGGTAAGTTTTATTTTAGTGGGTAGTTTTTAGTCTTTTTGTTTTTAACAGCTTTATTTTCTGTCTTTAAATCTTCATTAGTTTGTTTCATTCGTTCATTCTCCTTAATTAAAACAAACAAAATGACTGAATCTGATGAGGATATTGCAAATATTACTGCTAGTATAAAAGAGTCTTTAGATGACCAGTCTACCCTTTTGCCTTCATTACTCTCATTCTCACATACAGCTTCCACTCACACCTCTTCTTCTTCTGCAGAAATACCTTCAACATCTTCTATGGCTAACCAAATACATAATCCTCTTGATATTCGCTCAAAATATGCTCATTCAAAACATCAAGGTGCTGCACAGGGTGTTGAAACACCACCTCCTTCAGAATCATCGAATCCTTCACACCCTGCTTCAAGTGTGACAATAGCTTTGGAGGAGTTTGTCCCTCAAGATGCTTTTCTTAACATGCGAAAACCCGATGATTTTGGTAACCCAGTGGATGCTGATGATCCACCACTCTTTGATCTAATCAAATCCACTGTACTGGCACATTTAGGAACCACGATTAGGGTTTTCAAATGCCGAAGAGGGCTCTCACCTTCACTTGGTGAACATGGGCCACCTGCTACGAAGAAGGGTCCTAAAACCATGTGGGCCCCTCCAAATTAGAAATTGGCCTCTGGTGATAATGATGATGGTGAGGATGACCCAGAATTTAATGTACTAGTGTCCTCTCCCAAATCCCAGAAGATGTTTGATGAAAGCTCCAAGAAGAAATCAATCTAAGTTGAGCAATCTTCAAAAAGTGTTTCTCTTGGTGGTGCAATCCCTTCTGAAGTTCCTATTGTTCCCAGTGTATCTACTCCTGAAGAGGAACAAATTCTCGGTTATGCTTCTGATCAAACCCTTGCCCAATATATTCGAGGTTTGAAGAACCGCCCTTGTGTTCAGGGGGTGTCTATATCAGCTTCTGGTGCAGAGACTAAGAATATTGAAAATGCTGCTGAAATAGAGGATCAAATGACTGAAAATGTTGAACCATTTGCAAAAGAACTAGATGATGATCTAAACTCTGTAGAACTTGAAGAAAATGAATCGGATTATCTTAGTAGTTCAAGCAACTATGATATGGAGATGACAAATGCCCAGAATTCCAGTGACAGTGAGGAAACAGAATCTGATACACCATCTCCACCTTCCAAACGTGTTGTACAAAATGCTTCAGCACTTGAGGTAACAAAGTGGTATTCGAAACTCTTTTATATCTATATACTCCCTCCGTCCCGGTTAAAGCTTCCACTTTGACCGGGCACGGATGTTAAGAAAAAGCAGTTGACTGCTTTTTCTTTGACTTTTGGACCCTAATTAATCAGTTTAAAGGGAGGGATTATAGTTTAAACACTTCCCTCCCTTATTTTTTTTATAAACCTGTTAACTAAAATCAGATTGGTTATTAAAAAAAAGGAACCTGTAACAACACGTAAAATGCAGTAAAAATGTCAAATCTGCTGAAAATTTTAGGGGAAAGTTTTCCCCCTAATCTGTTCCTTTAACAACAGAAAATTCAGTTAAAAATTCATCAAATTACATTCAAATTTTCCCACTCAAATTTTGGGAAACAAATCCCCAACTACCAAATTAGGCTATAAATAGCAGTAATAACAGCATTCAATGCAATTTCAATTCTGAAAATACAAGAACCAGATCTAAAAAAACAAGAGAAGATGTCCAGTAATCGGGTCGGGACCCAAATGACTCCATCAGACCGACTTCTTGTAGCACAGGCGCTTCTAGGAAAGAACAACAACGGCGTTTTGAAGAAGGGCGTAGCTAAAGAACTCGCAGCATCATTTGGAGTTTCTTCTCGGACTATTCGGGCAATTTGGCAATCTACAAAAAAACAGATTCAAGAGGGTCATCCGATCGCATTTCCAGCAAAAATAAAGAGATCAGCCTCATCTCGAGTTGTTAGTTTAGATACCGAAGCCATGAAGGCTATTCCGTTTTCCAAAGGGGCAGCATTAGAAGACTTGCAAAGGAACTAGATGTAAGCAAAAGTCAGGTAGGCCGATGGGTAAGATCAGGGGATATAAAGGCCCATACAAATGCCATCAAGCCACAACTCACGGATTCAAACAAGCTACAAAGACTGAAGTTCAGCCTTAGTTTTTTGCACAAAGACAACAACACACAAAAAAATCAGGTATGAAGGTATGCACAACATGATTCACATAGACGAGAAATGGTTTTATTTGCAGAAATGTAGTGAAAGAGCATACAAACTTGTGGTCGAGGAAGATCCTTATAGACCATGCAAAAGCAAACGTTTTATACCGAAGGTTATGTTCATGTATGTTGTGGCAAGGCCACAATACACATCGGAAGGTGAACTACTGTTTTATGGTAAAATAGGGATGTTCCCATTTACCACATTGCAGCCCGCCCTCAGAAACAGTGCTAACCGAGCTCGCGGGACATTAGTTACAAAACCAATTGAGTCCATCACAAAAGAAGTGATAAAAGACTGCATGTTGGATAAGGTAACACTTTAACTATCAGAAATGCTTCATCATTTAGTTTTTTTACGTTAGAAAGTCTCCAAAATTTTTCCCAACACTTGGGACATGCATTTGGAAAAATTGATGACATCTAACACACAAAATCTGGTTAACGTGCAAATGGTTTCATCATTTGGGCGAGACAGATTCTACCAGCTATAAAGGCCAAATGGCCGGCTCATGCAAGCAAGCACATTATCATTCAACAGGATAACGCCAGACCACATATTAGCAATTTTGATCCAGATTTCAGATTGGCTGCTTCTAGTGATGGGTTCGATATTCAATTGATATGCCAACCACCTAACTCACCGGACACTAACGTGTTGGACTTGGGCTATTTTCGGGCCATTCAAAGCCTACAAACAGAAACTAGAAGCTACAATGTGGAAGATTTGGTGTGCAATGTGCTAAAATCCTATGAAGAGCTTGAAGTTAAACAACGTTTTCTTAAGTCTACAAGCATGCTTGATCGAGGTCATGAAAGTACAAGGGGGTAACAATTATAGACAGCCACACATAGCCAAAGGAGCTCAAGCAAGGACAGGGGCATTACCAAACTCACTCGATGTTGAAGAACGACTTGTACGGGAAAACATTGAATATCTAGAAGCACATGACTCAGCAGCAGGTACGTATGACATTCAAGGGCTGATGACTGAACTTGGCTACTTATAAATTAGATCTAGAATAGATGAAGTTAAGGGTCTGCTGTTTACAGTTTAAACACATATGATGTGTACATTTTGCTTACACTGTAAACACATGAACAAGCTTTTTGCCACTATAGTCCCTCAGAAAAGATTCATCATTGGGCCATAATTCAGTATATAATCAACATATAATCAGCATATTACCATCACCAAATCAACATATAATCAGCAACAAATCACAAGATTTTCTGGAGCAAAACATTGTTCAATAATAAGTGGGTACTAATGCATTATCAGCAGCAACTAATGCACAAAAATCAGCATAGTATCAATTCAATTACGCACGTTACATTTTGCAAATAATGCACAAAATCAGCATAGCATCAACTCAAATCAGTTTACTAGTCAGCCCCTCAATTTCAGATTGAAGTAATCCCTCAGAAAAGAATCATCCACGGGACCTTCAATTCAATTACGCATGGTTCAGTTTGTAAATAATGCACAAAAATCAGCATAGCTCAATTCAAATCAGTTTATATGTCAGCCCATCAATTTCAGATTGAAGTAATCCCTCATAAAAAAATCATCCCCGGGACCTTCAATTCAATCACGCACGTTTTTGCAAATAATGCACTAAAATCAGCATAGTATCAATTCAAATCAGTTTACAAGTCACCCCCTCAATTTCAGATTGAAGTAATCCCTCTAAAAAGAATCATCCCCGGGACCTTCGATTCAATTACGCACGTTTCAATTTGCAAATAATGCACAAAGATCAGCATAGCATCAATTCAAATCAGTTTACAAGTCACCCCCTCAATTTCAGATTGAAGTAATCCCTCAGAAAAGAATCATCCCCGGGACCTTCGATTCAATTACGCACGTTTCAATTTGCAAATAATGCACAAAGATCAGCATAGCATCAATTCAAATCAGTTTACAAGTCACCCCCTCAATTTCAGATTGAAGTAATCCCTCAGAAAAGAATCATCCCCGGAACCTTCGATTCAATTACGCATGTTTCAGTTTGCAAATAATGCACAAAAATCAGCATACATCAATTCAAATCAGTTTACAAGTCACCCCCTCAATTTCATATTGAAATAATCCCTCAGAAAAAAAAATCATCCCCGGGACCTTCAATTCAATTACGCACGTTTCAATTTGCAAATAATGCACAAAGATCAGCATAGCATCAATTCAAATCAGTTTACTAGTCAGCCCCACAATTTCAGATTGAAATAACCCCTGAGAAAAAAATCATCCCCGGGACCTTCAATTCAATTACGCACTTTTCAGTTTGCAAATCATGCTAAAAAATCAGCATAGCATCAATTTAGACCCACTGTAACATGCACCAAAAGCATCATTTCTAATGCACCAAAATCACCAAACATGCAACAGACCCACTGTAACATCAGTTAACCAAAATCCGCCTCAAGCACTAAAACACACATCATACAAGCATAATTTTTGCAGACCTAGGTTTCGTCACAGACAGGAAAGATAGAAGGATTAGAGTACTTTAACCTTCCAATGAGCGGAAACCAAATCGTAAGACAATCCAGATAGTGGCGTCACAGCTTCGGCGAACTAAACCATCCGTCGGCGGCGGCGGAAGCGTCGATCCGAAATGGGAGAGCCTCCACAGCGTCAGATCCGTCGGCGGCGGCGATAGCTTCGATCTGAACAGGGAGAGCCTCGGCCGCCTCAGATCCATCGGAATCGCCGCTGTAAAGAACCGATTCAGCCACAATCGAGTCCTCGGAATCCCAAACAACCCTATCATCCAAATCGGAAGAAGTTTCCGACATGAATATATGGGTTGATGATAGATTAGGTTACGATAACGAAGAGGGAACCAAGATTTATGGCTGTTTTCAAGATCAGAGGAAGATCGAGAGGTGCGGCGCAGAGGAATGGATCTAAAAAACTAGGGTTCCAGTAAGAGAGAAGAACAGTCTAGAACTTGAGGGGCAAATGAATCCGAAAGGGGTGAAGTGCAGTAAATGGGGTGGGGTGGGGTGTAGTAAATGGGTGGGGTGTAGTGATTAGGGTTATGTTATTAGAATTTTAGATTAGTGGTAATTGTAATTTGCTGAAAATTAAAGGTCCTAAATGCTTGACTTTTATTTCCATTTTTGGGTTGGCAGCTTTAAGTGGAACGGACCGATAAGGCAAGTAGGAAGCTTTAACCGGGACGGAGGGAGTATATGTGAATAACAGCAGAAGAAGAAGGGGTTAAGGGTTTGGGGCTAGGGGCTGGGGGGAGGAGGGGGGAGGGGGGGTGGGGGGTTGGGTTGGGTTAGGGGGGTTTTTGGGGGCTGGGGTTTGGGAATAGTTTAGATTATTTTTTATAGTAATATTATATATTTTTATATTAATATATTTATTTATAAAGATCAATACTAAATATATGATAATTTTAGAATCTAGTTTTAAATTTTTTGTCTATTTTATAATGTAAATTATAATTTAAAATATTAATTTAAGAACACATAAGAAAAAAAGTCGTCATATCACTCTTTAACCGTCACATTAGCCTTTTACCGGATGGGTTACTTGCTATAGCCGGTCACGGGACATTTTTATCATTTTTTTGTAAATTAGAAGGCATTTTTAATAAGTGTCAAACTTAAAGGATATTTTTTTAATTAGAGCAAACTTACGGGATATTTTTACCAATTTTCCCTTTTCTTTCCTAGATTAGTGGGTAGTTATTATTTAATGGGAAGTTTTATTTTAGTGGGTAGTTTTTAGTCTTTTTGTTGTTAACTGCTTTATTTTAGTCTTTAAATCTTCATTAGTTTGTTTCATTCGTTCATTCTCCATAATTAAAACAAACAAAATGACTGAATCTGATGAGGATATTGCAAATATTATTGCTAGTATGAAAGAGTCTTTAGATGACCAGTCTACCCTTTTGCCTTCATTACTCTCATTCTCACATACAACTTCCACTCACGCCTCTTCTTCTTCTGCAGAAATACCTTTAACATCGGCTAACCAAATACATAATCCTCTTTATATTCGTTCAAAATATGCTCATTCACAACCTCAAGGTGCTGCACAGGGTGTTGAAACACCGCCTCCTTCAAAATCATCAAATCCTTCACACCCTGCTTCATGTGTGACAATGGCTTTGGAGGAGTTTGTCCCTCAAGATGTTTTTCTTAACATGAAATTACCCGATGATTTTGGTAACCCAGTGGATGCTGATGATCCACCACTCTTTGATCCAATCAAATCCACTGTACTGGAACATTTAGGAACCACGATTTGGGTTTTTAAACGCCGAAGAGGGTTCTCACCTACACTTGGTGAACATGGGCCAACTGCTACGAAGAAGGGTCCTAAAACCATGTAGGCCCCTTCAAAGTAGAAATTGGCCTCAGGTGATAATTGTGATAGTGAGGATGACCTAAAATTTAATGTACTGGTGTCTTCTCCCAAATCCCAGAAGATGTTTGATGAAAGGTCCAAGAAGAAATCAATTGAAGTTGAGCAATCTTCAAAAAGTGTTTCTCTTGGTGGTGCAATCCCTTCTGAAGTTCCTATTGTTCCGAGTGTATCTACTCCTGAAGAGGAACAAATTCTCGGTTATGCTTCTGATCAAACCCTTGCCCAATATATACGAGGTTTGAAGAACCACCTTTGTGTTCAGGGGAAGTCTATATCAGCTTCTGGTGCAGAGACTAAGAATATTGAAAAATGCTGCTGAAATAGAGGATCAAATGACTGAAAATGTTGAACCATTTGCAAAAGAACTAGATGATGATCTAAACTCTGTAGAACTTGAAGAAAATGACTCGGATGATCCTAAAAGTTCAAGAAACTATGATATGGAGATGACAAATGCCCTGAATTCCAGTGACACTTAGGAAACAGAATCCGATACACCATCTCCCCCCTTCTAAACGTGTTGTACGAAATGCTTCAGCACTTGAGGTAACAAAGTGCTATTCGAACCTCTTTTACTCTCTTGATGCATTCAATATATGGAAATACTATAAGGATCGGGATACCATTTCTGAAAGATAGCTTGATACTCATCATTTTGAAAAGTTTGGTCTCATTTCTTTTTAAAAATCAATTCATCTTGGAAAATCTCTGACTACAAATTGTAGCTTTGTGAAGGACATAGTGAGGGAGTTTTACTGCAATCTTGCAAATTCCATGAAGGATCCCTCTTGCCCTCGTTTTGGGCAAGTGTTTTTGAGAAAACGGATTTTCGTGTTTACCCCTTCATTGATAACTGACTTTTTGGATTTTTCTTCTGTTGCTGATGAGGTCATCCACACTGATTTAAATTCCATTATTTCACATCTTAATAGTGGAGTAATCACTCATTGACAACGAAACAAGAAAATTCCTTCTTCTAAACTCACCTCTAAATATGCCATACTTCACAAAATCACTTGCTACAATTGGCTTCCCTCGAAAAATAGAAATGTGGTTACTCATACTCAAATGCGTCTACTTTACAAAATTGGAAATGGGATGAAGTTTAATTTGGGCCAACTCATTTTTGGCACTGTGGTATCTTTTGCTAAAAATGAATCCACTTTTGGTGGTCTTCCTTATCCTTGTCTTATTTGGAATATGTTAAAAGAACAAAACATGTCTATTCCTGCCACCTCCCATTTGTCTCTGGATTTTTCCTTGATAAAGGTTGATCGAAAACTGTTAGAACCACTAGACATCTGTGATGTGGTGGAAATACAAGAGAGTCCATAAGAAATAATCACCAGTGTTCCAGACAGTGCTTCAACACCTTCTGCCTTTGTCACCATTTCTGTGTTGAAGATTCTAGCCTGGACTCAAATGGAAAATTCCAGGCATCGAGGGGCTGAGATCGATGTCAGTTACTAGACACAAGTTGAGCATGATCTTAAATCCCTCCTTCCTGGCGAAAGAGGGGGAGAAGCCCATGGAGGTGATGAAGTAGGTGTTGGAGGAAGTGTTGCTGAAGGAAATGGTGTTGCCCATGGAGGTGATGAAGTAGGTATTGGAGGAAGTGTTGTTGAAGGAAGTGGTGGTTCTAGACAAAGTGTTGATACAAATGCAGTTGGTCTTAGCCGAAGAAAGAGCTGATGATGGAAAACTAACATGGTGTTTCATATTCTGGATTATATATGTGTTTGATATTGGACATCATGTTAACTATGTATGTTTGGTACTATGGTATTATGGATTAGTGAATTACGATACTAAGGGGGACTGTGACATTAAAGGTGGGTGAGTGGGGTTGTTTGTGATCCATCACCACTCTCCCCGTATGCGTGATGTATGTGTTATTTACCTATTACATCTAGGTAGAGTGTGTGGGGCTATTTGTGATCCTCCACCACTCATTACATTGTCTTTGTCCATCTTAATAGTCATCGTTGTGTTTGTGTTATCTATCCTATTTGACTAATTTAGAGTACATATATGGTTTCTTTTACGTCTTGGCCAGCAAGATGAAAAAGAGGAAGATTGTTAGAAACTGGTACTCACAAGGTGTTTCAATACTAAGTCGTACAGTGAGAGATGTTACACCTTGTGAACCACTTTCATATTTTATCTCTTATATTGTATTCACCTTGCTGAGTTATTCTGTTTTATTACTGATTTTATATTATTAGATATATACTTATATAGTGGTAATACTGATCAGATAAGTATGGGTAAGGTTTAGGAAACTAAACCTTATCCAAACTTAACTAAAAACCGACGACAAAAAATTGATCTTCTTGAAAGAGAAGTTTGGCGTTGGTTTTCCTCTCTTCTCATTGTCCACAAAAAAACAGTCAAAGAAATCAAGTATAAAAGAAGACAATGAAGTCAAGTGACGAGTGAAGAAAAAAGAGAGATAAAGGATTAAGAGTGAAGGAATATCATTCGAGAGATTGTGAGGATTTCTTCATACTTACTCACTTATATCTTGTGAGGGACTGAGAGAATTTCATCTTTTGATATTCTTCCTATTTAGTGTTAGAATTGTTTAGAGAGTAAAGGATTGAAAGATTATCTTGTTCATTAAATCCTTTGATTTAGTTGTTCATTGTACAAAAAATTGATTCCACTGTAAGCATGATGAAAGATGATCAAGCTTTTGTTTGCCTGGTTTTTTTATTTAAGTCTTAAATCTGATTTACTCTGTTGAAGTTTTGTACTGAAACTCTATCAATTTGAAATAGTCTGCAGTAAGTGATGCAACACCAAGTGAATTAGGCTCAAATTCTTTCACAATGTAATTGGGTCGTCAGAGATTGTAACTCAATTAGTTTAGTACAATGTAATTGGGCCAGTGACGAGCCATATGATTGTAGCTCAGTGAGTTAGGCGATCGATTCCTATTCATTGACAGTCCCTACCACGATCCATACTCATTCTTAAACTGTGTGTTGTTAACAAAAAGGAAAAAAAAAAAAAAAAAAAAGAATATACAACATTTAAATATAACTTCGATATTGCATAAAAATCTCATTGGGAACTAGGGATTATATATACAAGATATTCATTCAAAACTAGGGGTTACATATACAAGATATTTATTCAAATTTTGCATAGCTATCATCCTAGAAACTAGGGATGCATAACGATCATCCTAGAAACAATGTTGCATAGCGTATATGATATACATAGGCATTGTTTGGAGATTTATCTATATTAATAAGAGGATATACATAGGCATTATTTTGAGATTTATCTTTATATCTCCAATAAAGATGATCAAGTAGCATAAAGGTTGTCCAAAGTTATGGTAAAACGAACCTCGCTTACAAAAAATCCTAGAAAAAAAATTATATATAACACTCTACGTAATTATTGTATATATGTAATTAGTGTATGAATTTATCAATTTCTCAAAACATATTAAACCTACCACTTGCTTTTTCAAAACCAAGATTCAACTGCTTCAGGATTCATGCATATCAACACAAATATCCTTTTTGCTAGTATGGAGTAAATAATTTCCTGCGGGAATTGTAAAATATAACAAATCATCATTAATTCCAAATTTCATGAAATTATGTGGTGCGTGTGTGGTCGAAGGAAGGGCTTTAATCTATATATATATATATAAAAGTAGAATGAAGGGCTTTTATGTCATTTTACTTTTCCCGCCTAAAAATTTAACATTAATTTAGTAGGGGTTTGTCAATTTTGGTAAGTAATAATTTTCTTTTTTATTTTGTAAAATGCAAATAATTTTTTTATTTTTAATTCGTTTTTTATACATAATATATCAAATTATTCATCTTTTCACGATCTTCAATTTGACATCCATATCACATATATTAGATTTAAAAATAAATTATTTATTGGTTAATTATTTTGATTAGATTCTGGTTAGTTGAATTCTTTTACACTACAAGAAATTTATTTATTTTATATGACAAGAATTTCTAATATATTTTACTTACCTAAATTATGCCCAGGATAAAAATCATTGTTTAAATAATGAAACACTTATTTTAAAGTTAGAGAAAAAATTAATATTTTACAAACAATTTATCAAATAATTACTTACAATACTAATATACTCCCTCTGTTTATTTTTAATTGATTTTTTAGAAAAAAGTGAAAGTATTAAGAATTCAATTTTTTTCAAATATATCTCCCAGTAATCTCCTTTCTCTCTCACATCTATCTCAAGTCTAAGTTGAAAAGTAAAAAATATTTTGCGATTGACAGAGACAAAAATTGAGAGAATTGTAAAAAATAACTAAAAAATCAATTAATTCGAAAAATCATTAAGAAGTTAAAATATCAAATAAAAAGGAGACCAAATTGAAAGAATAAAGTGCTAACTGCACGATCCCCGAGTTATTTGCTCTCACTATAATTGCCTCGTGACACCATATGTAAACACTAAACAATAGATATTGTCTTAATATATTCTTGTACCTTTTTATCAATCCATCATGTGAAAACCCCCAGAATTAGTTACTTGTGTAGTCAACCTATTAATTATGTCATCTTTGTAAAAACATACTAGTTATTTTTGTCTTTTTTGTGATCCATCTTACCCTCAGCCCCTCTCAAGTCCTCTGAAATTTTCAGTCTACATAATCTTTTTCTCTCTCCCGATTAATTATTCTGTACTTATAACTTTATTCCTCCATCCTCTTTTTCTAGATATTCAATTTCAACCTTTATCTTTTAAATTCTCATACTTAAGATCTTCTTCTTCAATATAACATGGGATCGACATCGTGCTCGAATTAGTGGCACGCTATATTTTACATCGCACCATGTTTTCAGCATGATGTGAAAATATTATATTCCTTCGAGAAGAATTTTTATGTGTGTACTCGTGCCATGACAATAGCCCTCGTGCCATGATAAGTATACCTCGTGCCATGAATTAGTACAGCACAAAAATGGCATGCGTAGAAATACTTTTGTGTACTTGTGTCATGATAAATACACCACGTGCCTATTAGCACAACCCCAAAATGACACGGGTATAAATTTTCATTTGTGTACTCGTACCATACTAAATATACATCGTGCCAAAATCTGTATAAGTCGAGCCCACTAAAATACACTATTATTTTTTCTTTTGGTTCAGTTCGTCTTCTTCGTTCATATTTAGACTGATCGAAATTGTAGTAGCAATGGAAGTACGGTTGTGAACAATATCCACCAATGCCTATGTCGTTCCCTTGCCGGAAACTCCATCAGCACGCTCTTTCGTCACTTTAGAACTGGAGCAACCGCTTATTGGCAGATTTGTTGTCGTCTGGCCAGATATGTTCCTCCTCCAGTCACTAACTACTTTCTCCATATTCCAAAAAAATCACCGTGAAGGAAGCTTGAGGAAATAGAGAGCGAGAGATTTTGAAATCTTTAATTGTTTTTATGAGAAATTCTCCATTGCAAAGATAGAGGGAGAAATGAAGCTTCGGAGAAAGATAGAATGGAGAGAAGAGAGAAAATGCTGACAGATAAAAGAAAAGGGAGAGTCAAGTGAATAGTATAAAATGACTACATTACAAAATCTTATATGTATTACAAAAACGACCAGTTATAGGGTGTGTTTGCTTAAGACTGAGGAATGCTGAGCCAAACTTAGCTGAGAGAGTTAATGGATATGCTTTATTGAGATTTGGTCCCCTAAATCTACTAAGGCCCCATTTGGATGAAGGGATTTGATTTGCCAAGGGATTTAAAATGAATGGATTTCAAAATCCTTAGATTTGAAATCCATGGACTTGAAATTCCTTGTTTGGATTTATGGTGGATTTATGAAAGGATTTTTAAATCCAAAATTTTCAAATTCATTGTTTGGCGTAAAAAATGATACAACATTTGTAAAATTCAATTTCTTTTAAAGTTTATACTGACAATTTATATTTTTTATTAAATAAAATAATATTTATCTATATCTAAATTAACAGAATAATTTTTTTTTCCAATTATATATATACACACATATATACATTTTATATATTTTGTATCCCAAAAAATTATTTGGAGCATTTCTTTGGTGATAAAAGAAAAAAAAAAAGAAATAAGACAAAAAAATATTGGGAGCATTTCATTGGAGAACGAGAGAGATAACGATAGGAAGAAGAGAAGAAGAGAGAGAGAGAGTGGGGGGAGAGCGAGAGAGAGAAGGGGGGAGGGGGGAGAGAGGTGTGAGTGGGGAGAAATTTGTAAATGACTACCTTTGTCAAAAGATTTAAAATCGAAAAAAATATAGTATAAAATGGTGAATCTCAAATCTTGAATTTTTAATTAGATTAATTTAAAAATCTGAATTTACAAATCCATTAATTTAATATTTTATCCAAATATATGAAATAAATTTAAAAATAAATTTATAAATTCATATCACAAAATCCTCAATACAAATGAGACCTAAGGAAAACCTTAAGCGAAGACACCCATAATTTGGAGGACTGAAATTCCCTTTTCACATTTGGAGGGAAAAATCCACAGTAAAATGAAAATCTGACTTGCAGATATGATGCAGGCTTTATCTGCACATATCACTTCAACCTTGAAACTTCTCTTGGAATCCATTCCTCACAAATAAATAAAGTAAAGCCATTCATCGCTTCCTTCCCTTGTAACACACACCATGTCTGATATCCCACCTGAAGTCCTCCGGGCAATGCTCCTCAGACTGCCCGCTAAATCTCTCTTTCGCTTCAGAACCGTCTGCAAGGGGTGGGGCCGCCTGATCGACGACCCATCCTTCATCAGGTCCCACACCAACAATCAAAACTCTTCTACCACACTCCTAATCAGAACCCCAGCAGGCACTCCCATTTATTATATTTCTTTGGATTCTCTCAACTTCTCTAATGGCCAACAACTCGTTGATGCAACCCGTGTCAAGACATTGGTTTACCAAGATGTGCCACATATGCCCCCTTTGCCCATTGCATCGTGCAATGGCTTGATCCTCATTTCACACCTAATCAGAAAAAAGGTTTGGGCAATCTGGAACCCGTTAACCCGGGAGTTCATTGACTTGCCCCAACCCGACGCTGGTGGATTCTTAAAGGGTAGTGGGCTTGGGTATGACCACGCTACTGATGACTATAAGGCTGTTAGAATAGAAGAAGCCTGGAGATGGGATACCCAGTCCAATCGCCTAAAACTTGCTTACCAAACTCATCTTTACAGTCTGAAATTGGATTCCTGGAAGATCATTAAGGATTGTCCCTGTGAGTTTCCAGATGGAGATCACGGTGTTTTCCTGGATGGAGCATTGCACTGGCGATCATGGGATATGATCGTTGCGCTCGACCTTGCGACTGAGGATTACCGCCAGCTGCCACTCCCCCCTGATCCATCTGCAGGGATTGCTTATATGCACTTCGGCGCATTCGGTGGATACTTATTCCTGAGTTGCTGTTACTGGATTTGGCGCTTTGACAGGGTACAACAGTCGTGGACCAAGTTGTTTTAATTTGAGAACCTCCACTTTCAGGGTACTCCTAGGCCTGTAGCTTATTTCGAGAGCAAAGGGCAGATTATTCTGCAGCATGGTCTCATGTTTTACTGGTTGGATATTGAGAAGAACACTGCCAAGAAGTTCGCTATTCATGGCCTCCCATATAACTATACTTGTCAAATTTGCCCCGGAAGCCTTTTCCGACTTCCCTATAGTTGTGATGTTACCTCAAAAGTTGCTGAGAATTCAGCACGGAAGAGGCAGAAGAAGAACGATAGAAGGTAAAGCTACTCCCCCTGCCCTAGCTTTGGTATTGGTTCTACTTCGGAACTTTGATTGAAGAAAATTGATTAACCCTGTTTCAATTTGTGGTTGTTTATATACTAAAATGCGTTCTTTAGGTCATAGCATTTTATCTTAGTATGTATGAAAATTATGGTGATAGGATTAGGATGAAGGGTGATTAAGCATGTTATAACTTTCCTTTTTTAGGCTGTGCAAGATAAGGTGGGACGGCCGTTTAAGGAAAGTGTGCAAGATAAGGTGGGACGGAGGGAGTACTAACTAACTCATTTTGACGTCCACTTTTATTGTTAACGTTCTTATTGCTTTAGTGGATCTCAATAACATTTACATTTCTAATGTTAACTTCTTCCTTTTCCAAATTTATTTCTATGGTCAATCCAATCTTTTCCTTCCCATAGTTTATCATCTAATCTCGATGAGATTTTATTTATAAGTTGAAAGATATATATATGGACTAGATTAGGATATACTCTCTCCGTCCCTATTAACTTTGCACAGTTGATCGGACACAAATATTAACAAAAAGAATATTTTGCCTTTTCTTTAACTTTTGAGAAATTTTTAATCTGATTTTTAAGGGAGGGATTAGTGTGTCAAGACTTCCCTTCCTATTTCCTAAATTGATGAACAATAAAAAACACAAAAAAATTGCAAATCCCAACAAATGATAGATTCACAGACTGAAAAATTGGAATTTTACAATTAAATAATTTGAGGGAAATTTCTCACCAAAATCCAAATTCTGAAATTACACAAGCAACTCAATAAAACCTGAAACTACATTCAAATCTCCCTCTTAAGTTAAATTACATTCAAATCATTCAAATAATACACTATAAATATCCCTAAACTTAGCATTGAATGCAGTTACAAACTAGAAAATTAGATCCAAATTCTGAATATCAAAAGCTGACACACGCGGAAGGGGCCAAACATCAGACCAACTTCTAATCGCTGAAATTCTTTTAGCCAATACTAACGGAGTTTTGAATACCGGTAAAATGAAAGAAGTGGCTGCATCATTTGGACTTTCAAAACGGACGATTCAACTTATTTGGCAATCTGCAAAAAAAACAGATTTCAGAATGTAAAACAGTTTCATTTCCAGATATCAAACTCAAACCTGCTTCATCAACGGTTGTTGCATTAGATGAAGATGTTACGAAAGTCATCCCGTATTGCAAAAGAGGCACAATAAGAAGACATGCGAAAGAGATGGGTGTCAGCAATAGTCAAGTGGGCAGATCGGTAAAATCAAGGGTCATAAAGATAATTATTTACAAATCTCTCCCCTCCCCCTATCTCTATCTCTTTCTCTCTTCCGTCTCTCTCCTCCTTCCCACCCTCTCCCTCTCTCTCTCTCTTTCGTTCTTTCTCTCCCCATCGACTCTCTCTCTTCTTCTCTTCTCCATATTGCTATCTCTCCCTCTCGATCTCCAATGAAATGCTCTCAATACTTTTTTATTCTTTTATCTCCAAATAAAATGCTCCCAATAATTTTTGTGAGATGTACAATGTATATATGTGTGTATATATATAATTAGAAAAAAATTGTTTGGTTAATTTATACGTAAATAAATATTATTTTATTTAATGAAAAATATAAAATTGTGAGTTTAAACCTTAAAGAAAAAACTAAATTTTACAAATCTTGTATTAGTTTTTCCTTAACAATGGATTCGAAAATTTTGGATTTAAAAATTCTTTCACAAATTCACCATAAATCGAAATAAGGAATTTCAAGTCTATGATTTTCAAATCTAAATTTTTTTAAATTTATTCATTTAAAATCCCTTGACAAATCAAATCCTTTCATCCAAATAAGAGAACTTGTACTGCAAATTTTAACCACACAATATGTATTCAATTCTTCTTATTGAAAAAGGGGGGAAAAAAGTAACAAAATTATACTAAGTTAATTTAAAATAAGAAAAGTTTAATGTTAGCCAGCTAGGTTCAATCCCTATTACTCCAAATTTAAAACTTGTGGAGAATTCACATGGATTATGGAATTGTCACACTAAGTGACACAAGCATGTAGATTGTAGATATTTCAAATAGAGATAAAGAAAATAAAACAAATAAAGAATTAAAAAAGAAAAAACTTCTTCTACATCTTCATTGCGTGCCTTCCCACTTTCACACTCTCTCAAAATTGAAAGAAACCCTCAAAAGTTGAAAAACTCACCCGCGATGCCAGTCACTACAAGAAAAGCTACTTTTAGCCACAAAAGATTAGTGAGGGTGTCAAAATACTCTCACTAAATGTGAGATGTACATGACATTAGCGAGGGTAAAATGATACTCTCATTATAGGCTTGATTATTGGTGAGGAAAATGTTACTTGTTCCGTCCCTATCTAATTTGCACACTTTTCTTTTCGGTCCGTCCCACACTAATTTACACACCCTTAAAAAAGAAATTTCTCTTACAATCTCCACCCTCAATCTCCACCTTTGAAAAAGTCAGCTAAAAAGTAAAAAACAGTTTTTTCTTAATATATGCGTTGGAGCAAGTGTGCGAATTAGGCCAGGACCGAGGGAGTATTATTTATTTAAAAAAAAAATTAAGAAAATGGCAGAAAATTTCCCTCCCTAAATTCCACCAAATTGATGGAATGACTTAATTGGAAGAAAGATGTTCAAATTTAAAAAAGAAAAAAAGAAAAAAAAATAAATTCCTAGGAAAGAGAGGACCAAATTTCCATCACTCTTTCTTCTTTGTTCTCCCCCACACCCACTTCGTCTCTCAAAATTCCATTGCTACTCTCCCCTATCCTGGTCGATTCCTGGTACTCTCCTCCCCACTCAGTCAATTTTTTGCAGTTCATAGGTAAGGACAACCATAAACCCTTTTATCCCCTTCAACTACGCGAATTAACCCCTAGGTTTACTTAATCTCAGCTTTTGCTGCGACTTGTTAACTAAAGTCCTTAGAATATTCAAATTCTTCGCAGGAATCCATCTATAGTATCCATCTACAGTAATTGTGATGGGAAAATCAAGACATACTTGAAACTAATTTTCCATTTCCTTAAAATTGCTTTATTATGTAGGGTTTGTAATCCCTGGTTGTTATGAGGTTTTTGTAGAATATATGGTTTGTATATTGTTTTCAAATGTTAATGTTTAAATTTTTCATTTTTCGGGGAAGTTACTGTGAAGTTGCTCTTATTGGATTGAGATGTACAAGGTCTTAATGGTTATTTGTTTTGAGCAATATGGATCTGACATGAATTCTTGTTGAGTTCTTACTTATATTCTCAATTCTCAATGCTAATTAAATAGTATGTAGTGTGTCTAGTGTGTTTGAGTGAATTTATGAAGTGTGTGTGAAGGAATATGTGCATGTTGCGTGTGTAATCTGAGCGTGTCTTATAAGATTTTTAGAAAATAAAATGAACTAAATGTACTTATTTTTGTTGGAGCTTATAAGCTCGAAAAACTTATGTTTATATCTTATTAGTTGTTCTATATCCTTTTTAATTGAAGATATCTAGAAACACATATTCTAGTTGCCCATGGAATCTTATATAGATGGATGTGAATGATGAGGATGACAACGCCGATGTTGATGATGAGGATGATACCATGGATGCTGAAGATAAGGATGATGACACACACATAATGAAGAATAAGATATTATGGATGCTGATGATTTGAATGAGGCTACATTTACTGGATTGTGTTGGTTGGACTAAAAACTTTTCGTTTGGATTTGTTGTTCATCGTTTTGGATTCATTGATCACTTTTGATTTGGATTTTTTTGTTTAGGTGCGTTTATCTAGAATTGAGTCTAGAACTTCAATTTGAATAATATATGTTATTTTACAATTTTAGTATGGATGGACAAATTAGTTTTGGGGCAAAAATATAGGTTTTTCTTGTGTAGGTGAAGCAAGGTGAAATTATTATTAATATATAATATAACTATTTTTATAAATATATAATGTTGTCAATGAATTAGGCAATTAGTGACGAAAATTCTATTGGTAAATTCTTTATAAATTACGAATTATAATCAATTTAGCGACGAAATTTATGTCGCTAATTAGTGACGGAATCATTCGTTGCAAAATATAAAATTCCGTCGGCAAATTTTTAAAAAGTTGACCAATTTTGGCCACACATTACCGACGAAAATTTACCTTTAGCGACGAACATATATATCGCTATAATTGATGACGGATGAAAATTCCGTCAGTAAAATTTAGCGACCAATAATTTGCCGACGGAATTTGTTTCGTCAGTAATCCGTCGCCAAAAACTTTTAGCGATTGAATTCGCTCATTTGCCGATGGATTTTTCCGTCGCTAAATAGCATTTTTTTGTAGTGTGAGATCTAACTGTCATCGCGAGGCTATTGCTCTCGAGCACAATCTACGGCATGGGTTGGGCAGAGCGATGCAAAGGGGCGCGAGGCTCGGCTGTCTGTGCGGCGCGAGTCTAATCGCAGAATCCCTCGCGAACCGCTGTAGCTGCGGTTGGCTGTTCACCTTCGTCGCGGGATCCACCGGCGTGGACCTGCAAGGGGTGATCGGTACATGTGGTGGCAGTGGTTGACGGCGACGAGGCAAAGTTGGCGGCGATGTGCGGCTTCCGGCGGCGTCATGATGGCGATGAAAACAGGCAGAGGCGGTGGCTGTGCAACAATCCCAAACCCTAACAGGTGACGGGCTACGAGTCGGATCCGCAAATGGGTCTGGGCTGCGGGTTGTGGCTGATGTTGGGCCGTGGGCTATTGGGCTCCCACTGATAACTTCTTCTATTAGGCTGGGCTATTGTTGATGTTATTTTAACTAACATAACAACCCACAATGGGTTGTATTACTAATTAAAAAAAAAATTGATTTTTATTTTGGAATTAATAATATTATTACCAATTATAGAATGAATTTATTAATTATATCAATATATTTTGTTTTTGAAATAATAGTAGTAAATGTATACTTATATTAATTTGGAGAGATCTCTTCAAGTGTAGGCTTCATGACGGGGCCCAGGTTTTTGAACATGTACTGAAGATGATCAGATTGATTGAGAGGTTGGCATCGATTCGAACGAAACAAACCTAAAGTGTCTCAACCAATCTGATTTTGTAGTCTCTTTCTAGTTAATTTGAAAATTTCATAGTGAACTTTAAAATGAACAACACGAAGGTGAGTCTGCCAGAGCTTCAAAATATGTTGAAGACATACGAGTCTTCCACTTCTAAAGGAAAGTCTGTGCTCATGGTGAGCTCTTCTGCAAAATTTTACGAAGGAAAGAAGAAGAAGAAGAAGAAGAAGAAGAAGAAGAAGAAGAAGAAGAAGAAGAAGAAGAAGAATGAGGAGGAGGAGGAGGAGGAGGAGGAGGAGAAGTGGCCTTGACGCCTAAGGATGGGAGGGCTCAAAAGAAGCCACAACTACCAAATGATGAGTGTTTATTCTGTCATGATAAGGGGCCCTAGAAGAGAGACTACCCAAAGTACAAAGCACAGGGTACATCAGGTGGCAACTCAGGTATGTTTGCCATTGAGATAAATATGTTTATGAACAACTCACAATCCTGGGTATTAGATACATGTTGTAGCTCACACATTTGTAATAATGTGCAGGGTCTAAACGATAACAGGAAAGTGAAACCTAGGGAGGTCGACCTACGCATGGGGAATGGAGCAAGAGTTGTTGTTGAACGCGTGGGGACTTATAGATTAGATCTTCCTTCGAGATAGACTAGATTTACATAATTTTAATTTCGTTCCTTTGATTTTGAAGAATATTATTTTCATTCCAATGTTAGACATTTAAGGTTTTTCCTTCCATTTTTCAAACAATAGATGCTCGTTTTAGCTTAATAGATTATTTTATTGTGCCTACCTTTCGAATGGTTTATATATGCTTGAATGTGAACGAAATATTCTCATTGTACAAAGGAAACGACCTAAGCTAAGTAATACGAATAATAAAACCTATCTTTGGCATTGTAGACTTGGTAATCTTAATTATAAGAGAATAACAAGAATAATAAAACCTATCTTTGGCATTGTACACGTGGTAAGTTGGAAGGCTACTTTCCAGCCTACGTTTGTCTACGACTGAAGCAAAGTATATGGCATTGACGGAAGCTGCTAAAGAGGGAATTTGGTTGAGAAGATTGGTTAGCGATCTCGGTCTGCATCATGACTATGCTTCTGTATTTTGCGATAGGCTTAGTGCGATATGTTTGGACAAGGATAAAGTGCATCATGAGAGGACAAAACATATTGACGTCAGGTATCATTTTCTACGAAGTGATTAGAGAATCAAGGTGAAGAAGGTTGGGAAGGCTGATAATCCCGCCGTTCACAAAGTATGTTCCGCATAATAAGTTCCAACATTGTTTGGACTTGTTAAATATTACGAGTTGTTAAGTTGTCCCATGGTTGGGGATGAATCTAGGTATGGGTGGTTGCTTGTACGTCTGTGCATTATTTAGAATGCGTCTGAAGATACATTTATTTGATTTGTGAGAGGATTCAAGTCAAGGTGGAGATTTGGTGATTTATGCTTTGAATCTGGGTTTCTGCTGAAGTTTGGGCATACTGAACAGTCGCGGCCGCGACATGAGGTGACACGACCACAAAAAATTGTGGCTAGAAAAGAGTCTGGTTCTGTGGACTGAACGCGGTCGCATCAGGAGGCCGAACGCGGTCGTATCAGGAGGCCGAACGCGACAACGACATACCTGAACGCGGTTATGACGTTTTGTGCTTAGTTAAGGCGTTCGGAGGCTGGGCTCGGAATGCAGTCACGACACTGTTCATGCGGCCGCGTCCATTAGCGTGGAGGTTAAGTTTCGGCCTATTTTGAGGCCCAACTAATTAGAGAATATATCTATCAATCCTAATTAGTATTAGGGCTAATTTGAATATATCTATCAGTTCTAAATTTAAGCATCTGAAAAAAGCTTTCCTCTCTTCTGCCCGCGGATGTGAAACATGTCGTGTATGCATGCATTTAGGTCTATTTACGTATGTATATTGTAACATTTGCATGTATAAATGGTCGAGAATCGTTCATATTTGATATATTGGACCATTTAACGTGTATTGACTTGTTTTGTAGTGTTTTCGTGGTTTTCAGGCTAAAATGAAGATTTTGTGAGGTTACACGAAGAAACGAGTCGAAGAAAGGACAAGATGGGCCATATTGGGCCAAAAGCAAGGCCCAAAATGTTGAAGAGGCAACGCCGCCGCGTCAAAAAGGTCATCAAAGAAGAAATCCAGAATGTTTGATGTGACCGTGCCAAGAGGTAATACGGTCACACCAAAAGTGGACTAGCTCAAGAAGTGTTCAGCAGTAGGCTGGGCACGGTCGCGCTAGAAGTCTTCCCTAAAGTTAATCTAGATTTTGATGAGATTTTTATCCTAATCTCTTAAGGATCTCGACCCCAACTTATAAATAGAGGCCAAGCTCGAGTTTTCAAGGATAATCCAACATAAGATCATAATTCTCATAATTTTACATTGGAGTAGAAGACGTGAGAGCGAGAAGATGAAGATCGATGAGCCGAACAATCGGGTTTATTTATTTCTTGTTTAGTCTTATTTTCTTTACAATGTATTCATTGAATTATTGTATTGAATTGATACTAGGCATGAGTAGCTAACTACTCGTGTCCTAGGGTTAGAGCGTAGGGTTTTATGATGACATTGAAGTAAGCTTTGATTTATAGACTCCAATTTTGGCTATCTATCTATATGTTCATTTTCATCTTATAACTAAGTATAATTTGATCACTTAGGCTTAGTTTACCTGTTTAACAATTCCGCTTCGAGAGAAGGGAGTTGTTAATAGATGTACAACATATAGCGTAGTCGTCTATGACTGTGTAGGCAAAGGTTAAGGGCCTTTTAGGAGTTGTTAGGATCAATTGACTCGAGAGAGTGATTATTCTAATCAATCCACGACTTAGTCACTTCAAGAGAAGGGCTAAGTTATTTAAGTGTCGTCTAATAGATAGTGAATTTGCTTTAAAAGTCTATAAGATGGAGGTTAATCATTATTAGAGTAATTCCTGAAATCAATATCTTAGGATACATTCTCGTTGATTGGAAATCATCATTTGTTAATTAATTTGGTTTATTAGTACATGCAATCTAGTTTAATAAAATCATTCACCAATTCCAGTGTCTAGTGGGTAATCCTACATAATTAGAGTATCAAATTACGTGAATCTATTCTCTGTGGATCGACCTTGGCTTCTGCTATATACTTCTACACCCATATACTTGAGGTATTTAAGGTTAGAATTAGAGTCTGTCAAGTTTTTGGCACTGTTTCCGGGGAATAGATATAGCGTCTTACTTTTTATCCTGAGTAATAGGAGGATACTTAACTAGATTTTATTTTTCTGCAATTTAATTTTTTTTTATTTAATTTTCGTATTATGTGGTATTTCGTTTTGTTGGTGTTTCAATTTTCATATGCAAACTAGGTCAAAAGGGAAAGAACAACTTATTCCTTTCGATCCCGAGATTGAGGCGACTGCCCGCAGACACCGAACGAGAAGAAATCACACAGCTGAGATGGATAATGATTTAGAATCTGAACCAAGAGGAAGCATTGAATCAGGTATTGGGGGCTTTAGCCAATCTGGATGACAATCACTAATCTGCAGCAGCACTAGCCACCACAGCAACGGAGACAACTCAAATTATGCACGATGACACAGACGAGAACATCACACCCATAAGTGATTGTCTTCATCTCGTGCCGAATCAACCAGTTTGAGGAGTGCAACCACCATCGTTGAATTCTAATAGCTTCGAATTGAAGCCTACTTTGATTAATATTGTCCAACAAAACCAGTTTGGTGGGAACGCACTAGAAGACCCGAACGTGCATCTAAACAAGTTTCGCAGGTTGGCTAAAACCATAAAAATGAATCATGTGAGCAAGTAAAGATGAGGTTGTTCTCATTCTCACTGAAAGACAAAGCATTATAGTGGTATAACTCATTAGATGATGTTACAGAATGGGAAGACTTGAGCACAAGATTCCTTCTGAAGTACGTTCCACCGAGCAAGATGCTAGATCTACAGAACAAAATCTATCAATTCAAGAAGATGGATCAAGAACCATTTGGTGTGCAAGTTTTATAATGGTTTGCTTGCTTCAGCATGAGATCATGTAGATGTTGCTGCAAGAGGCAGTTTAATGGAGAAGAATGTGAAGACTGCATTCTTGATTTTGGATGCAATAGCCAGAATTAGTTATCAGTGGCCTAATGAACGAAATCAGTCAAGAAGAGTGACTAGTGTTGTTGAAGCAAAGCCCATTAAGAATGAGTCGATTGAAGCTCTTACATCTCAGTTGACCGCTCTGGCGAATCAAGTAAGTTTGCTAACTACTCTGAAGTTAGCACATCAAAATGATACTTCAGCACAACAGTTAGTGAGCCAAAAAGAGGTTGAAGATGTTAATTTTGTAAACCAGTGGAATTCAACAACTTCTAGAATAATCAGCTAAGGTACAATCAGTACCCACTTAACCAGAATCACCAAAACTTCCTTATGGCAATACGAAGAATTCACTAATCTGCCACCCGAATTCGGTGTCACGAATGGTATGATTCATGATGGTAAGAAACCAACAAAAGAGGAGATAATGTAGTCACAGTTCACCAAGTATGATGAAAAATTAGCTCAACTGGAAAGAAAAATTAGCTCAACTGGAAAGAAAGATGGATGGAAAATTTATCTGAACAAGAACATGACAAGACAGGGAGAAGACATCAAGAGACTTGAGAGTAGTATTACTGAAATTTCTACTAATATGAGTCAATTGATAAAGATTGTTGGGACCCAGCATAAGCAAGGGCAATACCCGAGTGATACAATGATGAATCCGAGAGAGCATTGTCAAGCTATTCAATTAAGAAGTGGCACTTAGTATGAGGGTCCAAAGCTGCCAGCTGATATACCAGAATATGTCCCTCCAATTCCATTCCCACATGTCCTTTAGGAAGAAAAAGATAGATGAGCAGTTCGCAAAATTTTTGTATGTGCTGAAGAAGATCCAAATCAACATTCCCTTTGTTGAGGCACTACAACAGATTTATGATTATGCGAAGTTCTTAAAGGAGGTAATTGCAAAGAAGAGAAAGTGGGAAGAGTACGAGACGGTGAATCTGACAGGAGAGTGGAATGCAGTGATCCAAAGGAAGGTACCATTAAGAGGCAAAGATCTAGGTAGTTTTACTCTTGAATGCATAATAGGTAATTTAACCTTTGATAAAGCACTGATTGATCTAGGAGCTAGTATCAACTTAATGCCTCTGTCTATATTTGAAAAATTAGGAATAGGAACTAGGAAACCCATTATAATAACCCTACAAATGGCTGATTGCTTTATGAGTTGGCCACGGGGTATTGTAGAGGACATTTTATTAAAAGTTGGTAAATTCATAATCCTTGCTAATTTTGTAGTCCTAGATATGATAGAAGACAAGGAAGTCCCCTTGATCTTAGGTCGTCAGTTTCTAACAACAGGTAAGGCACTAATAGATGTTCAAAAAGGGGAACTTACTTTAAGGGTAAATGAGGAGAATGTTACATTTTTCATATATAAAGCTCTCCAACAACATGATAGTGAGGAAGTAAATCAAATTGCAACATAGTAGCTCTACACAGTCTTTAGATGCCACATTATATAAGAAACTAACATCACCTAGTGATTGTGATTCCCTTGAAGTTTATTTTACTGATTCTGTTTTTAATATTGATCACTATGACTCTGGTAACTTTGATCTTGTAGAAAGTGTTAGTGCTTTGAATATTCTGCAGGAAGCTCCAAAAGAAAGCTCAAACCAAGAGGGCATAAGTAAGAAAGTTGTGGAGGAAGTACCAGAAGGGGGTGAAGGATGCCCAGACCTTAAGCCCTTACCAAATCATCTACGGTATGAGTTTCTTGATAACAAAAGAAGATATCTCATAATAATCTCTTCATCTTTAACTGGGTCTGAAATTGAGAAATTACTGCGAGTTATGAGAAAGTATAAATCTGCGATAGGTTGGTCGATTGCTGACTTGAAGTGAATTAGTCCCACGATATGCATGTATAAAATCTTAATGGAGGATGAGTATAAACCTTCAGTTCAGAATCAAGGTAGGCTTAATCCCATGATGCAGGAAGTTGTTAGGAAAAAAATCCTTAAATGGTTGGATGTCGGAATAATCTTTCCAATTTGGGATAATAAGTGGGCAAGTCCGACCCAAGTAGTCCCTAAGAAAGGGGGGATGACAATAGTAAAGAGTGATCTAGATGAGTTAATTGCTACTAGGTTAATTACGGGATGGCGAGTGTGTATTGATTATAGGAAACTGAATGCAGCTACCCGTAAGGACCATATTCCCCTTCACTTATTAGATCAAATGCTTGATAGGTTAGCATGGTATGATTTCTACTGTTTCCTTGATGGTTATTCGGACTACAATCAGATTATGATTGCTCCGGAGGACCAAGAAAAGTCAGCTTTTGTGTGGCCTTATGACGTCTTTGCGTTTCATAGAATGTCGTTTGGGCTTTGTAATGCACCTGCTACTTTTCAGCGTTGCATGATGGCGATATTTAGGGGTTTGATAGAGAATATAATGGACGTCTTTATGGATGACTTTTCTATCTTTGGGTCGTCTTTTGATCATTGCTTAGATAACTTAGCTCAAGTTTTGCAAAAGTGTGAAGACACCAATTTAGTCTTAAATTGGAAAAAATGTTATTTCATGGTCAGGAATGGCATAGTTCTTGGTCATAAGATTTCGTCTGTTGGGCTAGAAGTAGATAAAGTTAAGGTAATTGCCATAGAGAAATTGTCACCTTCAAAGAATAGAAAAGGGATTAGAAGTTTTCTAGGACATGCGAGATTCTATAGAAGTGACAGTTAAGATTGTAATCCCTTTTGAAAGGGTGATTTGAGAAATCAAAATTCAAATCCACGCCTCTACCCTGTGATATTCTCCGTGAGATACTCCTCCGTCTACTGGCCGATTCTCTGTTACGCTTCCGATATGTTTGGCGCTACATCATCCATGATCCTTCCTTTGTTAAATGACACGCAAATAGTCATGACCACCCTTGTTATCAGAGACTACAAAGGTGGTTGCCTTTCCTCTCTCTTTGGAATCCCTTGACGATACAATTGATGTACTCCTATCAAGCAATTGAATGTATTCGCTGCCTACATTCTCTTGCAATAGTCTTTTTCTGATTTTGGACTATGACATTTCAAAGAATTGGGTTGTCTGGAACCCTTTAACGCGAGATTTCCACACGCTTCCGCTATAAGCATGACTGGTTAATGAGTTGGTGCCTGGGTTACAATGATGCGACTAATGACTACAAAGTTGTTAGGATAGATAGATTGAAACAACAACGTGAAGGAGTAGTATTATTCAGAACCCTTGTTTACAGTCTCAAGTTAGGTTTTTGGAGAATGATCAAGGACTGTCCCTTTCCTTGTGATATGTACTGTGGTATGGGGATTTTCCTGAGTGGTGCACTGCACTGAGATAATCGTGCTCGATCTTCGTACTGAAGATTACAGAAAGCTCCAACGCCCTACCATATCGGGCCAACCTATAGATGAATATTTTGACGTAGCTGCTATTTACGAAAATACAAATAGCTTTCATGAGAGATTACGGAGTAGAAACATCGTGACAAGGTTGTTTTCGGTTGATTCTTGGTTAAGGGGTGTGAAGCCTGTAGCTTACCTAAAGAGGAGTGTTGGTTTTAATCACCAAATCAGCACCCAATGTATATCACAAGAACACTCCAACTACTGCTAGTTTCCAATCAACAAGCAAGATGAGAAAGATATGAAATCAGAAAGAAAAGAAAACAGAGTGTTTACGTGGTTCGGATTCAATGAGAATCCTACATCCACGGCATCAAAATCCCCACACCTTTATTGATTCCAAGGAGAAACAATTACAAGAGATTATCACAAAAGATCACACCAGAAAAACGGCAAAATACAATGCACTCTTCTCTCTTTTGTATCTCACTCTCTTCTTTATCCTCTCTTTGTCAAACTCAAGGTTATGAGTCTCTTGATTCACGGTTTCCTACTTATAATCAAGCAACCGCCCTTCTCCTAACCAATCAAGACCCTCTCCATCCGTCGCTCTCTTCCAACCAGTTATAACAGAAACAGAAAACGGTTATTGCAATTCTCGGCCCATGCAAACCGTTAATGAACCGAACAGATACATACAAACTCGGCCAGAACAGGTTTGAAATCTGTAACGCAATTCGGTCAGTTATAGGCCGAACAATACCTGACCTTCTCCTACTTGTGTTAAACTTGACTTGAGTGATCCCTGTGATCTCTAAGTTGAATTCAATCAGATTAAACATTCTTTTAGCTGATACTTAACCATCTTAAGTAGCTTCCAATGATGATTTGAGCTTAATACTTCACAATCCTCCACCTTGAGCTCCAAACCATCATTCCCAAGCCTATCACTGACTTGTCTCAGCTGACTTCTTCTGATCTTGTTCCTCAACATAACTCCTCATATTGATAAGATCCAAGCACAATTGAAACTTTGTCACTGGAAGAGATTTAGTAAAACAATCTGCAGGGTTTACATCAGTAGAGATTTTCTTCACATGTATCAATCCTTTACTCACTAAATCTCTTACATAATGTAATCTGACATCAATGTGTTTTGTCTTCTCATGATAACTCTGATGTTTGGCTAGATGCATAGCACTTTGACTATCACAGCAGACAGTTACTTGATGTTGTAACAAGCCAAACTCTTTCACAATTCCCTTTAACCATACTGCTTCTTTAATTGCATCTGTTAGAGCTACATACTCTGACTCAGTTGTTGACAGAGCTACTACAGACTGATGGTAAGCTTTCCAGCTGATAGCCGTTCCAAATAGGGTGAACACATACCCAGTAATTGACTTCCTGGTATCTATGTTAGCAGCATAATCAGCATCAACATATCCTATTAATGCTTTGTCCAAGCCGTCTTGCTTCTGGAACATCAAACCCTTCTCAGTTGTACCTCTTACATACCTCAGTACCCACTTCATTGCCTCCCAGTGTTGTGCTCCTGGATTCCCCATATATTTGCTTACAAGGCTCATGGCATGAGCAAGATCTGGTCTGCAACAAACCATGGTATACATCACACTGCCCACTGCACTTGCATATGGCACTCTTTTCATATATTCTTCTTCCTGATTTGACTTAGGACATTGTTCAAGAGATAATCTGATATGTTGTCCCAGGGGTGTAGAAACTATCTTGCTCTGATGCATATTATATATTTGCAAGACTTTAACCAAGTAGTCTTGTTGTGACAAAAACACTTCATTTCTACTCCTGTTCCTTAGAATATCCATTCCTAAGATTTTCCTTGCCTCTCCAAGATCCTTCATTTCAAATTCAGTCTTCAGTAAATTCTTCACTTCAAGAATACCAGCTTGTGTCTCACAAGCAATCAACATGTCATCCACATAAAGAAGTAAAAACACCCTTGATGACTGTGAGTTTGTTTTGAGATATACACAACTGTCATACTTGCTTCTCTTGAAACCAATTCTCAGCATAAACTCATCAAACCTCATGTACCATTTTCTGGGACTCTGTTTGAGTCCATATAAGGACCTTTTCAACAGACAGGCCTTCTTGTCTGGTTCTGGGACTTGTACTCCTTCTGGAATTTTCATGTAGATTTCTTCTTCAAGCTTCCCATGAAGAAAAGTTGTAGTCACATCCATCTGGTGCAGATTAAGATTATACTGAGCCACCAAGGCAAGTAAAATTCTTATAGAGCAGTGCTTTACCACAGGTGAGAATATTTCTGTATAATCTATCCCTTCTTTCTGTGTGAACCCTTTTGCAACTAACCTAGCCTTGTATCTGATCTTTGCTGGTTTAGAGGACTCTATCTTCTTCTTAAAGATCCATTTGCATCCCACAAGTTTCTGTAGTTTTGGTTTATTGACCACTTCCCAGGTGGAGTTCTTTTCCAAGGATAACAGCTCCTCTTGTATTGCCACTGTCCACTTATCACTCTCTGAACTCTCCATTGCTTCTTGGTATGATTCTGGTTCAGAGCTTTCAACCTCTAGAGCAGTATATAGAGCATAAGACACAATATCAGCTTGTCCATATCTTTGAGGTGCATGTATTTGCCTTTTCTGTCTATCCCTCACTAACTGGTATGATCTTATGGTATCAGCTTCTGCATTCTCTAGAGTGTCCTCTGCTGTATTTGAATCAGACTCCTGTTGTGATTTGGAATTGTCAAGCTCCACCTCAAGCTGAGCTTGGTAGAGATTTGAACTGTTGCTCTCTCTGCTGTTCTCCTTCAAAAGTGGCATCTTTGATTCTTCAAATATGACATCCCTGCTAATCAAACACTTTTGATTCCCTGGTTCAATACACCATAGTCTAAACCCTTTAACTCCTTTGGGATATCCCAGAAAGATACACTTTAGAGCTCTTGGCTCTAACTTGTCTTGCTTTGTGTGTGCATAGGCTAAGCAACCAAACACCTTCAATTCAGAATAGTTAGCTGGATGACCACTCCACATTTCTTCAGGGGTTTTAAAGGACAAGGCAGTGGAAGGAGATCTGTTTATTAGGTAGGCAGCAGTTGTGACAGCTTCCCCCCAAAAACTTTTACTTAAGCCAGCACTGATCATCATACACCTTACTCTTTCTAGGAGAGTTCTGTTCATTCTTTCCACCAAACCATTTTGCTGAGGAGTACCTGCAACCGTTTTATGTCTCTTGATACCCTTTCCCTTGCAAAACTCATTGAACTCTTCAGAAACAAACTCTAGACCATTGTCTGTTCTAAGGTGTTTTATTTGTCTTCCAGTCTGATTTTCAACCTCAATGGCCCAGTCTTTGAACTTCTGTAGTGTGTCACCTTTGGCTTTCAGAATGTATACCCAGACTTTCCTTGAGTAGTCATCTATGATTGACAGAAAGTATCTTCCTCCACTGATTGTTTGCACCTTGGATGGGCCCCAAAGATCAGCATGTATGTAGTCTAGCTTGTCATTTGTTGTGTGTTCTGATTTATTGAATTTCAGTCTCTTTGCTTTACCATATACACAAGATTCACATAAGTCCATGTGGGTGATTTTATCACCACACAGCAAGTTCTGTTTACTCAGCTCTTCCAGACCCTTTTCACTTATGTGAGCTAGTCTTTTATGCCAAAGGAGGGTGTTATCTCTTTCTTTTGTCATGGAAACTTCTCCCAGAACTGTATTTCCTTGAAGGAAGTATAGTTCATTTCTCTTGACTGCTTTGATCACTTCCAAGGACCCCTTTGACACTGTTAGAACACCACCTTCAGATTGAAACTTATATCCTAATGAATCTAACATTCCAAGAGATATAAGATTCCTCTTTAGTTGAGGTACAAACCTCACATTTTCTAAAATTCTAACAGCTCCATCAAACATTTTAATCATAACTGATCCAATCCCTTTTACCCTGCATTCAACATCATTACCTAACAGCACAGATCCTCCATCTATATACTTTATAGTTTTGAACCAATTTTTAATAGGACAGATGTGAAATGAGCAACCTGAGTCTAACACCCATTCAGAGGATACAGGGTTTGAGGAGATAGTTAATACCTCGGCATAATCTGTATCATCTTTGGCTTCAGTCATGTCTGCAATAGGTTTGGTCGGTTGATATTTCTGATGTTGATTCTGAGGTTTCTTGGGTTGATTCTTTGCCTTAGTGGGACAATCTTTTGCCAGGTGTCCCACATTATGACACTTGAAACATTTTCTGGTTTCCTTATCCATGTCCTGAGATTGATCCCCTTTCTTCCAGTTCTGTTTGTTCTTTTGATGAGCTGGTTTCTTGTGGTATGCTTTCTTGATAATCAGTCCTTCAACTTGCCTTTCACTCTGATGATATCAGCTCCTTTCTGCAACTCCTTGGATCTAAGAGCTCCTTCGACCTCCAACATGGATAGCTTTGTTTTACATCCAAATAGCAAAGCATCCTTCAGATTTTCATATGATTTGGGCAATGAATTTAACAGGATCAATGCCTTGTCTTCATCATCCATATTGACCTCAATATTTTCCAAATCATCAAGTATCTTCTTGTATTCATCGATCTGATCTGTGATTGACTTTTCTTCAAACATCTTGTAGGCAAATAACTTCTGTTTCATGAATAGTCTATTTGCTACAGATTTTACCATATACACTTGATCCAACTTTTCCCACACACGTTTTGCAGTGGTTTCTTTGGATACTTCCCTTAAAGCCTTATCTCCAAGGCTTAAGATGATGGTACTGTGTGCTCTTTCCAGCAAGGATTGCTTCTCTTCCGCTTTCATTGCAATAGGGAGGTCATCTTCTCCCTTAAGAGCAACTGCTAGACCTTGCTGCACCATGAGAGCCTTCATCTTTACTTTCCACAATCCAAAATCTGAATTCCCGTTGAATTTCTCCACGTCAAACCGAGCAGTAGTCATGGCGTTCCCACAGACGGCGCCACTTGTTGGTTTTAATCACCAAATAAGCACACAATGTATATCACAAGAACACTCCAACTACTGCTAGTTTCCAATCAACAAGCAAGATGAGAAAGATATGAAATCAGAAAGAAAAGAAAACAGAGTGTTTACGTGGTTCGGATTCAATGAGAATCCTACATCCACGGCATCAAAATCCCCACACCTTTATTGATTCCAAGGAGAAACAATTACAAGAGATTATCACAAAAGATCACACCAGAAAAACGGCAAAATACAATGCACTCTTCTCTCTTTTGTATCTCACTCTCTTCTTTCTCCTCTCTTTGTCAAACTCAAGGTTATGAGTCTCTTGATTCACGGTTTCCTACTTATAATCAAGCAACCGCCCTTCTCCTAACCAATCAAGACCCTCTCCATCCGTCACTCTCTTCCAATCAGTTATAACAGAAACAGAAAACGGTTATTGCAATTCTCGGCCCATGCAAACCGTTAATGAACCGAACAGATACATACAAACTCGGCTAGAACAGGTTTGAAATCTGTAACGCAATTCGGTCAGTTATAGGCCGAACAATACCTGACCTTCTCCTACTTGTGTTAAACTTGACTTGAGTGATCCCTGTGATCTCTAAGTTGAATTCAATCAGATTAAATATTTTTTTAGCTGATACTTAACCATCTTAAGTAGCTTCCAATGATGATTTGAGCTTAATACTTCACAAGGAGAAACATGGTTCTTCTGCAGGAGTCTGATGAGAATTTATTTTGGCTTGATCTTCAGAGTAATTCAGTGAAGAAGATTATTATTGACGACATTTGTAAAGTTTCCTCCATGCAATCTTATCCAGGGAGTCTTTTTCGACTTGATAATAGTGCGGCTAAAATAACGGCAGGATTAAAGAGGAAGAAGGCTCGTACCTGCAGGTAAAATTATTACTGCTAGCAAAGCTTCTTAATTAATTTTACGAGGAGTTTGGGATCTTGTATGATTTAATTTCTTACTTGTTATTTATTTCCAATATGAAATAATTATTGGTTAGCAACTTGGATGCGTTTGAGATGAATACTTGCATTTCGAATCACTCAATTTTGATGCAACCTTAAAATACTTTTCCAAAAACTAGGTTGTAAAATGATAGATTGCCACGAATTGCAGCTTGACGTTCCACATAAAAAGTTGTCGCCTTAGGGCCCTATCCAGATTACCGGATTACATTAGTATATTAAAAACAATGTTTGGACAAAAAAAAAACCTTAAAATTTTATAACGGGCAAGTTATATGTGGAATTCCGACAAAAATGATTGAAAAATAAGTTTGGTGGTGTATATGCCAAAACACTTATAATTTATATGTATGAGTGCCACAAAAAAAAAGTTCAATAATTTATGTGCAAAGACGCTAATAGTTTGATATGATTGTTATAATTAACCCTAAGGCCATAATTGGGCTAGGATGGTGGAGTCAGGATTGGGCATGGCCCATCCTCGACCCATTTCCCTGCAGCCCGATGTGGCCCATTGCCCACATCCAACCCCCCTATAAAGTAACCTCTCACATCACTCCCCAAATCCTAGCCTGCAAAAATTCTTTTTAGGGGTCATTTCCCATTCTCTCTCCACTTTCTGATAACACGCTAGAGAGAAAAGGGTCATTTCCCCTTCTCTCTCCACTCCACTGATAATCCACCATCTCTCTTTCTCAACGACTGTTCAGTTTTGACTGTACAGTTTTTTACTCCTCTCTCTTTCTCAACTGCTTTGTCTAAATTATCTCCGTCTAATTAGACGTCTATTTACGGCCCCTACCTACTGACTATGTTTTATTTACTTCTTGGTGAACTTATTGCTTTCACAGAAGCTTTTTGCAGGTGAATATATTCTTGTTTAGGTTGAAGATGCGTAAATGAGATGATTCCCCGCTGGTCTTTGCTGTTCTTGATTTGATAACACAAATCTGTAGCTTCTGCATCTTAGATTTTTCAAGATTTTGTAGCTTACTTGAGATCTGTGTTAGGGCTTGTATCTTATATGCTTGCTGTCTGAGTTTTGGTGTATAAATAGGTGCAAGATCTGTATAGAAATGGTTCATAAATCTCTCACATCTCACACACGCAACACATGCAAAATTTGTGGGTTTAGTTCTTGGGTAGATCTGCCATCGAAAGGTAAGAGGAAGCGTGGACAGAGATCGGGTTCAGTGGAATCCGCTCAAAGTTCTGTTGCTCAAACCCCCAATCGCCGAAAGGTACTTCAGTGCGTGTATTTAGTGTTTTGGCTGCGTCTTTCCTTTCTATGTTTTGGTTATGTTTGATTTTCTGTGTTTGAGTTTGCTGGTAATATAGTTGTTGATGTTCCTGTGCTATTGAGTTCTGCTAATCTCTGTGAATTTGGTGCCGGTTTTATGAAATTCTTGAATCTTAACTACACCAGTATAAGAAAAATTGAAATATTAGTAAAAAAAAAAAAGTAAGAAATCACTCTTCGAAGCTGGAATCTGGAAATTTGTCGAAATATGGATTAGTTGTTGGAAAAAAAAGGAATTAATAAGAAAAACCTAGTAAATAAAATAGAAATTTCAAGGGCTGATGTTTTGGAATTTTTATCCCTTGATCATCGACTTTTTTGACAAAACAAATTTTTCGTGTAGGCTACTGGTTTGGTTTGATAGTATGCCACCTAACACATATTATATATGATGGGTTATGTAATTTTCAAATGAAGTTTACAATGGAAAGTTTGTCTTTGTTATACTTCTGTTTTTCGAACCCAATATTATGTTATGTGTGAGTGTTGACATGATGTTGTTAACTTGGGTGATGATTTTTTTTATTGAGAAATTGTTGTTTTAACTCGTGCACAAATTTATTTTTCCGGAGACGTTTTTAACACCTAGGTTGGGTGTTTGTGCTTAAATTGTGCCTATCCCAGCCCACTTATGGCCTTAATACCAAAAAAATTATGTTAGGTATCATGTGTAGAAGCTACTTATGTTAATCATGTTTATATAGATGTCTCGGTAATGTTTGGGGTTCTTCTACTACAAAGTAGAGGAGTAAGTCATTCCCCTTTTATCGAGTATAGGGCACGTTTTTAGTGAGTTTTAGGGTATTTCTCGGATCTTAGATTCCAGCGGGGCATATCTCCATTTCCATGTCAATAGACCGCCAAAGCAAGCATTATTTTTGTATGTAATTTTGTTGTTTCGTATGTGGACATACTTGGTCTTATGATTTATATGACGTATTGCATGCGTGTAATGTCCGAGTCAGTCTGTTTGTGATGTTTGGTTAAGTCTCGTATAATGCTTGCGTACGGTGTTGACAAACAAAAAAGGGCGGTTCAATGACTTTGTCTAGCCAATTAATGGCTCAGCATTTTAGTTGAATGAGTCTACATTTTCGTTCTTATGTCAAACATACCCTGTCTTGTTTTGAGGATTTGTTATTAGAAGAGCTATGAGGATGGTGAATTATATTTCATTTTGTGAACATGTAATTTCTTTGAACGTTTTAATGGAATTTTAAGTACAATACCGCGTTACGCTTTATGATCTATTTTTCAACGTTTATCTCGTAAGTATATTAAAACAAAGTAATATTCTAGATTCATTTGTCAATAATGTGAATTATTTAAAACCTAAATTGCAATGTTTTTTGATAAACCGAAAAATTATCAGAATACTCATAAAATGAAAATATTCAGTTAATTTCCAAGCCAGCCGATTTGATTTAGAAAAAATATTAACCATCTTGTAATTAATATTAAATACCCAGTTTACCATTTTCATGTAAATACCCAATTAAATTGAAGCAACACCTATTAACTACCTCATTCATCAAAGCATATGCAAGTGCAATTACTTGCCATATAAAAGAATAACAAGTACAGGCAATACTCTGTATTGCCATATAAAACCTTATTTGTAATTGTCAAGTAGAGTAACGTGTTTCTGGAAAAATAATTTTTCTAATTAATTATAACCAGTGTGCGATATAATTAGAAGTAGAGTTGTAGAATAATATAATAACATGTATTAACATATAACCTGTTTTCAACATGTCTTTTGGATGCAACTAAAATATTCAAATTTTGCAAATTTATAAGACGTGTTTTATGTACCAATAATTTAGTACAATCGTTTCCTGTCGTAGTAGTCTATACTTAATAGAATCGAATTATCGCGAATATTATAGTTACTAATTATGTGAATTATTATAAACTATACTTAGATGCCACGTGGTAACACCCCGTACGAGAAGGTCACCTGGTCCAAGGAAAATGAAGCTAATTTCATCCACCTATGCCACTTGGAGTACCTGAACGACCAGTTACTGTCTCTAACCTTTTCTAACCCTACTCTCGGCCAAATTTGCCTCAAACTCAATGCTATGGCGCAAGATCGCACTGTTTTCACTATTGATCACTGCAAGATAAAATGGAAAAACTTGAAAAAGTCATGGAAGCTTCTTTACGATCTGCGTTACAAAAGAAGCTCAGGACTAGGGTAGGACGAGTCAATAGGCACGGTCTTTGGCCCGGATGACGTTATGGAGCAGATATACTTGGTATTGAACCAAAAAACTTCGAAAGTCTTTAGTTTCTTAATAAAAATTCAATCGTCTTTATAGTCATCTCATAAATCAACCTTACCCTTATAGGAGCACCGTGACAATCGTGCTATCATCCGGAAAGGAATTCCGCATTTTAACTACTGCACGGATCTACTCGGAAAGAATACTGCCCAAGGAGGTGTTGCTCGCTCGTCTGGAGCCGGGCTAGAGGAGACTGAGGACGACGACACCGACGCCGATAATGGAGAACAGAGTGCTGAGACCGAGCCGAACCCAGAGACGGTAGGCCAAGGTGGGGTCGGTGTGTCACGCATCCCGAGCCATAGGCGTTCCACTGTGGCGGCTGACCGTGATGCTGCACTGTCTAGGGTCCTGGACAATTTTAACGGCTATCTTACTGAGCGCCGTGGACACTCGGCTGCCATGGATGCACAGTTCCTTGCCTGCTATGACCTGGTGCTGGAGATGGATGACATCCCCCCTATGCAGATGAGGCGAGCCGGGGAGATGCTGCAGTCTCAGGCAGCACGGAGGATGTTTCTTAACTTCACTCCGGCGGAGAGGCATGTCTAGGTGTCGAACCTTATTTGAGTCTTAGGGTGGTCATATCGGTTGGTTGGTGATAGTTTGATTTGGTATGGTGGGTTTCCAAACAATTATTTGTGTTATGTACTATTTGGGCGGCTACTGACCGCGGACCAATTTACTTGCGTTGCTTGATTTTCTTTTTTTAGGTTTCTTTATGTTAGTAATTTTCTAGGCATTTGGGGAGTGGGACCCCCTTAATTTATGTAACTGGATTGTATTAGTTGGGATTATCCCCAACATATTATTGTATTACGGGCTTGCGGTGGCTCGAATTTTTCCCTAATTCGTTTTCCATACTTGTGTTCTTAGAATGACTATATTATTTTTCCAATAATATATGATAAAAATTACTTGCTTGACATCATCATTAACTTATTCTATACCTCGAGTAGGATGGATGACCACGCCGGTCCTAGTAACGAAGACGAAATTGATTCGGAGGAGGAAGAAACAATTAATCGTTTTATGGTGGAAGTTGTCTTACCGATCACATCTATTAAGATAAACACTCCTCGACATACCTCTAGGCTCCCGGGAGGTGACTGGGTTGGGGAGGTAATCATGGGCCATGATGGTCGTTTCTTTGATAACATGCGCCTTACTCGTACTCATTTCGATGACCTAGTTAGCTTATTGGAAGCAAGGGGTTTGATTCATGACTGCCCGCAAACACGTGTCTCATGCTTTGAGTCATTGGCCATTTTCATGCGCACTGTAGGAATGCACCTCCGTCAACTCGATAATATGGAAAGGTTCCAGCATTCCGGGGAAACCGTCAACAGACACGTCCACCGAATTATGGATGCACTAGTGAGTCTGGCTCCCGAGTTCATATCACCCCCCAACTATGAGTACATTCACCCCCGCATCCTGAACAATAATGATTTCTTCCCTTTCTTTGAGGTATTTATCAAATCTAAAATATGAATTTATCATATAATATTTAACTTATTAGAACCTTAACCTAGCTGCGTCATGCCTTTCCTGGTGTAATACAGGGCTGTGTTGGAGCAATGGACGGGACTCTTATTCCCGCAGCGGTGCCAATACCACGTCAGAATGTATTCCGTTCTCGAAAGTCAACGACTGCTCAAAATGTTTGTGCCATTTGTGATTTTGACATGCAGTTTAACTATGTTTATGCTGGATGGGAAGGGAGTGCCAGCGATGCACACGTGCTGACTAATGCAATCCGAAGTGACGCAACACATTTCCCATGGCCTCCTGATGGTAAACTTATAAACACTTTATTATATTTCTAACAGTATTATCATCTTCATTTTCGTTTAATATTAATTGAATGCAACCGAACCCACACAAATTTGTTAGGTCATTTTTTACTTGGTCGATGCTGGGTATGCGAATTATGGACCTTTCTTAGCACCGTATCGGAACGTGCGCTACCACTTGCCAGAGTGGAATGCAGTAGGTATTACAGCCCAGACTGAGAAGGAGTTGTTCAATCATCGACACGCACGTCTTAGAAATTGTATTGAAAGGGCATTTTGTGTACTAAAAAGTCGATTCCCGATACTGCGTTATGGGATGCCAAGCTACACTCTTGCCAACCAGGTGAAGATGGTGATTGCCTGTTGTGTTATCCACAACTTCGTGCGCCGTCACACACTTCCGGACCCGCTCTTTGAAGGGGTTCATCCCCACTACCACCTGACACCCTTATTTTTTCCGCCACCACATACCCTACCCCGCAAAATGTTGAGACACAAAACGATACAAGGACTCAGATGACCGCTGCTATGTGGGCTGCCAGGAATGCTACGGACAGTGCTGGTAGGGGGGCTCGTTCATCAATGGTTGAGAGTTTCTGTCGAATCAATATCCTAATTTCATAAACTTTGTTTAATCTAGTTTGTGTATTAAGACGTTATAATTTCAATTCGGACATGTATTATTACTAGACATTTTCACGTTTTATTGATTTAATATCAAGACCAGTATGTTTAATATATTGATTGTTCTTTGTTCTTTAAAATCTGGATAATGTCCTCATTAATTATCTAATTATGACCCCTTGTTATGCATGATTATTTGTGTTGTTGTTGAAGTTGTTATTGTTGTTGTTGTTGTTGTTTTTTTTTTTTTTTATTATTATTATTATTATTATTATTATTATTATTATTATTATTATTATTATTATTATTATTATTATTATTATTATTATTATTATTATTATTATTATTATAATTATACTGTTGTTGTTGTTGTTGTTGTTGATATTTTGTTTTTTAATAAACACTACAACAAAAGAAGTCTTTTGCATAAGACTTTTTGACACCACAATTGTGGTCACTAATAATAAGTTATTTGTGTGTCACAAATCTCTCTACAAATTATTTGATACAACTTTAAGACTACTTTTAGAGACAACTAGTTGTTGCAAAAAATATTTGAGACGCATTTGAGACCACTTTTGTGGTCACAAATATATTATTTGCGACGGAGTTATTGAGACGACAATAAAGTTGTGACAAATACTCATTATTTGAGACCACTTTGCTTGAGTTGTGGCAAATACTCATTATTTGAAACCACTTTTTTGTGATCTCAAAAGACCCTTTTCCTTGTAATGAAAGAACATAGAAAAATTTAGCATAAAAAATAATTTAACGTAATCTTATCAAGATAATATAATGCAATTTAGCAATGCAATTTAGCAATGCAATTCAATTAGGTTAATTCTCTCCGAGAATTAAATAAATTTAAAAAGAAGTCAAGAGCAAAAAAAAATTGTCTATTTAATTTGAAGACATCATCATATTTTTCATACAAAATAATAAACCTCTCATATTATTTATCATAGTTCACCAATCATTTTTTTTTATCAATCAACTTCCACTTCTATCAATCAATCACAATTCCCAATACACCTTTTAATCATTTCACAGTCAACCACCCACATCACCTATCACAATATTTTAATACTAACAACCACCCTAAACCTACTGATGTGACATCTACAATACACATCCCTTAAACAAAAATACTTTTTCACTATTTAAATGGATGTACCATCCTAAGACGTGTCACAGCCGACGGGGCACATTCCACTACATCCCAGTCCAATTATGCCCTTAGCTTAATTGACAATTTTAAAAGTTCTCACTAAATTGTACTTCACTTACACACAAGTTCGTGATTGAACTATACTATAAAAACTTATATACCTAGATGATTGTCCAAAAATAAGTTAAATGTATAGATCTCCATTGACCAAACCAATGGAGTTAAATAATTGTGCTCAAATAAAATAATAGAAATATTGGCAATCAATTCGCACGTCCAGAACTTCTATTGGTTAATACCTTTTTCAAAAAATGCATTATTTTATTTGTAGTTATAAGTGGTGTCTTTTATATAAACACAAACAATAATTTTGAATCAAAGGAGTTTGTCAACTCGGACCAAAAAAAGGTTGCAAATTTTCAAGGCTCGGATACAATTTATGTGCCGGAAATATTCATTTGTATGTCAGGGTTTTGTCTTGCAAAAATCATAATTGTTACATAATTTTGATTTTTAATTTAGTCCAGTATCTTTTTAAAAAGTTCAATTTGAGGACAAAGGTGATCGCGGTCACCAATTTCATCAAAAATTGACACGTGACACGTACTTGACCAATTAGTTTGTGCATTTTCCACAAAGTAGCAGACGTGGCAATTGATTGTCCAGCTCAACAATCATGTCATTAAAATTCAAAAATTAAAAATTAAAAATTAAAAACAAGTTTAATTGATTAAATATAATACTTAGACTCTTTTTTATTTTACTTTCTTTTTTCTTTTTTTCTCCAATACAAGGAGTTGGGTTGGAGGATTTCAATAACGGTTCACTACAACAATTTCATAAATAGACAACAGTTAAAAGACAACAGTTTTTTCCAGTAATGTTGTCTATTCATGAATTAAAAACAGTTTTACCGCTATATGTTGTCTATTAGCGACAAGACACGTTAATAGAAAATAATTTTACAAAGGTTTTCGACATCTGTCGTCTATTAGCGTCGTTTTCCACAGATAGACGACACTTTTGACGAACGTTGCCCAAATATATTGTCTATTGGCAATACTTTGCTCTAATAGACAACACTATTGTCAACATTTTTGGAAAACTGTTGTTAAAAAGGCATTTTAATTTACAATATTTTTATTATGTTGTAAAACTATGTTGTGTTATTTAAAGTTTATTAAAATTATGTTCTAGATATTTTAATAAACTCTTCATTGTAATTTTATTAATTATAATATATTTGAAATAAAATAATAATTATGATTTTGTTTTATATATTGCATTTTATTTTAATAAGCTCTTCATTGGAATTATTGGGTCGGCCTGATCATCTTAATATATTATAGGGGAATAAACTGGGCCAACTAATTTAGGCCCGATTAAATTTTAGCTCGGCTCAGCCCGAAATATGGCCTTAGCCCAACGAGCTCATCCCGACAGGGCCGGGCCACCCGAATTGCCACCTCTATGGTCAAGTTATATTTTTAAATTCAATATTTATTTTACACTACAAGAAATTTGTATAATAGCCACAGATTTAGCGACAAATTTTTTTTTTTTTTTTTGTTGTAGTGAAGTACCGACAGAATTGCGATCATATATCGACAAAAAAAGAAAATTTTTTAAAATAAAATTAGTCGACGGATTGTCGACAGACTAACAGTTATTTTAACGATCGATTTTCTCTGTTGGTAATTAATAGGAAATAATGTATTGATTTTCTATACGATAAATTAACGGTCAATCTAATAACTTCTTTTTTTAAAATATACCGACAAATATGATAGTCGCTAAGTACCGACAAAATTTCAGTTGCTACTGCATATAAGGAGAAAATAGCCCCACACTTTGATTAAAAAATGTCTTAATCATGAATCTTATTATTTAAGACTTAAAAAAAAAAAAGACGGAATCAGTATATTAATTAAAAAGGAAATAAAAAAAAAAAAAAAAACCTAGCTAATTCACTCACCTCTCGCACCGTCGCTCACATTGCGCTCCGCCGCTCATCGTCGCATTCCTCTCCCACATGCCACCGATCTTGACCGATCTCATTGTTTCCTATCTCCATGATCTCCAACTCCTATCTCCGATGTGCTTCCGCTGAACCCTATTAAGAATTTCGACGACAAAATTGTCAAAACAATGGGTTTTAAGTCTGTTAAGAAGTTCGTCAAGAGAGACGGTGACGGGTTTCTATGCTGAGGAGATTCCTAGAACCGATAGTTATGCAAGGTATGAAGCTCGATCACATTTAACTCAGTAACATGAACTATTTTGGAACAAGACCTTTTCTTAACAAAATAATAATTATTTTATGGGACTGATGTAGAATTTATTTCCTAATCAGGCTACAACAGGGGGAAAAAAGGTGATATAATGGTCTTATATCACAAAAGGCATTAACTTATCATATGCGCAAATCAATTGAAAATAAATTCTAGGATACGGCCCAAATCAACAGAAATTGAATAATCATATATTCGCATGTTCTTTTATTAAAACGACTTCGTCTCAACCTCTCTCTTCCACATATACTCGCCCAGATTAAATTATCTTCCGCAGATATATGCCCAAATCGAATCCTCTTCTTTTTTGTGCTGGTAGTCAATGGATCTGTCCCGCGTTACGATTGAACCTTAATATCACGTGGATCACTCTGAAGCAATTAATAGATAAGTTTTGTTGTCGAAATTTTAAAATTTTCATTTTCCTCTTGATAGAAAGTGGTGTCTTCTATTAAAGGAAGAAGAAGAACAAAGTAAGGCCGGGTAATGTTCTAATCTTAATTGTTGCTTTTAAACTCATGAAACTCAAAAGTACAAAAGTTATGATGTTTAGTTTTATCAGTTATTCATGTTTACTGGTGTGTTGCAACATAGAGATTTGAGGGTGTATTGCACATTGTTATCATGGTATTCCTTATAGGAGATGATGTGATGATCATCCACTACCCACCATCTTTAAATTTGTGTGATTTTGTCCTTATAAGTTAGATTAAGTTATATCTTTTTATTATTAGGATTATCACGCACCTGATTGGAACTGATTGTTGGTTTGTATGTATTAAAATTTGTCCATTGTTTTCTATCTTCGCCTGGCCAACATATTACTTTATATACTATTAAGGTTTTCACTGCCTGTATTATCATAATCAATTTAGTTATTCGGGACTTTGTAATCAAGTTTATTTGCTCAAAGGTTGTAGGTTACTTCACCAAAATCATCATATAAACAAAGTATACGAAAGCTCTTGTCTAAATGATTTTTTTTTTTCCGAACCCCAAAACTATGGAAAAATGATACTTTTAACTTGCTGCACTCTTCCCATATTTTTATGGATAGTTCTACTGATCTAATACCATCATATGTAAGAACTACATGTGAAAATGATAATACGAGGGGCAGATTTTAGCTTTCTATGCATAGGTTGATATAGCATAATACTTGCCTCCACATGTATAGTTTTATTGCGACAAAAAAAAAAAAAAAAGGAAGATTTGTGGAATTCGCATATTGGCATAACAAAATGTCACACACCTGATTATAATTGATTGTTAATTTTTGTCTATTATAATTTATCCATTTTCTTCTATCTTTCTCTGTTTTTTCTTTTAATGTACTCCATCCAGATTAATATACTCCACCCGGTTTAATAAATATGTATTATAATTTGTCCATTTTTCCGTTTCTCTTTATATTAAATAATCAATTTGATATATTGTTTTTGTCCACTTTTTGGTTTTTTTAGATTTGGTGCATTGGTGAAGAAGTTGAAGGACGATAAAGTTCTGATCTTTAGCATTTCAGAGTAAAGAATGAGTGAAGTTTGAAAATAAAATTTATTTTTTTTTTATGTTTCTTTCGTTGAGCGATTTTTACTATCATGTTGAGATGTATGTTCTATAAGATTTTATTTATTTCAGATGTTTGTGTTGGATGTTTTGAACTTCTTTAGCATGCTAAATAATTTCATTCTACTTAATATTTTTGTTTATTGATTTATTCTTTTCCTTTTTGCATTGTTTAGTTTAATGCATATACAATTTTTAAAAAGTAAAACAATATTGTGTCACTAAACTTTCACTATGAGTCTAGATATCACCACAAGATCCATTTAGTGACATTTTATATTTTTGTCGCCAGAATTACATTTTCATGATGATTTGAATCTTGCATATAAATTTATTTTAAGTCATAAACAAATTTATTAGATCACGGTTTGAAAAATTGTTTCTAAAAATTAACCAACCGTGACAACTAGTCTGTCACTGTACATATTTATATTATGATGAAAAATATCTTGTCACTAGGTGTCACTTTATTATGACAAGATATATCGTCACTATATGTATGTCTTTAGTGACGGTTTATATTACCATTACTTATACAATTATATGATGACACATTTCGGCCATCACTATTTGTACTTGTTTAGTAACGATTTATTATAACCATGATAAAATAATAAATATAGTTATGACGATAAAAGTGTCACCAAAGTTTGATGAGTTGCATATTTCATTGATTTCCGTCACCAAAATTTGATGTTTTGATGATGATAAAGCGCAATCCGTTTATCAAAGGAATTCGGGATAAAACCTGATTAATGAAACCGTGAAATGCAAGAAAGATTAAAAACACGGGATATACGTGGTTCGATCCGGAGATCTACGTCCACGGAGGCAATAACCTTCCAGGGTGTTTTTCACTATTTCTCCTTCAATGTCGAAGTTCAATCTTACAAGTTGTCGTTTCAGAATACAAAAGTGCCAACCCTAAATCCGAATACAATTCTCCTATTTATGCTATCACAAACGAAACCCTAACTAAATCCATATAATCTCGCCCACCAAATCTGCATGGTAGTTAGGAAAAGATCATGGGAATCTCAATTTCCAATTATGTCGCAATTGGGCTGTGTTCAGCTCGCGTTTCTGGGCCAAGTTGACTCGGTTGGCGGGCTAGTCCGACCCGAAGTTACTCGGCCATACCTATCAGATGCCCCCCCACCAGCCGGAGCGAGGTAGGAGCTTCGGTTAAGAGTAAGTCATGCTGTAATAGGTATGAGTTGGCGGCGATGTAGAGTGATGTAATGTCGTAGCTGGTAATGAAAGATTCCATTCTTACCGAACTGACGGACCACCGGGGTGGAGGAACCAGCCGGGGCCGAGCTGATGCACCCCCGGGGTGAAAAGGTCAACGGGGACCGAAGCGAACCTAACTGAGGTACCCCCGGGGTCACGGGGTCGGCAGAGGCCGAGCTAAAACATGCCCGGGGTAAAGGGGTCACCGGAGTGAAACCCAAAGCTTCCTGGGGAAGGGTGAAGTTGATGTGATTGGCGGCGCCATCATTAGGAGAAGGGATGTGAAGTGACGCGTTTAGGAATCCCAAGAAGTGTGTTCCCCACGCGCCTAGGTAACTGTAATGCGCGTGACTACCACGCGCAAATCTTAAACGCTAAATTTAAAAAGGCCAGATCTGGGCCGTTGATTCGTGAGTATATATATATAAGGCTTGTACAGTAAGCTTCATTATTCTCATTTGCGGTTTGCGAGAGACAAAGAGCAGGAGAAAAAGAGAGAATCATCTGTGCCAAGTCGTGAGCAATCTCAAATTGAAACCAAGTAAGTATGTCTTCCTCTTCGTCTTCGTCTTCAATTAGAGAAGTAGGGACAACTAAAGCCCCGTTGAATGTAGAACCCTTGCGCTTTATTATCTCTGAAAGAAGAGAGATTAGGATGGTATATAGGGCACACGGTATGGAGTCTGGCACCCGGGCAGTAGGGTTTAGTGATTGCAGGGAGGAGGACTTCGAAGTTGCCGCGGAGGCACTGCGGATGTCGCAGGTGCAGATAGAAGCCCTGATACCAACATTTTATTTTCCTTTTAATTTAGAATACATTGTGCCGGAGCCTAGTGACCGAGCTTGTTGCCCACCCAGGCGGTTCATAAGTGTGTATATAGACCCCCTGAGGATAGGAATTAGGTTCCCTCTCTGGGACTTCGTAGTGCAGCTGCTTAGGTATTACGGCATTGCCCTATGCCAATTAGCACCCAATGTCGTGAGGCAAGTTGTTGGGTTCTTAGTAGTATGCAAGAGGGCCGGGGTGGAACCGGATGTAGATATATTTAGATTCTTCTTCCAACTTAAAGCCTTCGAGAAATTAAAGGGGTGGTATTCCTTTAGCCCGAGGGCCCGGGGTGGGTTTAAGGTGAAAAACCCGAGTAAGGTAGAGGGTTGGAAGGAGAAGTTTATATTTGTGAAGGTTGATGTGGCCCTCCCGAGGTGGAGGAGGGAGGAGGTAGTGGATAACGCCCCGGTGGCGGAGCCGGAGCCGGAGGCAGTTAATTATTTTCGTACCGTGGGTACGTTCAAGACACTCTGCACCGAAGAGGAGCTAGAGGAGGCAGGGTTAAGTCCCTACTACTCGAGAGGAGCAGAGGAGAATCTCACCCGGGGGCAGGATTCGGCAGCCGGGGCAGCCGAGGAGGGTAGGAACTCTTAATATGTTTGAACTGTTTGTAACTTGCATGAGATTAACCATTGATCTTCTTGCAATGGGGCGATTCGGAAAAGATACAGCTGGAAGCTCGGCGATGCCTCCGGCTTCGAAGAAAAAGAGGACCGCTGCCGAGGTGTCCCCTAGAGTGAGGGTGTCACCGAGTCCGAGGCCGTCACAAAGGACGGAGGACAAAGTTGTGGTCGCAGGGTCGACCCCGAGGTCGAAGAGGAGGCCGGAGCTGTCCTCAACTCTGCCTATAGAGGCCAAAAGACTGCGCACAGACCCAACCCCCGAGGTACAGTAGGGATAGTCAGTGCCGTAAGAAATATCTTTCTCTGAAACTCGTCTTCGTTTGTTTGATTTTTTTTTTTTTTATGGGCAGGGGCAAACAAATGTGCTGGGCCTGGAGGGGCCTGAGGCCGAGGAGCTATTGCGGCTAGCTCAGGGGAACATGGACCTCGGCCGAAGGAGTAAGAGGGAGGCTAAGGAGGAGTTAGCCGAGGCGTTGAGGGAGCTGCGGTCTCGAAACGACAGGTTAACTCACGACCTGTCCGAGGCTTGCAAGAGAGCTTCCGAGGTGGAGAAGGAGGTGGCGCGTCTGCGCGAGGTGGAGGCGGACGTCGGGGTGCTTCGTGGCGAAGTGGCGGAGCTACGCGCGGAGCTGAGGGCAAAGGAGATGGCGGTAGTTGAGGGCCAGGGGGCCGTGCTGAAGACTTTCACAGAAAAATTACTGCAGACCAGCACGTTCCTCGACTACCAAATGGGGTTCGTCGCGGTCGGCGACACGGCAACACGCTCCGTGCTGCTGGAGAAGGTCAAGGAGATCTATCCAATGTGGATGTTTATCGTCCAGAATTCGGATATGATTTCAACTCCGTGGGCGCCGTGGAGGAGGCGTACTACAATGCACTGGCTCGAGTCCCGGACTGGCCCTTGGTGAAGGCACTGGCGGAGAAGAAGACAATATTGAGCGCCGAGGAGATCGCTGCTTGCAATGTGGACCAGGACGAAGAGTTCCTGTCCTTTCGGCAGGGAGAGTTCACTTCGGAGCCACAAACAAAGGATCCACCTCCGCGCATGGAAATCACGGCAGAGACAATGGAGGGTGATGCGGGGGTGAACCAGGCCTTGCCAGAGGGGGAGCACGAGGAGGAGGTGGAGGTGTCGGAGGCGGCCGAGGGGGCTGATCAGGGGGAGGTCAGTTCCCCCCAATTTTGATAATATTGTAAATATAGTAGATGGTAGGGAAAATCTGTATTCTTGCTGTAATGGATTGGCAAATGATGTGTATGACATTCTGTTGGATAATGAAGCCTGTTTGAGTAAATATTGTTGAGTTACTGCTCTTTCACTTCGGTGTTGACTATGACATACTAGTACTGAATCTGTGCTGCAAACAGGAGGATACCGAGGAGCTACACAACGTAATGAAGAAGCTCATGTGGTCCTTGGAATGGTTTCGCGGTGAGAAAGACAATTTGCAGAAGCAGGTGGTGCCCCGGTTGGAGAAAAGGCTAGCCTCGGCGGAGAAGAGGGCAACGGAGGCCAAAGAGACGAGAGCTAAGGCTGTAGAAAGGGCAAGAGACTATCAGTTGAAGTACTTGTCGAAATGTGCCGAGCTGGAGCGACTCTTCGTACATCAAAGAGAGTATGAGCGAATCTTGTCGGAATTCGGTCTCCTGACTTTTGAAGAGGTCGAGGAGCGAACTACCGAGATTCAGCAAGAGATCGCAACACTCATAGAGGGTGGGCATGCGGAGTCCGCCGAGCTGGCGAGGAAGCGAGAAGTACTAGAGCTACTCCTTAGCATGTATGAGGACTTAAAAAACTGCAGGAGGTGGCGCCGTTCTGCGGAGGAGAATATCGCTAGCTCAAGCCAGGGACAGGCTTCCTTGAAGGCTCCGCGGAGAAGTAAGAAGGGGACGGTCGAAAAACCGACTGGTATCATAATCCGAGAGCCGACCCCGGTGGCTATTGCCGAGGAGGAGGTTCAAAAATTAGCTGAGGAGATCGAATTGATGGACCCCGTGGAATGGGATCCCGTGGAATGGGCTAACACTTCGAGGCCAGCGCCACAACCGCATCCTCGTCGCCGAGAAGATCGAGGAAGGGACAACTTTCCAAGGCCAGTCCCGAGAGTAAGTCCTCGGCGGAGAGGAGGTCAAAGTAGGGGAAGGACCGGAGCCCAAAGTCGGGGTACCTCCAGATCCCGGAGGACACGAAGGAGCTCCCGGCACGGATCCCAACGCCGGAGCGTGGAGTATTGACTAGGGGGTCGGAGATAAATATAGATGTAATAACAATGTATGTGTATTTGTAAAGGACACTTAGTATATAAAACTTGGGAAAATATTATGATATATATAACAAGTATGTTAAATAAGAGTAGCTAAGGGCTTGGTCATGAGGCAATTGCTTTAAATTATTTTGACATGTCATTATGAAAATAATGTGGTAGTTAGACTTCGGGAGTACGAGGCGTAAATAAGCCCTTGTTCGGAAACAAGTTATAGAAGCTCCCCGGACGGATCGGGCTGGAGTGAATGTTAAATAACAAAGTTATGGACCTCTCCGGATAAATCAGGCGAGAGGGAATACGTGTCCGGGGACCAAGTGTTGACCTCGCCGGATGGATCAGGCGAGAGACCAATGCATCCGGAGACAAACAATAATTATTCTAGGCCGGGGCGTCCCCGCGGCGTAAAAGAAAAAACAGTATATGTATGAAGAGTTAAACTTTTATTCATAGTGATTGTCGGAACAATTGAAGAATACAAGTGTAATCGTAAGAAAGAAAGTGCCACAGTATGAAAATGAAACTACGTACAAAGAACGTAAAGGAAGAAAAGGTACTTGACAATCGGAAATCATAGATAGAAACGCCGCAGATTGCTAACGTGCCAGGTTCGGGGCATCGGTGGGCCATCTAGATGCTCTAACTGATAGCTCCCGGAGGCATGTGCGGCAACGACGTGATAAGGTCCTTCCCAAGTGGCATGCAGTTTGCCCTCGGGGGCAGCTTTGCTAGCAGAATTTAACCAGAGCACGAGATCTCCGACCTGAAACTGCGTACCCCTAACCCGGAGGTTGCAATACCGAGCTGCTTGTTGTTTGCTCTTAACCTGTTGGATAAAAGATTGCTCACGGTGATGTTCGAGTTCGTCTAAGTTAGTACGGAGTGCTTCCTCGTTAGACTCGGGGTCGAGGTTAATGAGTTTGGTGCTGGGCACTCCCACCTCAGCAGGAATGACAGCCTCGGAGCCATAGGTGAGGCTATATGGAGTCTCCCCGGTCGACGAATGCGGCGTAGTACGATAGGCCCAGAGAACGTGCGGAAGGTTCTCGGCCCAGAGGCCTTTGGCTTGATCTAAGCGCTTCTTTAAACCGTTACGCAGAGTGCGGTTAGTGACTTCGACCTGGCCATTAGCTTGGGGATGAGCAACCGAGGTGAAAATTTGTTTGATGTGCAGCTCCTCGCACCAGGACCGGAACGGGTCATTTGCGAATTGTTTGCCATTGTCGGAGATAATGGCACTGGGGATGCCGAAGCGACATATGATGTTACGCCAAAACAACTTCAGGATGTTTTGGCCGGTTATGGCAGTGAGGGGCTCGACTTCGACCCATTTGGTGAAATAGTCCACGGCTACCACAAGAAATTTCAATCCTCCCGGAGCAACCGGGAACGGACCCACAATGACGATCCCCCACTGGATGAATAGCCAGGCACTTTGTATGCCAGTAAGCTCGGTTTGCGGCAGATGTTTTACTAGAGAATGCCGCTGACATTTGTCACATTTTGACACTAAATCATGGGCATCATTAAACAATGTGGGCCAGTAGTATCCCCACCGGAGGACTTTCTTAACCAATGTCCGCGACCAAATATGACTTGCGCATGCGCCCTCGTGGAATTCCCGAAGAACATAGTCAGCCTGGACTGGGCCAAGACATCGAAGATTTGGCTGCAAGTATGATTGACGGTACAAGATTCCGTCGTGAAGTGTGTACTTCGGTGCTTTAAGAATTATTCCTCTAGCGAGTAATTTATCATCGGGCAATGTACCATCCCGAAGATAATGGACGATAGGAGTCATCCAATTGGGACCGGCATCAGTCAATACAGAGCTCGCCAATTCTCGAATTGAAGGGTGGGCGGCGTCTTCGACGATTATGTCCGAAGACATATTGGATGGGACCGCGGAGACCATTTTGCTAAGATTATCAGCTTTAACGTTTTCTTCGCGAGGTATCTGCTGGACATCAGTCAAAGCAAAAGTTAACAAAAGCTTAAGTGTTAAAGCTAGGTACCTTTTCAACGTATCATCCTTTGCTGCATAGGTGCCCTTGATTTGACTGGAGACCACCTCGGAGTCAGCGAAAAGCTGGATATGCGAAGCTCCGAAGGTTTGAGCGAGTCGGAGCCCAGCAAGGACTGCCTCGTATTCCGCCTCGTTATTGGTCACTTTGAACTTAAAACGCAAGACATACTTGATCTCAACGCCATCGGGGCCAATGAGAAGGACCCCGGCGACACTGCCTCGTGTCGCAGAGGCGCCGTCCACGTATACCCGCCACTTGCAGGCTTCAGCTTCGAGATCGGAGTGGTGAGTAGGGATAGCACACGTGACTGCTTCGGGATTAGTGGATGGTACTTCAACAAAAAAATCCACAAGGGCTTGACCTTTGATGGCTCGGCGATGTAGGAATTGTATATCATGCTCCCCGAGCTCAATGGCCCACTTAGCCAAGCGTCCTGACACATCGGGCTTGGTGAGGATTTGACGAATAGGGTGGTTAGTGAGAACCCTAATATCGTGTCCTTGAAAATAGGGACGTAGGCGGCGGGCCGCCATAACCAGGGCCAGTACTGTTTTTTCTACTACAGTATACCGGGTCTCTGCCCCTTGAATTGCTCGGCTAACGAAGTACACGGGTTGTTGACTTTCATGATCCTTGCGGACGAGGGCCGCGCTGATGGCTTCTTCGGCAAATGCCAAATACACATAAAGAGGCTCTTCGGGGACAGGCGCGGACATAGTAGGCAACTGGTTGATGTGTTGTTTTAAAGCCTCAAAGGCCTCGGTGCACTGTGGAGTCCATTCGAATTTCTTTGCCTGACGCAAAATTTTGAAGAAAGAAAGTTGACGTTCTGCTGCCTTAGACAAAAAATGATTTAAGGCTACAAGACCACCGGTGGGACGTTGAACATCTTTCACCGTCTTCGGCAGCTGAAGGTCCAATACATCCCTAATCTTGGCTGGGTTGGCCTGGAGACCATGCTGTGAGACCACATACCCCAGAAATTTTCCTGAGCCAACGCCAAAGGTACACTTGGCCGGATTGAGGCGAAGATTATAGCGCCGCAACGTGCTCAACGTCTCGGCAATGTCATATACATATGTTGTAGAGGAGGAACTTTTAATAACGAGGTCATCAACATATACCTCAACATTGCGGCCGATCTGGTCTCAGAAGATGTGGTCCATAAGGCGTTGGTAAGTGGCTCTGACATTCTTGAGCCCAAAGGACATTTTCTTGAAGGCAAAGCACCCAAAATCAGTAATAAAGACCGTTTTGAGGGCATCGCGGCGATCCATGTGAATTTGATGATACCCCTTGTATAAATCTAGGAAGAAAATTGTCTTATGCGCGGTAATGGCCTCGGCTTTTTGGTCGATGGGCGGCAAAGGATAACAATCCTTCGGGCAGTGCTTATTGAGGTCGGAGAAATCTACGCACATCCTCCATGCCCCACTTGACTTCGTCACCATCACGGGATTAGAAAGTCAGGACGGATAGTGAACTTCGAATAGGATGTTTGCATCCAAGAGCTGTTGAACTTCAGTTCGGATGGCTGCGTTCCTCTTTGGGGCAAATTGCCGTCGTTTTTGTTGTATGGGCTTCACGCCGGGGTCAATATTCAGCTTATGAGTAATAAGGTCTGGAGAGACCCCCGGCATATCCGGGGAAGACCAAGCGAAGACTTCAGAATATTCTCGTAACATTTGGATGATGGCATTGTGCAACAATGGTATGTCCACGGCGCCTACTGTAACCGTTTGTTCTGGTTTAGCTGGATCGAGCGGTACCTTAATAGTATCGTCTCCATGTGATTCGGATGAGCCCGGGGTAGGAGCCGAAGTGGCTATTTGAAACTGAGGCTTAGGAGAAGCCTTGGTTGCTTTCTTAAGTGCGACATACATGCACTCTTTGGAAATTCTTTGATTGCCACGGATGGCCACCTCACCGTGAGGTGTAGGAAATTTCAATGCGAGATTATATGTGGAACAGATGGCCTTCACCGGGGTGAGCCAATCTCGGCCCAGAATCATATTATATGGAGATGGAGAGCTGACCACATAAAAATAGACAAATATGGTTTTTATCGCCGGATAAGTACCAAGCGAAGCGGGGAGGTTGATTATTCCTTCAGGTTGGACCTCACCCTGGGTGAAGGTCTGTAGTGGCCCGGGGGCGGGTCAGAGCTGTTCGCGAGGTATGCCCATTTTTTGGAAACAATCAGCGAATATGACACTGACAGCGGCTCCATTATCGACGAAGACTCGCTTAACTGTAACATTGGCCACGGCCATATCAATGACAATGGCATCAATGTGTGGGGTGAGTTCGGGGACGGGGTCCTCATCAGTAAAACTCACAATTTCAGATTTGTGGAAGCGCTTGTGACGTGGCTCCTCGGGAGGAGGCCTACGTGCTTCGGCCTTCAGGGCACTTCGGGAAGTCCCTGTTGGAATAGCTCCATATATCACGTTTATTATTCCGTGGACAACGTGATTGGGTGGATTATCTCCAGGACCTCCATGAGGAGGTGGAGGTGGTAGCAATTGAGGTTGTTGGCGATTGCCCTGATCTTGTCGTGCGTAGTTGTTATACCCCGACCTGTTATTCTGCCACTGAGGTCTGTTTTGTCTTGGACCTCGGTCGTTGTAACCTCCGCGGCCTTGTTGCGAGCCTCCATTTTGATTTGACAGAGATCTGTCCTCGGTCCGAACTACATATTGCCGCAGGAAACCCCTCTTTAAATAATCCTCAATTTCTTTTCCAAGTTCACGACATTCTTCGGTATCGTGTCCATGATCGTGGTGGTATGCACACCACTTATCGCGGTTACGTTTTTCTGCCGGAGCAGTCATCCGTGGGCACGGTCGCAGATCGTTCTTGTGAACAGAAAGTATTTCTGCCCTTGATTTAGTAAGTGGAGTAAGTTGAGGAACATCTCCGCGAGATTCCAACCGTCCTCTGCCTAGGCGGCTAAAGGCACTAGGCCGGGTACTGGTCCCCGCTTGTGTTTTATCTGGTTGCCGTCTGGTAGCATGTTTCTCGTGTTTGCGACGGGTTTGCTCTTCAGCTTTGGCGAACCTGCTTACAATGCCGAAAAGAGCCCGGGTCGTGGCAAGGGGGTGTCGCACAAGCTCGGTGTAGAGTGGCCCGGGTCGGAGGCCATTCATGAAGGCCGTGATTATAACATTATCAGATCGGCTACCGACTTTTAGGCTTTCGGCGGTAAAGCGATCAAGAAACTGGGTAACAGTCTCCCTATCTCGCTGTTCCAGATTCATGAGATCAGCAAAAGTGGCCATGGGTTTTGCTCGCAAATGGAAACGCTCCCAAAACTGCTCAGCGAGATCCCGAAAAGAGGTAACACTGCCTCGGGGCAAAGAATTGAACCAAAGTCTGGCCTCATCTTGAAGATACTCAGGAAACACTTTACACAAGTGGTGGGGTATACAGTTGCGATTGAACATAGCATACTTAAAGGCGCTTAGAAAATTACCTGGATCTCCGGTGCCGTTGTAGATGAACACTGGGGGAAGCTTGAACCCCTCGGGGAGTGGAGTAGCAAGAATCTCCTCGGAGAACGGGATGATGATCTCCCCGTAAGCATCAAGCCCCAATACCTTGTCAAGCTTGGCGGCAAACTGGGCTTACTCTTGTTCCAGAGGATCAAGGACAGGGGACTTGTCCAGGCGAGCCCGCTTTGGCGCGTCTATAGGTCTGCGGCGATCTACGTCCTCATGATCATAACGAGACCTCGAACCATTAGAGCTGCGGTTCTCCACAGGAGATATTGATCGTTGTCAGCGGCGATCAGGCCTAGCTCGGTGAGGTGGATCTTCATCCAATTCGCGAGATCGATCACGGGGCGGATGTCTTGCCTCCTGGTCGATGCCATTGTTGGCGAGCCCACCGGAGTTAACGCGCCGATTATTCCATTCTTGGAATAGAGCGCCATGCTCACGAAGAAAGGCTTGTTGTACCTGCAGTAATTCGGGGGCAGGCGGATCCTAATTCTGTTGACGGGGCAACGGGGGATTTTGATCTACGGGAGGATTACGATGGGACCGAGTAGGGTTAGCAGATCGGCGGGTGTTCACCTTAGCTGTCGCGGCGACGCTGAAGTATACTAGGGTTTCACTTTCGAATTTGTTTCCCACAGACAGCGCCAATTGATAAAGCGCAATCCGTTTATCAAAGGAATTCGGGATAAAACCTGATTAATGAAACCGTGAAATACAAGAAAGATTAAAAACATAGGATATACGTGGTTCGATCCGGAGATCTACGTCCACGAGCGAAGGCAATAACCTTCCGGGTGCTTTTCACTATTTCTCCTTCAATGTCGAAGTTCAATCTTACAAGTTGTCGTTTCAGAATACAAAAGTGCCAACCCTAAATCCGAATATAATTCTCCTATTTATGCTATCACAAACGAAACCCTAACTAAATCCCTGTAATCTCGCCCACCAAATCTTCATGGTAGTTAGGAAAAGATCATGGGGATCTCAATTTCCAAATATGTCGCAACTGGGCTGTGTTGAGCTCGCGCTTCTGGGCCAAGTTGACTCGGTTGGCGGGCTAGTCCGAACCGGAGTTACTAGGCCATACCTATCAGATGACAAAAATAGTTTTTCATCATATTATGTGTTTACTTTCAATGACAAAATACAATATAAGATGACAAATTTGACAATAAAAATAATGTCACTTGATCTCTTCTCCAGTTATCAACGTAATAAATTATAAATATGGGGTTCAAATTATATTTTACTAGTATTTGGAAACTTTAGACCATGCCATTTTTTCTTATGAATTTTATAAAATCTCATATTTATTTTGTATTTTGCAGATCCAATAGTTGAGAATATATGTAAGAGAATCATTTCCACAATCCACTTTCATTTGCAACTCTGTATTATTTTTTTATGGACAATATATGATCCAACAAGTTTTATTGGTTCACTCTAATAAAAACAAGCCTTATTGGTTATTGTCGATTTCTGCAAAATTATAACTCTGATTCAAATTGCAAAGCCGTTTCGTTTTATTAATTAACTAGTAGTTACCCCATGCGATGCACGGGAAAGAGTTTAAATTAATATATTTTATATACAAAAATATCATTTAATTTAGTGCTAAAAGTGTAACATGTTGGAATTTGAATGTATAATTTTTGTGTGTGCGTGTGTTCTTGTTAGGAATATTTTAATTGTCATTTTTACTCTCATAAATATATCCTCAATAACAAACATAATAACATCAAAATTCATCATAAATAAACAATAGGAATTCAAAAAATTCGAAATTAGTAGGTTTTCTTAGAAAAAAACATCATGCAAAAACACAAAATGTTTAGTATCAACATACTATAACAAAAAATTACTGGAAAAAACTAATATAGATCATTCAAGTTTCTAAAAAGACATAAATGTTAACGAATTTTGAAATACTTATTTATACACGAACCTGTAGTAGCTTTCCCATTAAATATCAAAATCTTCAATTATTCTTGATTCGTAACTCTAAAAACAACTAAGAATATACCACGATAGAAGATAGACTTACTAAAAAGCAATCCTAACCTGATTGCGAAAATATCAAGTTGTACCATCAATTAGTATATATCATCAATTCCAGTAGTATCACAAACTCCCACTTTTGAAAATATAGTCTTGAAAATATTGAAAATAATCGGAAAAGAAAGAAAAAGTCGGTATACAATTTTCCCCATTAGGAACTACTATAGAAAATAATAAGAAATCTATCAAGAAAATGTTTGCCATTTGAAACTTTTGCAGAAAAGCAAGAGAATATAATCTACAAATTGTTCCTCGGTAGGGACTTTGCAAAAGGATCCACCAAAATCTACATCATAAACCTAGAAATATTTCTTTAATTATCTTCATAGAAGAAAGTAACTGCTTGCAAGATCTTCAATTCCTGAAACTCATACATGAACTATAAATGTGAAGCAAATCAGGGTATTGCTATTACTTATATAGTGGAGAATAGATTTCTCCCTAGCAATAATCAACCAAAAAAAAAAAAAATTAAGAAGTAGGTAGTCAACGTGGGGAACTTCCATAAGAATTTTTTTTTTTCTCCATAAACTAATTAATTAATGTAGTACTACCTCCATTTTTTTTAGTTGTCATTCTAACTAATTTATTTTGTTTGTAAATAGTTGTCATTCTAGCGATGCACAAAAAAAGTAAATCAATATTAACATGAACAATACTTTTTATTGAAAACACATTTTTATTTGATAATATGTAACAAAAAAGGAAATGGTTAAATTTTTTTACTAAGAAAACTTTTGTGTTCTTTTGCAGTGTTATTCATTCATTGCCTCTTACTCTGGAAAATCAGTAATTTCCACTAATAAAAACACATTTTAATTTTTTCACGAATTTCTTACTCGTATCTTGTTCCAGCTTTTTTTTTTATTTTTTTTTTATTTTTATATCTTGTCTCTATCAAAACATTAATATTAAATTATGATAAATTTTGAATAGACTACACTGATTGGTAATAATAAATAAAGCGAACATACATAATCTAGAATCCGTTATCAGTTAATAGAATTGAGAAACAAATAGTCTTAAGGATTATTCTTATATAAAATATTTTATTAGTTTACGTACAAAACATCTTCTATTAGAAACAAACATAATTTTCTTTTAAGGATTATTCTTATATAAAAATTTTATTAGTTTACCTACAAAATATCCTCTACTGAGACTGGTACACGTGTTTCGTGCACGCACTTTAGGGCATTTTTAGTGTCATTTTAGTGTCAATAATGTGCATAATCACGTGTATTTAGTGCTTTTATACTCTCATGGGCAAAATAATGCGTTTGTGCTATTTTTGTGTTAAGACAGGTGAAAAAGGGTCGAAAAAGAACATCAAACGACCGCGGAGTCGAGGGATCGATCGAGGCAACAAAAGGAAGGGCTACCTGAAGATCTCGGCCGAGACAGGATGCAAATCTCGGCCGAGATGAGTCTCCAGGGGATTTCATGAAGAATTGCAAAATTGCAAATCTAGGCCGAGACAGACTTTGCATCTAGGCCGAGATGGAAATCTAGGCCGAGACAACTTTGCATCTAGGCCGAGATGGAAATCTAGGCCGAGACAGATAATGCGTCTAGGCCTAGATGAGTCTGCAGGGGATTTCAAAAATTCCAGAAATGGAGATCTCGGCCGAGATGCAATCCAATCTCGGCCGAGATGAGTCAAATCCTAAAAATTCCAAATTTTCTCTTTTTCACGTCTCGGTCGAGACACACTTGCATCTCGGCCGAGATTCCTTACCCTGTTTTAAAATCCTGAATGCGATTTTGCCTATTTTTGACTAGCACTTTCTCTCCTTATATATATATCATCCCATTCGAATTTAACCTAACTTAGAACAACCTAGAACCCATCCCCCACACATAATCAGCCACTTTTCTCCATTGGAAGCAAGGAAATGGTAACCTTTGGTTCTTTCTATCCTATGTTCATGTTTTTCTTTAATTTTCTGTTAGTTTATCTTTGTATTAGGTAAAATGGGTGGCTAGCATCCTTTTGTTCACTCTTGATTATTGTGGAACCTTGAGTCCAAGACATTTATGTGATTATTACGGTTAATGTTACCGAAAATATTGTGTATTCAAGTGTTTTGTGTTATTTGCTGTTATTGACTCACATTTATGAATTTATTATTGGATTGATCACCCTTTAAGGGATTTGTGAATGTGTTGCTAGAATAGGAGGTCACTATCCGTAATTGTAGGACTTCCGATTCCCGAGTAGCAAACAATAATTATTTATTGGTGATAACACAAAGTTTAACCTCTAAAACCGAGCTTGCGAGTTTTATGTTGAATTTATCTCGTTGTCCTAGTGTTTAATGCATTTGGTGATTGAATCTAAGAGAGCTTTTTCGAGGATTCGGTTAAACTGAATAGGGTTAGTCGAAGAGCTTATTTTGATTAACTAAGATTAAGGGATAACAAGGCTATTAGAGCTTGTTAATAGTCTTGAGATAAGGGCTAGAATCACAATTGAATAGGGCATTGACAATAGTTACATAAATCGTCCAAGACCTCGGTGAAACATGATCAAGGGTGAATCGTTTTGTTATTTAAAAACCAAAAACCTATAAAAATCTCTTTATTTGTCTTTGTTTATTTAGGTGTAGTTGTTATTTCATTGACCCCCCACTTCTTTATTGTTTTCTAGCTTATTTACTTTATGTTTCTTCATAATAATAGCTTAACACAATGAAGCAAAATTTGTTCGACCGTTCCTCATGGGATCGACCCTTGCTTGCCACTCTACTAGTTAGAGTAGTCGGTAAGGTTTAAGTGTATCTTCATACACGATTTAATTTGGTAGTCGGAAACGACGCTACCAAGTTTTGGCGCCGTTGCCGGGGAATGGTTTAGAACGATTTTGTTTTATGTGTTAAGCGTTTGTTTTATTTACCTAGATAGTTGTTTGTTTTGTTTATTTAAAGAGCATCCGTCGAGCAACGACGTTAAACAAAGGCGCTTGTCGGGAGGCAACCCGACGTTTATTGCTTTTCGTATATTCAATTTCGTAGTTTAGGTTGCTTACTTATATTTAGATATTGTCTTATTATCTTCTTTTAGAGTGCAGAGACTATGATGATGAGGAACCGACCAATCCGTGAAATTCAAGGAGATAGCACCAAATGGGATTGAAGAAGCCCAAAAATCACTGTGAGTTAGGACACCAATTCATACCCTTTCTTCCTCACAAACTTTGGTTTTTAACCAAGTTTGGGGAAGTCTTGGTAGGTGTACGTATTGGCAGCCCAAGAGTTTAACTTTCCATATGCTACTCTATTGTCTTTTGGACTTATTAGACTTGAAATGGTTTGGTATCTTTGTATGGTTTAGTCTGTTGCATTTTTAATAAATTGTAAAGCGGTGAATAATATGGTTAAATTCGGTGAGCACCAAATTGTACTCCTCTTTTCCACAAACTTAGTTTGCAACTAAGTTTGGGGAGGGGGTGGATTCGTACAAATTGGTAGCTCGAGAAAGCAATTGGATGAGTTTAGGAAGGAATGTGGCATTGATTAATGATGAAAGTTTTTGACAAATATCTTTGAAAGAAGCACATGGTAGAGCATGATAGACTTTTGAAACAAAATTGAACATACACTCAAAACTTTTGATCAAAATTGCAACCGAGAGAGTTTTTGAGCCTTAGAAGATACTTCCATCTTTGGAGTAATTTAAACTTTCTTTCGGTGTGAAATTCATTGAGTGCATTTAGTTGTCTCTAGAACTTGCCATAATTCTCTATTTTGCATGTGTCGGTGCATTGTGTGACATTGAAAATGATCTTAGGCAATCCTTGACTTGAGCCTACTTTCAAGCTTGAAAACACGTCCTTTTTACCTAATTTGATATTGTCTCTAGTTGAACCCCTTGAGCTTTTAGCCTCTTGTTTGACAGCCCAACTCTACAAGCCGAAACCCTTTCGATTAGCCTTTGAACCTAATTGGACTATTTGAGTATGAGGGAGGTGGTTGGAAGGTAGTGGGGTAATTTGGGATTGAAAGGGGTGAACTATTGGGAATTTTGAAAGGTGAAAAGAGATGAAACATTAGGAAAAGAATCAAGAATACTAGTCCTCTCCAATTTTTATTTTAAAAAAAAAAAAAAAAAAAGTCGAAAAATCAGAAAAACAAAAGAAAAAGTTAGTTGTATATACTCAATTGTTGCTTTTGATTTGGAGAGGCTAGTATTATAAATGTCTTTTGATAGATGTTCTCAAAGTTGTATAAATTCAAAAGTAAATACACTCCAAGGGAGAATTGAGAAAGCATTTAGGTTGTGGACTTTGTGGTAAGGAGAAGAAATCGATTCTTGGGATTGGTTTACTAAGGAAGTAAAGAGTGAGGTTGAGTGACCATTTTTTGAGGGGTAGATGAGATTAGCTAACTCATTTAGTCCGTTTTATAGTCACTTATACCAGAAATTGGAGAAGAAATCGATTCTTGGGATTGGTTTACTAAGGAAGTAAAGAGTGAGGTCGAGTGACCATTTTTTGAGGGGTAGATGAGATTAGCTAACTCATTTAGTCCGTTTTATAGTCACTTATACCAGAAATTTTCCCACCTTACCCCAAGCCAACATTACAACCTATTAAAGACCTTTTTGATTCTTTGTCACACACGTCGGTATACATCGAAGTTTAGATGATTGGCAAGCTTATGGTAGGCATTTTATGCATTTCAATGTGAGCGTATACACTTCCCTTTTGATACACTTGAGAGTCGAGAGATACACTCACCATGTGAGGATCTTAAGTTGTGAGTGTTATGTCTCGAAAGTAGTGGATCTAGTCTATCACATATGCTTGCTTTTATCATGATCGCTTACTCTTTCTTATGAAAATTCTGAAATCAAATGCCACTAAACTTTGCCCTAAACACGTGTCCTTTTGTCTTTCTCTTTATTGTTCGGGACGAACAAGTTTTAAGTTTGGGGAGATTTGGTACACGTGTTTCGTGCACGCACTTTAGGGCATTTTTAGTGTCATTTTAGTGTCAATAATGTGCATAATCACGTGTATTTAGTGCTTTTATACTCTCATGGGCAAAATAATGCGTTTGTGCTATTTTGTGTTAAGACAGGTGAAAAATGGTCGAAAAAGAACATCAAACGACCGCGGAGTCGAGGGATCGATCGAGGCAACAAAAGGAAGGGCTACCTGAAGATCTCGGCCGAGACAGGATGCAAATCTCGGCCGAGATGAGTCTCCAGGGGATTTCATGAAGAATTGCAAAATTGCAAATCTAGGCCGAGACAGACTTTGCATCTAGGCCGAGATGGAAATCTAGGCCGAGACAACTTTGCATCTAGGCCGAGATGGAAATCTAGGCCGAGACAGATAATGCGTCTAGGCCTAGATGAGTCTGCAGGGGATTTCAGAAATTCCAGAAATGGAGATCTCGGCCGAGATGCAATCCAATCTCGGCCGAGATGAGTCAAATCCTAAAAATTCCAAATTTTCTCTTTTTCACGTCTCGGCCGAGACACACTTGCATCTCGGCCGAGATTCCTTACCCTGTTTTAAAATCCTGAATGCGATTTTGCCTATTTTTGACTAGCACTTTCTCTCCTTATATATATATCATCCCATTCGAATTTAACCTAACTTAGAACAACCTAGAACCCATCCCCCACACATAATCAGCCACTTTTCTCCATTGGAAGCAAGGAAATGGTAACCTTTGGTTCTTTCTATCCTATGTTCATGTTTTTCTTTAATTTTCTGTTAGTTTATCTTTGTATTAGGTAAAATGGGTGGCTAGCACCCTTTTGTTCACTCTTGATTATTGTGGAACCTTGAGTCCAAGACATTTATGTGATTATTACGGTTAATGTTACCGAAAATATTGTGTATTCAAGTGTTTTGTGTTATTTGCTGTTATTGACTCACATTTATGAATTTATTATTGGATTGATCACCCTTTAAGGGATTTGTGAATGTGTTGCTAGAATAAGAGGTCACTATCCGTAATTGTAGGACTTCCGATTCCCGAGTAGCAAACAATAATTATTTATTGGTGATAACACAAAGTTTAACCTCTAAAACCGAGCTTGCGAGTTTTATGTTGAATTTATCTCGTTGTCCTAGTGTTTAATGCATTTGGTGATTGAATCTAAGAGAGCTTTTTCGAGGATTCGGTTAAACTGAATAGGGTTAGTCGAAGAGCTTGTTTTGATTAACTAAGATTAAGGGATAACAAGGCTATTAGAGCTTGTTAATAGTCTTGAGATAAGGGCTAGAATCACAATTGAATAGGGCATTGACAATAGTTACATAAATCGTCCAAGACCTCGGTGAAACATGATCAAGGGTGAATCGTTTTGTTATTTAAAAACCAAAAACCTATAAAAATCTCTTTATTTGTCTTTGTTTATTTAGGTGTAGTTGTTATTTCATTGACCCCCCACTTCTTTATTGTATTCTAGCTTATTTACTTTATGTTTCTTCATAATAATAGCTTAACACAATGAAGCAAAATTTGTTCGACCGTTCCTCGTGGGATCGACCCTTGCTTGCCACTCTACTAGTTAGAGTAGTCGGTAAGGTTTAAGTGTATCTTCATACACGATTTAATTTGGTAGTCGGAAACGACGCTACCAGAGACATAGAAAATACAATTTTTTTAGGATGAGCTGAATCTTCATAGTCCATATGATGAGCTCATTCATATAAATAGAGTTGGATTTGGATAGAATTTTAAAAGACATAGATGACTTCAAATCTTTCAATTTTTTTATCCAATAATCTCCAATATCCATAAGATGAGCTCATTAATATAAATAAAGTTAGATTTTAATTTAGAAAATTAATGGACTAAACTAATAAAATACTTGATATAAGAATAATCATTAAGAAAATATATTCTTTTCTCAATCTTATTAAATTGTATTGCAATTCTGGATTGTATATCTTGGTTGTTTGTTTATTATTATTAATCAGTATGATCTATTCCAAAATTTATTATAATTTAATGTTAAGATTTTGGAAGAGAGATGAGAGAAGAAAAAAAACAAATGAAATTATTTTCGAGAGAAGAAATAAAATGGATAAAACACTTTACAGAAAAAATAATATTGTACTGTGGAAAAAAACTAAAAAAACTGATTTTGTGGAATAATAGGCAAGGAAGGAATCAAAAATATATTTAGCGGTGTTTTTTTTGGTGGAGTGTGTTAGCTGACCGAACACATCATGGTGGGCTCTATAAAAAAACTCACTGGTGGTTCCATATCATTATTGATATACAATAATCTATATATAGTTTGATACATTGATTTTTACAAATTAAAAATTCCTGAGATCAAGCAAGCGCCATCCTTTTGCCCTTTTTATAGGAGTATAGAAAATCAGAAACCATATCTGAAAAATTTGGAATGATCTGGACATTCTGTTATCAGATATCTTCAATTAAAGATTACATATTATTGTATATTAAAAATTTGATAAAATCACATCTATTTTTTGGTAAAGCTATGGTAGTTCATATATTAATATACACATCATAATTATAATTTATATTAAAATAAAAATCCGGTCTATAATGAGTATTGATTTCGCTAATCATTCCAATTATGTGATAGTTCTAAATTTATATGTGATATCATTTTATAGTTGTTATCAACCAATCTGTATATTAAATTTATTTTGTTTATAAGATAATATTTTGAAAAAATTTCTGCAATAGTTCATGATAGTTGTTAAATGAGATATTTCTTCTTAAAAGTCTTGCGTATAGTAAACGTTTTCGACTGAGTTTTATCAAAGTTTAATTGTAAACATATTGTAATGACAAAAATGAAATACTGCCATAAAATTATAATTTCAATTGAAGTTGATACATGAACTTATTTTTGCACAAATTAAAAAACTGAATTCTGCTACAATAAAATCAAAATTAGTCTTCAATCTCAGCTGATCGTCGGATGAGTTGATTGTCTCTAATCTTTTGCCAATATTTTGAACGGATTGAGACTGTACATGTTATAAACAAAATGTAAAGTTTAGCACAATATATGAACAATAATATAAATAATTCACATAACAAAAATTTAAAATATAGGTTGAATTTTTATATGATTACAGATTACCGTAGAAAACGATGATGGTATATAGGATTTGAATTCTGCAATCATCAAACTTGTTTTCGCCATAATCAAGATTCAGTATTGCTGATATTTTCTTATCTTGATTTGCATATAGTATTTTTGGAGCATCCATTGTGAAGTACCTATCAAAGTTGACCCATAATAATCAAGGAATGAAGGAATTATACAAATTTGCAGTAAAAAATGTAAATTGCGAAATGAACTATCAAAGTTGACACATAATAATCAAGGAGTGAAGGAATTATAGAAATTTGCAGTAAAAAATGTAAATTGCGAAATGAATAAGAAATAGAAATACCAGCCGCAAAAGTGATTCTCATTTACGGAAGACCTTATGTATTTGTAGGAGCAACAATGTTATTGGATAATTTTTTATTTAAAATTCGAATTTCAAAATTTTAAAAAATGTGCAACAAATTCTGTTATACATATATGTACAGATTTGTTATTGCTGAATTTTAGACGGAAAATATATTCGAAAATTTGAATCCCGCTAATATCATTGGATTTTTCAAAATTTCAAAATTCAAATTCACATCTATTTATGGTAACTATTAAAATGGGCGGAAAAAGTTTCAACTTACTAATTTCGGATGACTTGCCTTATTATATATATATTATTGATTTTTAGGGAGGGATACATAACTTCCACACAAAAAAATGTGATTTGATTTAATTTTTACCAAATTAGCTAGTTAAGGAAACCATTTCCTAATTTATCGGAGTAAAAAAGGATAGGTAAGTGGATCAACCATAAATTAAAATTTACAGTCAAATAAATAAAATATTTTTTTTATTTTCCAAATAAGTATATAAGTTGGGGGGGGGAGGGGGAGGAAATGCTTTATTTTAAGGTATAAAAATAATACATTTTTTTTGTAAATTCATTTGCATAGTAATTTCGATAAAAGAAATAGCTGATTTATTTAGGTATTGTAACATAAATAATATTGGTAAAGATTCATTCCAAAATATTATGGTTAAAGATTAATTTGTATCTAACGATTTGATAATTTTATAAAGTAAATTTGGATACAACTAATACTTATATTTAGGGACAAAAAAACTCATTCCAATAAATTCAGCAACAACTTCCCTAATTTTGCGAAAACATTAGCATTTCATATATATGTACCAGATTCGGAGATATTTTAGGCATATATTGTGCTTTTTTTAATTAAAAAATATTTCTTATTATTATATATAGTAAGCAGTTTGGGCGGAAAAAACACTATTTTCCAATTATAGTATAAATCCATTTTGTTTTTATATATATATAGATTCGCGAGTTTTTAAAAATCGGGCTAAATTTGTAATTTTAAAATGTCAAAATTTGCAATTAAACCTTTATTTCTTCCGATGAAATGACAACGTGAATGAATCCATTTCTATTTGGAGTGTTGACGGTTATTTTCGATAAACCCCACTTCTTGACCCCTATTTCTCCAATCTCCACCACCTACATGCCCTAGTTTTTGTTTGAGTGGAGATAAATATGCAAACTATAATTAAGAGCAGATGAATATGATTGAGATCTGAACATCATTTTTTCTTAAAACAGTATCCCAAAATGTCGGATACCCCCTCCGAACTCTACCATGAAATTCTGGTTTGGGCGCCGGCGGAGTCTCTTTTTCGGTTCAGGAGTGTCTGCAAGGAGTGGTGCCGCCTCATCGACGACCCATCCTTCATTAAATCCCACACCAACAATCACTCCTCCGAAATTAACACTCTTCTTATCAGGACCTATCGTGAAACGTCAGGAAATGATGGCCTTTACTTTTTGTCACTAGACTCCCTTAATTTAGCCGATGAATACCAGACAATCGATCTAACCCCTGTCCAGAAATTGACCTATAGTGCTGGGATTCGCTTACCAGTTTCTGGGGTGGCCTCATGCTCCTGCAATGGTCTGATTCTGATGGCTGATTTCCACAGTAGAAATAATATCTGGCTAATTTGGAATCCATTGACCCGACAATGCCATGAGCTGCCTCCAGTACCACTCCATGCTGGTAACAGACTACTCTTAAAGGCTAGTGGAATCGGGTTCGATTATGCTGCCGATGACTACAAAGTTGTGAGGATTGATTCTTTGAGCCATAATGTAGCTGTGCAGCAAACTAGGATTTACAGTCTGAAATCTGATTCATGGAGAATAATTAGGGACTGTCCGTATCAAATTTCTGGTGAGGGAGTTTTTCTGAAGGGAGCATTGCACTGGGTATTCTGGGATAGGATAACTTTGCTGGATCTTGGGACTGAAGATTACCAGCAGCAGCCTCTGCCGTGCAAACCCAATAGCGAAGATTTCTCTAAATTGCATTTGCAAGCGCTGGCTGGATGCTTATTCCTGAGTCACTATGATGGCAAGAGGAACTGCTATGAGGCGTGGATCATGAATGAATATGGCGTACACAAGTCGTGGACCAAGTTGTTTTCGATTACAAGGCCAGAGCATACTCGTGCTAGGCCTGTTGCTTATTTTAAGCCAAAAAAACATGTTCTTCTGCAGTATAACAAGGGATTCATTTGGGTTGACATTGAGAATGGTTCTGTGAAGAAGGTGCTGGTTAATGTTATCTGTGGTATTTTATGTTCTCATCTTTGTCCCGGGAGCTTATTTCCACTTGGCAACAAGTGCGACAGCTGAAACAAGGTACAAACCTTTCCTGTAAGCTTTCTTATTTACGATGAATGATGAAGTTATTATTCTTATATTGATGATTGATGAAGTTAATTTATTTGTGTTTTGCTGAAATTTTTATGATTTTGTCATGGATTATGTCTCTAGCAAAAGTGACAATCTATTGCTCTAAAGTTTGAGGTGTGTTTGATCCCAACAAATATGTCTCCTATCAGAGGAAGGTCGTTTGGGGTATTATAAGTGAGAAAGTTGCTGCATTTAATTTATTTGGGGACTTCACTACCAACAAATGTTCAAATATTCATTTGTTGTGAGCAATGAAAAACCCACTTGTGCCATTATTCTCCTCATAAGCAAATTATAATGCTACAGCTACTTTCTTGAATTCACAATCTGTGCTAGAATTCCGCGTATACTTCAAAAACAGTCTCAATATAAATGTTTTTTTCTTTCCTTCTTTCTCTGTATTAGCATTCACTGAAGATGATGGTGGGCAAGAAACATGATGAGACTGTTTATATATTGATCTTTATTCTGATTGTGGGCATTAGTGGGAAATTCATGTTGTCTTTCTTAGGAAAGCACAGATAGTAGACTATAAGCATCTCTTTTGGCAACTAAAATGACAGGTATTTGTCCTTGTAGGCGATGCTCTGTCTAAGAGATGCTGATTATAGGATTTATTCAGATTTATGTTGATACTGTATTTCAGATTCAAGTTGCTGGTGAGGATTAGTTCTCTGGTCGACTTATTTTATATGGAAGCAATGGATGGGTAAAGGAGGACTTCAGAAGATGCACTCCTCCCTTCTCATTTCCTATGGATATATATGTTGGTCATGGAAAATACTGATGATTATCTTTACTATACATAGTTACGTGTTATTTTTCATGTTCATCTTTTGGAGTTCAGGTTACATTATCGTAGTTACGAATGCAGGTGAACTTTACTAAAGCTCTATCCTTGCTACTTCAATGGTCTTGCTTGAGTGATAGGATTCTTATTCATAATTCACTCTTCTAGTGAGCAAACTCCTAAAAATTACACAAAAAAGGAGAGAGGAAAAAAGGAACAGGTCCAGAGAGAAACAAACAAAGAAGATGCCACTTTCATTCTTCAATAAGATCTCTTGCAATTGACCCTTGTGTTTTTATAAATCAGATTTGATTGGGCTTGGGCTGGGGCTGTTAATCCATCCTTGATGATCTTGGTTAATTATTAGGCCGTATCATATAAGTTTTAGTTTCAAGTCTAATATACCAATATCTTGAGTAAGTTGAACCTGGACTTTTTTCTTTGTGAGGGTTAAGGTTAAGAAAATTCCGCAGTTCAAATTTCTCCATACAATGAGTAAATCAAAGAAATATTATTTCATTGACGAGAGAAACATATTGAAAAATATATAGCAACTCACGAAGCGGTGAAGAAGAAGGATGTATAGCCTTGAGAATTCATTTTATTTGTTTTTGAGAAAATAAAAATTATCATTAAATTATTGAGCGAATAGATGCTATCATAACAAAAATAAAAGTAGCACAAAAAGAAGAAGAAAAATAAGAGAAGCATGGACAGGCCCATGCAATAACGAATACCTGTCCCTGCTACTACAAGCCAATCACTAGCGTCTAAGAAAATGACATGGCCTCGTTAAAACCCGAACATGGTAAAACCCAATGGAGAAAAACCATGAACGGTGAAAAGAGTACCAGCCTTACAATCAAACAAAATGAGCAAAATCAACATAGATATCTCTATGCACAAAATCTACAATCCCAGGCGGAGGAGTAGAATACCAAACTTAATTAGAATGCATCTTAGACAAAGCATTCCTCGTCTGATTACCTTCTCGGAAGATGTGCGGGACCATGAACTCCATCTCATCAAGACGATGAAGAACACATAACCACCTAGCCTTAATACTCCACGGAACCGAAAGCGAGCGGGTTAAGAGAAGATGCACCACTGCTGCCGAATCACTTTCTAGCCAAATGCGGTGCCAGCCTCGCATGTAGGTTGTTTCGAGAGCCAAAATTGTTGTAAGAATCTCCGCTTCAAAAGCACTCCCTCGGCCATAAGCCGTCACAAAACAACCCTTGACATTTCCAAAATGATCCCGAAAGATAGCTCCTCCAAAGGCCGATCCATCCAACGAGCTCCCATCCGTATTAATCTTCAACCAGCCGAGGGAAGGTGGCTGCCAACGCACAAGGATCCAAGAAGGAGGAGGCCGTATATTTGGAGGAATACGAAGACGTCGAAGGCACACTAACTCCACCACTTAATTAAGCATAAAGCCCTTGGAGGAAGAGGAAGCCTCCCGTAAGGTCGTCCATATGAACACCAGAATTCTGGTAAGGCTATACATTTCACCCTAAAAAATAATATTATTCCTCGCATACCAGATGGCCCAAAAAAAAAGTAACTGCTAAATCACAAAGATCAGCAAGTATTGATGGACAAGAGGAAATCGACAAAACATATAGATACATGAAATAGTTTAAGCAGAAAACTACTAAATTTAAACCCAGTAAATCAAACAAACTATTATGACAAAGTTTTATGTGCACCAGTTGCACAGGTGCAATGCGGGTTTGGTATCATCATTTATGCTTAAAGGTATTAAATGTTCTGTGTAAAAGTGTTACAATACCTTTACTCATGACATGCAATACTTTTAGTCATAAAACATGATACATTTTCAGCATGATACATTTACTCATCAAATGTAATACCTTTAGTTATAAATAGTAATACATTTTCACCTCATGACCCAGGTTGCACGAATCTACCGGAGCACAAGAGACCTCCCCAACTAACTATTGTGCTGGACAAAACACGTACCAAAATATTTGATCTCGGGGTTTGTCAATAATCTGTTGATGAAAGCCCAATGAGAAAATCAATGTTAAAATGTTCATCGTCGGAAATCCCCATGAATGCAGACAGAAAAGAAAACCAAAACAAAAATCAAAATTGAATTTTCATGAATTTGCTTACAGATTCTCCAATTATTGGAAGCAAGTTGCAAGGAAAAGTAAACTTGTATGTATATTTATTTGATAGGCCAAACAACTCACCTCCACATGGCCTCATTTGAGCTTCACTATGCAAAACCAGTATAGTATGTTTGTTTTGATTTTGTCCTAATTAAACTGGTGATATGACTAACATACTCAATTCACATTCGTTTTCGAGAGAGAGAGTCCACCTTCTCTCCTGGAAAAAGAAAACCCCCAAACCCTAGCTCTTTCTCCCCTCCCCCTTCCACTTGGGCCACCGCCCATTCCTTCCCCTACCTCAACCCACCATATTCGTCAGCCGACTTGAAGATGGTGGCAACCCTCATCTCAACCCTACCTTCGCTGATTCTGGATCTCAGTTAATATCAGATCTATTTCGACTTCTCTTCCCTATTGGTCTGTGTGGGTTATGGGAGGACGGTGGTCAGTGCTTGTAGGCCGCCTTGGTCGCTGCAATGGAGGGCTGCGGGTCGGCGTTGGTGGAGGGACGGAGGAGATATAAGACGGCGGTTTTCAAGCTTTGGAAGGGGGAAGGATCCATTTTCTTTTCTGTTGATGCATTTCTTTTTTTAGAGTTCTTGTTTGGTTTTTTCTTTAGATCTGTTTGGCTATTTCCTTCTTTTTCTTTGATAAAGATGGATTCAAGAAAAAACAGTGTTTGGCGGTAGCAGTTCCAGCTAGATAGGTTTTGTATTGTATCGTATGTCTATGTCTTTGATTTTGATTGAAGCGTAGTTTTTCTTGTGGAAATGTTTTGTCTCCCTTATTGGAGTGTCTTTTCTCCTTTTTAGGAGGATTTTGGACCCCAGCACCCTTTTATGATTGTCGCCTGGGGCTCCCTGGTTCAAGTTGGATTACTTCGGTAGTTCAAACGAGCTTTTTGACCCGTTGGTCATGTTAATGAAATTTCTATCGTTTAAAAAAAAAAACATTCGTTTTGGGATGTATTAGTACTTTCTTTCCAATAAAACCATTTCCTATTCTATTTACATATGCATATTATTCTTTCTACCTTTCAACTTACCGTTTATCTCAGCATCTCTCTACTTTTGTCGGCTATTAACCCTCCTAGCTAATTATTTTTCTATTAATCAAATAATTGCTAACACATCTATCAACAATAACATGTGTGATACTATCCTACTTTACACAATACACTTTCATTATTCATCCATAATTTTCAGATTTAGAATTTCCTCGAAATTAAGCCTGATCCAAGCATTCCCACAAGCCTGTTTTAATAAAGCATCGGTACAGATTGGCTTTTTGTACGTGGACACACGAAATACCATTATGTTTTTCCTCTTCTACACTTAAATACATACAGTAAAACCTCTCTAAATTAATACTATCGCGGCCATGAAATTTTATTAATTTAAAGATATATTAATTAATCGGTAAATTAATCATTTATTAACTAATAGAGGTATTTATATTCAATGAGCTTAAACTTAATTACATAGGAATACATGAATATTAAATATTTGTTTGACAAACAGTAATACTAAATATATAGATACACTTAAACCAAGTTATTTGATGTATTTAAATTAAATACTATATAGGAACATTTTTTTGTGATAAACATGATTCTAAATATACAATGAACTTGAGGGTTATTCTGGGGTGCACTGTGACACCGTTGCCCCTGATAAATTTCACCTGATGTAAAGGTTACAAGAATTTCATTAGTCCATTTTCTACCCAAAATTGCTTTCTCCTATATATAATTAGATTTGAATTTATTTTGGGTCTTAACATATACGGACTTGTTTTGGAGTAACACAAATTAATTTTGGGCCTAAACCAAACCTCTCTTTTATTTATTACACCTACTATTTTAAATGAGATGAAAATAATTATTTGAATAACCTGAAATATCGCTATTCTCATTATTTACAGCTTTTCATTTCAAGTAATACTGCTAAACTTCTGATTTCTCTATGTAGCCACGCCTATACATGGATGCAAGAATGAGCCAAATATTTTTTAAAATCATTTCATTTAGTTTATCTTCTTCGATATATCAAGCAAACATTAGTTAAAATTATGTAAAACCCAATCCAATCAAACGTCTTTGATGCCATTAAATGTCAAATACACCACACACACTCACACACACAGAAAACTAGGGAAAAGAATTTGTTAAATTGCTCTGATCATTCACCAAATTTGCAGCAATAGGATCCATTACGATATTTCCTCACAACAAGAAATACTTAAACTACTATGAGCAATATATCACAGTAAGATTAAATAGTAGATTTAGTCTTGGAGAAAATAGGGGTTTGGCCATGAGTTTGGTTATGAGTTGCTCTAACACATATACAAAATGCAAACATAAAATAGAAGACGAGGGGAAGTAAACAAAGAAGTAAATGATGGATACAACTAAAACTAATTAGAATAATAATGTGCTTGTTTGTTAATTAATTTAGAGGTGAAAATATAATTATTTGTTAATTATTCTAGATGTGAAACCGATAGTATAGGTATCCTATATGAGGATAGAAATTGATTTTTTTATCTAACGGATAAGATATGATAAAATTTACTTTAATGGTAATTAATAGTTCAGGTGCACCAGTACTTCAAGTGCACCAAAGTTGGACTCAGAACTTGAATCTAGTTATTCAATATACCTGAAAAAAGTTAGAGATGAAATTCAATTTGACTTAGAGGGTGTTTGGCTAAGCTTATTTAAAACATCTTATAAGCTCTAACATCTTATAAAAACTTATAAGATGTTAAATCTTATTTTAAAACTACGTTGTTGAAGTGTTTGGTATAATAAGATGAAAGAGCTTTTAAGATGTTCGTAATGGCATTTTTGTAATTAACATAATAAAATTTGAAGTACTTAATTAAAATAAGATCTTTTGAGAAATAAGTTCGATTCCTTACTTTTTCAAAAACAACTTATAAGCTGTTAACACCTTATTTTTATATGAAATAAGATCTTATTTTAAAATGTTGTCACTTTGAATGAACTTATAAACTCTTAAATATCTTTTAAGATGTTTTGGAGAGCTTATAAGCTCATCAAAAACACCCTCTTAAATTTCAATAAAAAGCAAACAACAATAGATTCATGTTTTACTAAATTATCCCAGTTATCTTTATAATTATTGAAGATTATTAATTTATGATGTTGATGGGATTACATATTTATATAACGGTCTTAAAAAGGACTATTATCTTATTAATCGAAATTATTATTTACTAAAAGGGGCCCATGTTGGGACCGAAGAAAATTATTGACTTTCAGGGGTTATTAATTTATCGAATATTAATTTATAGAGGTTTTATTGTAGTAACGGTGATGTCAATAATATTTATGTTAAAATTATAATGGTATAATTAATATAATTAAATACTTAACTAATTTTTTTATATTATATTTTTCCTACAAAAACTATTAAGAATCGAAAATATTTTATACTTAATCTAGAAAACAAATATTAAGTTGCTTATGAAATTTTATGAACTGCCCTAATTATATGTTATAACACCAAAACACAAACACACAAAAAATAACACAAATAAAGACACACCGAAATAAATATGGACTGAATCCCTCAGTCCCCTCGAACTTTATGTTATTGATAAATTTGCCTATAGGCTATCTTATACAAAGAGACATCACTTTCTAATATCTAACCTATTGTAATATTAATAACGACCGGCAACTCCCGTTGACTTCTTTGACACTAACACGACACACCACCGATTGTCGGACGAACTCTCTCGAGCCATCCGTGAAGCCCCTTCTCCGAAATGACATCACCTAACTCTACGTTATAACACCTATACAACTGACTCCAACTCTCACAATATAAGCATCGTATTTTTCTAAAGTATCTCATTGACCTAAGTACATATCTCGCTGACATAGGTACATGTGATTCCCTTTAAACAGGACACTCGAATTACTCTTCCAGCACTTGACCATCCCTAAGACGTATTTGTGCAATATATACATATATGTGTGTGTGTGTGTGTGTGTGGTAGTTCATCAAAGCCGTAAGCTGCCCATGAGCTTTGCGCCCTTCAAGTTAGCGTCCATTTGATAAGCTCCTATCTTGGCCGAATCTTCTGCATTTGTTTCACTTGTGATAGAATTCTTACAGTAAAATATTTCTCCACTTTGACTTGTAAATCACACTTAAATCCTCTTCATACATATACATAATTTTTCACTCTCTTCCATATTTATCTAAATGTAAAATTCAATATTTATTTCAAATATTGTAACAAAAATAAACAAAATAAGTGATTTCACAATCTCCCCCTTTGGGCATTTTGTGAAAAAAATAAAAAAAACTAAGAAAAATGATAAATTAACATTTCCCTTAGAAATTCTGAGATTGTAGAATACTCCCTCTGGACCTTTGCAGATAAAAACTTCAAGTCCCAAAATCAACAGCAAAATCCCAAAACACATTCAAACCAATGATAACAAAACAAAAAAGAAAAAACTTATGTCACAAGGCAAAATTCTAAGACAGCACATCCAACATAATCCAAATGCTCAAGGTTCCTCTTCATCTTCAGAAAAATATTCATCCTCCCCAGCAGACTCGAACTCCCCCTTAACTGGAGCTTTTCGGGTGTTCAACCTTTCTCCCCTTTTTTTACAAAGAATGTACCTCCAATAAGTGCTGAATCAGGAGGCTAAAATGTGGTGATGGAGGTCATGGACATCTACAAGTTGCCGTTGTCGGAGTTGCACTCCTTTGGCCCGAATTACCCCTGGTTTTGACTATGGTAAGAGAAATTTCGTTGAAAAATAAGGGAAGAAGTATGGTAGGTAGGTTTGTCGAAAGAAAATAAAATAAGGCAGTGTAACAGTGTCAACCAATGGGGAGCTTAGGAAACAACGGGACGTGTGAATGAAGGACATAATGGACAAAGAAAAGACACGATCAAGCACAATAGGCCCAATAAAGGGTGGCTTGTATTAAGCTTAAAGAAATTGGGTAGGGTTGAATTTGTGATCAGATTCAACACACTACACATAGCCCACAAGACCAAGCCTCACAGTGAGCAGATTTTTCAAAGATAGTATCTAGTTCTAGAATCAATCTAGCGAATTAAACAAATCTATCCATAGGGATAAAAATTGAGAGTTCGAAGCACACTCAGATAATCATGCAAAAATTTATGCCTAAAATAAATAAATAAAAATATATTATGAGCCCAACAATTAGTTGACGAGCCAAGCATTTGACAAAGAACTAGAAAAAACTTCACATCAAGTCTCAAACTAGCACAAATATGAAGACAAGGCTAATAATAAAAGAGGAACCCTTATTCCTCTGACTTCATTTACCCTCTCGTGGAGTAGCTCGCAAACTCCACAAGCCAATACCACACTAGTAAAACTTGGTGCGACGAGCTCGTGGTAGATCCTTATAACCCTTTTTAAAATAAACGAGAAAATAAATTAATGAATTATGGAATTATAATTTTTTTAGATCGGCGGCTTTCACAAATCACTCATATGCCAGTAGCTCTTTCCAATCGATAGACTGATAGCTACTCTCAATATCATTTCCCAACCATAGATATTTTCGATAATGAGGAGTTTTAGTGTGTCAGCTAGACGAAAAGGAATGTTAGTTTTTAAACCAAACAATCCTTTGAACTTGTCCTTCATATGTGGCAATGTAAAGCATAAGAATGAACAAGCATGCCTAATGTAAATCATGTATGCATGATATAACACAGATAGTTTGTTTTTTTTTTTTTTTTTCCTTTAAACAGAATGCCTCTATAGATTGTATCAAATCTCTGGAAATCCAAAGCATTATTAAAAATAAGGGTTAATTAAGTGAAAATTCACGACATTTTAGTCAATTATCATTTACAACATAACTTTTCAAACATAACATAAAAATACACCGCCTTTTATGATTGTTTCAATTTAATACAGCCGAGTGACTTTTTTGCTCCAATTGCTGACGTGGAGCCTGTAATTGAAATTTAATCTATCTCAACTACAGACGTATAATGATACAATATTTATAAACCTCTAACTAAATTAAAACAATAACGTTTCATGATTAGGTTTAACGATAAACGAATTATTTTTTTTCATATAACTAAAGGTTAAAAGAATTCGCATAGCTACATGTATGCAATTAGACGAGTTAGAACCCCAATTCTGGGCTCCACGTTATCAATTGGAGCAAAAAATTTACTCTGGTGTATTGAATTGAAAAAATTATAAAGGTGGTGTATTTATATGTTATGTTTGAAATGTCGTGTTGTAAATGATAATTGAACAAAAGGTTGTGAATTTTCACGTAATTAACCCTAAAAATAACTGCTAATTGATTTTTATTAGGAACATGGTTCATACTAATGGCCCCTTCTTTACTAGTTCACGAACATAATGGTGTCATATGCCTATGTACTTTGTGCGAGAGTGTTGGACTGATTTTTTGTGATATTAATTCCACTAGTGTTAGTCATGAAAGAGAATAATGGAACCTAACTCAACACCATAGTCTGTCAACATCTGTTTCATCCATTCAAGTAGAGGGCAGCAGCTCCCGATGGCTATGTATTTGGTCTCTGCTGTGGAAAGTGAGATGGAGTTTTGTTCGTGGTCTAGCATAAAAATAAAATTAGTAGATCGATTATCAGTTAGCAAACATTTATCCTTTTGATCATATACAAGACACTAACCTTTGGTAAATTTTAGATGAAAAATCTTGATCACATAAGTGGCTAATACTGATAAGATTAACTTTCAGATTTTCAACCAGTAGACCTGATTCAATTTTGGAAAGCCCTTTAGGTTGAGTGTTCCTTTACTTATGACTCTACTCCCTAGTCCTTACCCCATCACCAAATACAACAAACTCACTGCATACAGGTTCAACTCAACAAGATAAGAACTAACTCTGATCATATGATGGGAACCCCGCTATCAAATTGCAGGTACACAAAGAAGTCACAGGCAAGGATAAAATATTATTAAAACAACCATGAGTTTTAGGTACCCAAACTTCACATATCTTCGAAGGTTGAGATGGCTTTAGATCCACCTCTCGATGTAGGGTCCTTCAAGGATTGCTTCTATAGCTCCATCCAGAAACAGGAAAAACAACAAGAAGCCTTCATTCTATAATAATAAGAGCGAAGATGTCCAGTGAACTTGTCGTGAAAATCGCTCTAAATCACTAGGATTAGAACAACTTTACAAATCACAAGCGTACAATTTGTGACAGAGGTAGTAGAAAATATTGGCGAACCATAGGGCGGATTATTCCATGAGAACTCGGCTTAAGCGTTTTTGAGTAAGTTAGGCCGAACGAAAATAAGAGTGGAGATTAAGCTAAATAACATAAATGCAAATAAATGTAAACAAGGAGGGAACCAATCGTCGGGAAGATATTCCCAAGGTCCGATTTCACACAAGTTATGAAAGTGAATCAAGTAAATATAAGCTGATAGTGGGACGGATGATGAAGGAAGGTCATGTGTATAGATTACAAATTTAAATAGTCCAACAGGAGGGATTAATATACTAATCGGCTAACAACGAAATGCACCTCAACTTCTAATACTAAAGACCAGTGAAAGGAACCAATTAAGAGGAATCAAGCAACGTGTCAAAGCATTAAATTAGCACATCAAATCCTGACCCCATGCGAATATTACTTAAGGGGCGAGGCCTTTAAACATTCTACAAGATCAACAAATACCAGGTCCTTCGGTTGTCCCCTATGGGCCCATCGGAGAGGACCGATATACTGCTGTTTAGCTACTACTAAGCTATAAGCCATATGAACTTGTATTGTCAATTTCATTCATCAATAAAACCCACATCATCACATATTATACTAAAATTCACAATCCTGGGTTGGGTTACTCCCTAACCCCAAAAAACACGGAAACTGCTCACAAATCATTAAAGCATAAACGAGAATCGGGAACATCAAGAAAGAAAGCAATAAAACCCAAAAATAATGAGAAAATGGTATAGAATGCTCAATGAGTAAAGAATTCTTATAGAACTTCAATAATCTTGAAGGGTGTCACAAGCCTATGAATAATTTCCAAACTTCTCCTCCAAAAATGGGTTCCTCCTTAAGGAGGAAAAGAAACCCTCACTGTAAACTAAGAAAAACTGAAAATCTAGGAATTAGAAAGTGAAAATGAAAATAGGCTAAGTTAAGTTATGGATTCTTATTACAAAATGAAAGGGGGAAGGGGTATTTATATATCTCAACCCTACACATGTGAAATGGCCTATAATCTACTGAATATGCCCGTTTAGTAAAGGTAAGTAGGTAAAATAATTAAGTGGCATGCTTGGTCTTCATTTAAAAAATGGGTTAAACCCCTTAATCGTGCTTGAATCGATCTTCTCGAAATTATGGGAATTCCTCAACTAGAATTAGCCTTCAATTTCAACTACAAAGTTGTATATCTTCGTCTCGACTACGCGTGGCACTTTGAATCACCTTGGTCGGACGTTGTATGAGGGAGATACAACTAAAATACAAATCTACGATGCTTTGACCGCAAATAGGGGGTGCTCTCAGGAAGTCACTCTGCATGCGGGATCGTGTGAGGTGTGGCCTTTTTTTCCCAGCATTCGATCGCTGGGCATTCACGACTCTCGTCATGTGTTTCGTCTTCGTGCATCGTCATTTTGAGGCCTTTCCACTTATTTTCTTGATCCGACTTCTTCACGTCGACTTTTGTTTCCAACTTGACGAACTTCAAGTGGAGCCTGATCCAGGCCCCATTGAGGTTGGTTTGGGCCTCGATTTGTTTGCCAGAGTGAGTAATTGGGTGCAAATGACCTTCTTGAGCTCCTGGGTTTTCTTAACCTTCAAAACACGACTCAAAAGCACCCAAAAGCGCATTAAATCGTATCAAAAAGGAAAATTCAACCCGAAAATGCGATTTAACAAAAATTTGCACTTAAATGTAGTACACATTCACATCTGTAATCAAATACGAAAAAGATTATGCAAGAAAAATGAGTATTCGACATTCATCACCCAGTTATACCACAGTAATGGCATATACAAATGAATAAGGAGTTATTTCAAAAGTTCTGCCCAGAATGTTGTAACAAATAGCTCTACAGATGAGTGTTTCTCCTTTCATTCTTTTGAATGCTTATTATGTCAAGAAGAATGATAGTGCACAAAAGGTTTTCCAAATTGATCTGAATTTTTTTATACTGATCTATGTTACAACATAGGTACCCACTGCACAAAAACACGATGGGCGGCTTTGGATGAGTCACCTACATATCCAAGTCCGGTAACATCACCATATATGATGAGTTCAGTTAGAGTGGTTGACCGCACTGTCGAGGTACAGTAAAATTAACAATTCCCAGATTTTCTCTTCTAACTTGTAGAAGTGGCAAGTTAAGGTCGAACCCACAAAGAGCAGGAAGATTTAAAGTGTTCCAATAACCTAATAATAATAATTATATATATATATATATATATATATTTTATATATATATATAGAATGGGGGTTTTGATTGGATTTAATGAATTAATTAACCTAGACGCAAGAATTAAACAAATAACACAAAAACTGAATTAAACCCAAATAAGAAATAAATCTCAGCCCTTAATCTAGTCTCCCCCTAGTCGACTTACCCTAATTAATGTGAGAAAATTGCGGTTTGGTGCCACAAGACACAGAGCAGTTGCATTTTGGTCCCAAAGTTTTCACATTTGATCCCATAAATACAAAACCGACCACATTTAGTCCCACCGTCACATTTTCTGTTAACTTTGCTAGCACTTTTAGTCCCAACGTTTTTGTGCAGTTTTGATCCCAACAAAACAAGCACTATTAGTCCCAAAAAAAATTGTGCAGTTTTGGTCCCAACCAAAAAAGCACTTTTATTCCCAAGATTTTTTACATTTTTTGTCCCAAAACAAACAACCATTTTTTCCCTCCAGAAATCAAATTTTCTATTGATAGCTGATTGGATCTCTTTTCCTCTCCTTCCATGCTCTTTACATCAACCTGCATTTTCGTCTCCAGACTTGGCTGTCAATATCTGAAATATTTGGAGCTTTTGATTAATATATGGCACACTTAGGAATAGGAATATAGGATCAAATATATAAATCACCAATATAAAGTAACTGAATCTTGCCTCTCAGTTTTTGCTTGATATTTGATTTTGCTACACCAATCCATCCGAGCCACTTAACCAAAAAAATCGTATAAATATAAACTGATTCTCCGTGAGTAAGCTATGAAGATGTAATAGGAAAACAAGAATCTTTATGCTATTTTGCTTCCACCTCTTACAACCAACATTTCAATAATTTAACCAAAATTATGTGAAGCAAAATAATGGTACAATACTCCACAACCCTTTTTTGTGAATATTATGAATGTAAAATAATGGATCATGAACCTTATATTGAACATATATCCTATATAAATGAGAAATGTCAGCAAACAAAGTTCTTTTTTTATCCCAACCAAATAGATCATTGGAATGTAGTTAAAAAAAATTAATGATTTTCAAATCCATGAACGTCGAAACAACAAGAGATTTGCTACTCTATAAATTCCATTTCAATGAGAACATTCTAATTAACTTTTGAAAATCTAGAAAAATTGAAAAACTAATTATAAGTTGTATGATCTGAAAAGGTCTTCATTATTAGTAATTTGTACTTGTATAATTGCATGAAAAATGGTCTGTAACATCTCATGTCTCCATATTCTCAAATCCAAATTCATTTGAACTCCAACTAAAATAATACCTCATACATGGGATCATCAAAGGTCTCCTCTATTTTAATCTACTATATTTTCGCAAATTAATTTGTCTAGATCATGAGGGGCCCGCAAAATGATCCACGAGATAAAGCCGCCCTTCATCAAGCCTCACACATGGCTTCCCCTTCCCGCTCCAATGCATCAAACTAATCCAACCCGCATGCAAACTGTGGCAGCTATTCTCTACATTATACCCAACTAGAGCATGTTGGTTCTACCTATGACCAATCCCTTCTACCTCCCCTCCCAAAACCAACATGAAAGGGGGAAGACCCCAACTGATATATCCTCCTCTCCCTCTGTATCTCCATCCATTTTCCAATTTGTTTTGTGTAATCTTTCCTTCTCCATCTCTCCAAATCCATCACTATCACCCCTGTGTTGAAGCAACATGCCTTATTCCCTTTAAACATACCCGAAAAAAATGTGTCGGACCAATATGCGACAAAAAAGAAAAGATAGGACTGAAAATGGAAAAACTTGGGACTATAAATACTTGTGAAATTTCTTATGGGACTAAAAGTACTCGATTTTAAATTTGTGGGATCAAAAGTGAAACTTTGGGACCAAAATGTAACTACCCCATGTCCTGTGGGACTAAAAGTGCAATTTTCTCATATTTATTATGTCATTTAACGGACATGTGTTATGCACGTGACCAAAAATGTTAACGATAAACGTTGTGGGACTGAAAATGCAAAAACTTGGGACTATTAATGCTTGTGAAATTTCTCATGGGACTAAATGTGCTTGGTTTTGTATTTGTGGGATCAAATGTGAAACCTTTGGGATCAAAATACAACTGCCCTATATCTTGTGGGACCAAAACCTCAATTTCCTTTAATTAATGCAATTGTTCTCTAGTTTTAGTTATGAAACTCCTATCCCAAGATTAGCAACAAGCTCTGCTAACCCTATTACCCCTTACGTATAACTAACCAAAACAAGTTATTTGATTAGTCTGTTCAATTGAGTGATCTTAGAATAAGCTCTCTAGACCTCATTAATCGAACGCATAGAGCACTAAGGTAATGGGATAGACACGATGTTGGACTCGCAAGCTCGGTATAAGGGACCGCGACTTATGCTATCCTAGTGATTAAATCACTATTTGCTATTAATGGACATAAGTTCGTAATGATTACGTATTACGACTGTAGCCGAGCAATAATTATGCGATTAACTACCTAGGTGATCAATCTAAGCAACAATGCACATAAGAATTTAAATAAGCTCGAATAACATAAAACGCTTCAAAACTTAAACCTTAAAACAATTACTGTAAGAATTACAAGAGAATCAAACTAGGGTTCAACATCGATTAAAGACCGAAATAAATAATTAGCCGCTCATGGCGGTGAAAAAAGACATAATTGAATTAAAAAGCATAAACATAAACAAACTAGAAAGAAAAAACCCAAAAATGCCGATCTTCATTTGCTCGTCTTCTCCGGAATCTTCCCAAAATCCCAGTTCAAGTCTGTATTTTCCAACCTAGGGACTCCTATTTATACCCAGGATCAAGTTGAGGTTGAATTGGGATTGAATTAGGAATTCTTCTAGCCCAAGGATTTTAATCCCCCTTTTAAGTGTTGCGGCCGCGCATGCAAGTCGCGGTCGCGCTCGTCTTCGAATAGCTGGGTCCCGCAGCCGCGGAGAGTTCAGACGCTAACAACCCTTTCTAGCATACTTTTTTCGCGGCCGCACAAGTAAGTCACGGCCGCGACTGGCCTATTCGCATTTAGCTCGATTTTCCTTCATTTTGGACTTTTTGGGACTCATTTCTTCGTCCATCCTTAGCCGAGTGCAGCTATTTGGCCTTAATTTACCTAAATAACTTTAAAATAAATCCACAAACGTCAAATAGCCCAATATACGAATATAAGTCAATCACAGTCAATAATGCATGCAAATATCATTAAATGAACACTTAAATCAACCTAATATGCATGCATAAACTGTGTACCAGTGATCTTACCAGACTTTAACCGTTCCATAACCTGCTTAGATTGCTCTAGCTTCGAGTATGCTAGCTTCTCAATGGTTTGAATTTTAATGTTCAGACTATTTTTACACACACTTAAGTCGTTCTGAAACTTATGAAGTTAAGATTGCAAGGATGATATATCCTTCTCTTTGTCTGCTACTATGTGTTGTAACATTGATTCATCTTGTAGAGTCTTCTCCGCTACAACTGCCTCTGCATGTTTCTAACCTTTTTCACGTTCCTCGATAGGATAGGTTATGATACTATCTTTTCATTAGTTTCCGCCTTAGTTTTTCTGTCTCCGCTTGTAATCCTCGAAGTTACCTAACTTTTTGATTGTCTTGCTTCTATGAATGCATTCGAATGACAATTCTTCTACATCTTCTGCACTTCTTCAAGAGTCGGACCTGCCTTTTTATAGACGCATAAGTTTGACAAAAAATTGGTAATTCGTTTTGTAGCATACCTGATGACTCGTTGGTTTCGATTCTTCAGAAACAACTTGGCCCATGAGGCAGACATAAGAGGTCACAAGGGCTGCCAGGTTGCTCGAGTATTTATTGTCTCCTTCAGACATCTGTTCCTCATTAGATTCAACACTGCATGATGCTGCAAATGACTTGTTTTGCCTCTTTAGAAAGGTCACACATTCTTTCTGAACATGTCCTCAGCTACTGCATCTCTACAACGTACTATATCTGTTTTTAACCTACAACACTTGAAGAGGAATTAGTATCTTTACCTGACTCTTACCGGCCGCAGAAGATCTTTGATCACTTTTTTAACACTTTTTCATCATGTTGTCGAACTACTTAGTGAACAAGATCATGCTCATGGCTAACTCAAACAGCTTTTGGCTCACGAGTGTCGGTTTCATCCTATTTATGCAGGACTTCAGCCTTGAGTGCAATTCTTCTTCTTACCTCATCATTTTCGAAGCCTTTGTTGAGTTCAAGGTGAGAAGATGTCCTACCAGCTAATCAATTCCCATGCTCTCCACATCTTTTGATGTGCCAATTACCATGACTTCCTCCAAGAATTTATCCGGAAGAGACCTTAGAAACTTGTCCACCATTAGTGACTCTAGAACTATTTCCCCTAGCAAGATCCCGTTGTTACGATCCCGTTGATTTCGCAAGTTTCTCAGCTTGGACGTTTTCACCTCCTTGGTGCCTTTAAAGTAATTTTCAAGGAGATCCCATGCTTCTTTGGCTGTTTTGCAATTGCAATTTTTAGTATACTGGATTTGATAAACAATCACTGGGATGAAGAGAAGAGCCTTGTGATTCACTTTGTATTGTTCTTTTTCTGTCATAGACCACTCAGATTTTGACTTTAGTGTGGTCGTATTTGCATCAGTAGGTGCAGACCATCCGTTTTTTACTACTTCCCATTTTTTATCACCCATGGCTTCCAGATGTGTCATGGTCAATGACTTCTGAAGTCATTACTTGTTCCATCGAGCAGTGGAAGTCACACGGTATTACCCTGAAGATCCATATTAGTCCAGTTCTCCAAAATCAGTCGTATAAGAATTTAGACCTGCTCTTGATAATAATTGAAATTTATGAACTGCCTTAACTATGTGTTATAACATTAAAACAGAACACATAACACATATAAAGACACACCGAAATAAACACAAGCCAAAATCCCCATGTCCCTTGGGCCTTTATGTTATTGATAAAATTTTCGAATAGGCTATGTTTTACAAAGGGACCTCACTCTCTAATACCTAACTATTTTATTATCAACAACATCCGGTGACTCTCATCAACTAATTCAATACTAACACGGCACACCATTGATGGTCGAGGCAACCTTGAAGCCCCTTCTCTCGAAGTGACTTCGCCTAACTCTATGCAATAACACCTATAGAACTGACTCGAACTCTTACAATATAAACAGTGTATTTTTCTAAAATATCTCACTGACACAGGTACCGGTGATTTCCTTTAAACAGTGCACTCATATTACTCTCTTTGTACTTGATGATCCCTAAGGCATATATGTTTGTATATATATAAATAGTTCATCAAAGCCCTACACAATCTATGGACTTTGTCCTCTTCAAATCAGTGCCTCCATTTGATACACTTTTATCTAGCTTAAATCTTCTGGATTTGTTTAACTTATGATAGAATTCTCACAAGTAAAAACTTCTCCAATTTGACTTGTAAATCACGCTTAAATCCTCTTCGTGTATATATATGTGTGTGTGTGTGTGTGCCACTCTCTCCCATATTTTCCCAAATATAAAAGTCAATATCTATATCTATATAATAACAAAATCCACCCAAAATAGTAATCTAGGAATTTTCCCGCGCAAATCCCTGTCATTTCTGGAAAAAAATATTTTTGGTATAAAGCATTTTATTTTGGAAACATTATTTTTCGTATAAAGCATTTTATTTGGAAATAACTTAATTTGAATTTTATTATTTTTGGTATAAAAAATTTTATTTGGAAATAGCTTAGTTTGAAATTTATTTTATTTTTTATTAAATTTTTTAATCATATAAAAATATAAAAATTGGATTTTTAATAAATATTTTATAATTTCAATTTATAATTTCAACATTTTATTTTTTTCCAAAAAAATATCTACTTTTCTGAAATAAAAAATATATTTTTTTCATTTCTAATGTAATTTTCCTGTATAATAAATTAAATTAGTCATCTATTATTGATCTATAGTTTGACACCATATTGTATAAATAAATTAAATAAAAAATAAATAATTGTTTGTTCGTTGATTATGTGGATTAATTATTAGTGTGTTTGTGATACAGATAGAAATTAATAAAATTAGAATATAATGCTATTGGTACTCACTAAAAACTTTTGAAATTTTCTAGAACATTATATTTGAAAAGATGAAAAATAAAACAGATACTTTGAATAAATATGAATGTTTATTATAAAATATATATATATATATATATACACTCACCATTTACAAGATGGTCAGCATGACCTCCACACATGGATGGTGGAGATGTTCATACACTAAGGAAAATAAATATGAATGTTATGTAACTTACTCTAATTTATGTATTTTTAATTTTTAATATTTTTCATTGACTCTTCTTTCATTAACATATAATTTTTTTATCTCTTATTATATATTGATTGTAATATTTATTATATTAAAATTGTTATCGTTTATTCATTTATATCTACAAATCGTGCATCGCAAGGGGATACTACTAATTTATTTCAAATACTAGAAAAAGAATATCCAAAATAAGCGACTTTACAGTTTAGAAAATAATATATATTAACTTACTTTCAAAACAAGATGCCAACACATGCGATCAGTGACCGGCCCATGTATGGGACATGGGAGGCACCGGGTCTCCCCAGACTAAAAAACAAATTGCTAATATATAAGTGTATTTTAGTTTATTTTAATTACAACTTAATTGAATAAAATAGATAATTCTGTTGTTTAACTTGAATATTTATTTAATAATAATCAATAGATGTATTTTATGTATAAGCGATATAGAGTAAGATTTTTTAAAATATAATGAAATGAAAAGATACATTATATCTTGATATTTCATTTTTTGTAATTGAATCGATTAATTGATCTTATAATATCATTAATACTTTTGATTTTTTTTTTAGAGTTGAGTATTAATGAGACTCATGGACAGATTTTGGGGTACAGAGTGGTTCTTCCTTTTAGATTTTTTAAATTTTAGTTTAAAATTCAATATTTTAAATTTAGAGCCTAATATATAAGAGCTTATCTTCTAACCTTAGAGGATAATTAAACCATAAATTATTCCATGAGACAAATTCCTAGATCTTCAATAGATGGACAAGCTCAACTAATTTTTTGGATCGTCATTACATGCGGTGCACGCAAAAAAATATGTGCGGGTTTGGATCGTGACGAAAATTGGCAATAGTTGTAATCATTGTTTTTAGAACTGAATCAACAGGTTAAACTGGTGTTCAGACCAGTGCGAGGTGCCCCATAGAACCGTTTTTATTGTTTAATCGGTAACTGGATTGAAAAGAAAAATCGTCAAAACGGAAAATCAGAAAAAAACCCCTTTATTCCCATTTTTTGTGGGTTTTTTTTTTTTTTTTTTTTTGTGGTTTTTTTTTTTTGGGTTTCTTTATTTATTTTTTTGTGCTTATTTCACTTATAGATTTTTAGTACTTTCTTAAAGAGTTTACAAAATTTTAACAAGTTATTCACTTTAACCATATTTTTCATGTTTGCAAATAGATTTTCAAGTTAACAAAAAATAATGGACTATAAGTCATTAAATATTATCAAATGCATCCAGTTCTTAAGATGGATATTAAGTTATAACTTTATTTATTTTGAAATTTGAAGTTTCATTGATAATTTTCTATTTAAGTGTTATTTTTTGTGGATTGTAATGTGTATAATTACATCAAAGAAATAAATAAATGGTAACTACGAAATTTCGATTAAACCTCCGATCCAATCGATCCGACCGGTTAAACACGATTGATGGTGCGACGACTGGTTGTAATATTATATTAAGGAACCTAACACCCAATAATGCTTGATCTTCTTTGAAGAGAAAAGGGGAACCAAACATTATCATAATTATCGATGTTGTTTGAAGAAAAAAGCTCAAATAACATGGATATGGTCTAGGGATGGTAGCTGGGTGTGTACCCGTGAAATTAAGGGTATTTATATTCTAACCATTTAAAATTTATGTAAACTTTAATAAAACAAAATTATATATACTAAACTTATCTGAAACTCATTTAAAAAGATACTTACAATACTCAAACCCATTTAGTAATGCCCATCAAGTAACCTAACCCACCCTAGCCCATTTACTAATACCCATCGTGTACCCTAACCCACCCAATATGTATTTAAATTTTAAAATAATATTATATTTTATGGGTTATCTAAACGAGTATTCAACCGGTACCCTAGCTATAAGTATAAATTAAACATGAGAGATAAAAGATTTTAAAAATAACCATAATGTGTCTACCACTTTGAAAATGAATAGAATGGATGGTGTAGGTCCTAGACTAATTATTATTCACATATGTTAATAACTATAATTTTTATTAAGTTGAGTGATTGACTCAGTGATAAGATTTCTATTTTGTAGAATGGAAGGTGCAGGATGCTACTCTTACATAATACATGTATATAAATTTTATTGAATTTCTTTTAAAACATAAACGAGTTCGGGTACCAATGTTGTCATAATCGAACCGACCAGTTCAACTGGTTGGACCAGGAACTAGTGCTCGGACCATTCAGAATACCCTGTAGAAACATTTTTTATGGTCCAACTGGTAAAAATTGAACTTAACCGAGAAAATCAGAAAACTAGTGAACCAAAAAAATCGAAAAAATCGGTTATTCCCATTCTTTTGTTGTGTGTTTATTTCACTTATATATTTCATTTTGTCAATGAGTTTATATAATTTTAACAAGTTACCCATTATTTACCATATTTGTCATGTTTAGAGAGGGATTTTGAAGTTAAAAGAAGTTTATGGATTATAAAGTATTAAACTTTATTAATTACATCCATATACTTAAGTAGTTTATTAACTTATAATTGTTTTTAAGGTCAATAATATAATTCAACCTATGATATTCGTATTTTGACACTTTGGAACCTTTTTTTTTTTTTTTATTTTATCGATTGCAACCTATACTTTGTGTTTTTCAACTTCCGGCAATATTTTTTTGTGAGAAAATTAAAAAATTAATAAAAAAATTAAAAATCAAAAAATTATTTAGAAAAATATGAAATTATTTCTAAAACTATAAAAATTCATTTAAAATATCTTAAAATTAATTTGAAATGGTGGGATTATTTTGAAAATTTTCAATTTTTATATAAAAATTTAAAGTAGTTTATAAAAAAAGTAAAAAATAATTTAACTTTCTGGCTAGAAAACTAAAAGAATTATTAAGAATATTTAAAATAAAAAAATTATATAAAAAAATGAAATTATTGCTAAAATATATAAAATTATTTAAAATATCTTAAAATTAACTTGAAATAATGGAATTATTTTTAAAATTTTCAATTTTATTAAAAAAATTAAAATAATTTATAAATTAACTAATTTTTTATAACCTAGAAACTAACTAATCATACTAATTGAGATTATACTAGGTTGTGTAAACTAGTTTGATTAGTTTTTGTCATAGTGCATTATAACTTTTTCAAAAGTTATCGGTGAAGCTATTATAATTATTCAACCTCAATACAAAATTTTCAAACGCACTAGAAAATATTAAATTTAAACAAACAATTATATAAATTAAATAGTACTCCCTCCGTCCCAGGTTAATTTGCACACTTTTCTTTTCGAGGTGTCCTGAGTTAATTTGCACACCCCTGAAAAGGAAAGTGTTTTGTACCAAATTATCCTAATAATGTCAACATATTTACAAAATTGTCATTGCCTGAACTAATTAAACATAACCTAATTAAATCCTAAACTAATCTATCCCAATTAATTACCCAGCCCAAAATGAAAAACCCAGCCCATTTCTCACTCTAACCCTAACATTAGTTCCTGAACTCTCTCTCTCTTGTCTCTTCATTTTCTCCGCCGCTGTTCTTGGTGTTCTTCAAGAACTCGGGATCCGATCTTGAGCTCTTATCTTCACTTCGATCTTCCCTTAGGCGGTGTCTCAGTGGCGAGTTCTCATCTCGTCCATCACCGATTGGCATCCCTCAGAGGGTCCGTTTTTTTTAGGGTTTTCTAGTTTGAGCCTGGTCTTCCGATCATGGCCGATTTTGAGGGATGTTTCGATGATTCCCCAGAGATAGACGAAATCGCGTATGATTTGGAGGACAGTTACATTGTCGACACTCAGTTGTCGAAGTCGATGGATTTTGTGGCCGATGAAGAGATGTACGACGGTGAAAAGCCATGTGTGACCAGATCTGAGGCTAGATCAGCGGCTACCAGCGGCGAGCTCGTGACGAGTCTCGAGATCCGAGCGTGGTGCCTTGAGTTTCTTGCAATATGGGTTCCGGCTGTAAAACAAGTCCATGTTTTCTATCCCATCCTTTTTGTTGATGTTATTTGAGCTGCGGTCTGGGTTTTTTGTGTGGGCTTGTTGATGTTGCCAGAAATTTTGCCCTATTATGTTTGTTGCTGTGTGAGCTTGTTGTTGTTGCCTGAAATTTTGCCCTGTTATTTTTGCTCCTGTGTGAGCTTATTGATGTTGCATGTAATTTTGCCCTATTCGGTTGGCTCCTGTGTGAGCTTGTTGCTGGTGCCTGAAATTTTGCCCTGTTAGTTTTGCTCCTGTGTGAGCTTGTTGTTGTTGCGTGAAATTTTGGCCTATTCGGTTTGCTCCTATGTGAGCTTGTTGTTGTTGCCTGTAAAAAATGTTGCCTGTTGGTACTAAGTGAATTTTAAAACTTTTTGTGTCAAATTATGTTTGAGCTGGTATCTTGAATTAGCAAATTATACCATTGTTGATTCAATGTTGCTCTTGAACGTTACTGAATGCCCAATGATGAGAATTTTCTGAGGGGGCCAAGTATTGTTAACATTAAGTTGTTAATAACGCTTACACTAATTGAATTTCAGAAATAGCCAACTCCCAGTTGTTTATGGCCTAAGCAAAACACACCTAAATGATGTTTATGTCATAAACAATAGGTTACATACAAAAAGCATTTCCTAAACTTAATCCTAATTGTAACCTAGGGCAGCCAATATCCCCCCAATCTCGTAGCTCACATTAGTCTGTCCTGTTTCTAAAAGCTGGTCTATTGCCTGCCTTACAATTCCTTCTTCAACTTTAAGGGTAGTTGGTAGTGTACCCTCTCTTGTTAGGTTACATTTGCCCAAATGTGGCAGCTTATAGTTTTTGTGTCCAAGCTACTTCATGATTTCTATGAGGCATGCTTGCAAATTAAGGAACACACTGTTTATTTTGCTTGCTTCCAACTGTTCATACGCTAGTGTGACATTTGTGACCAAATCTTCCACATTATATGAGGTCGTTTCTGTTTGAAGTGACTGAATAGCCCCGAAGAATCCCAAGTCCAAGATGTTTGTGTCTGGGGAATTTGGTGGTTGAAACATTATTTGAATGTTAAAATCATTTGCTGATGCAGCCTCTCTAAAATCAGAATTTATGTCACTTATGTGAGGTCTTGCGTTATCTTGTTGTATCAAGATATGCCTACTTGAATTTTCTGGCCATTTTTGCTTGATTGCCAGTATAATTTGAAAATGAAACTTAAATGATGAATGAGCCCATGCATGTTCTAACTGATATTGACAGAATTTAAACATGCATTTTTTCTAAAAAAAATGTTGGCAGTGTTATCGATGCAGTCAATTGTCTTAGTGAAGCATCTTAGTGACTTGTGTATTTTTTTGGCTAGATGATGAGCATTTGCTGATAACCAAATAAAAAAATAAAATAAAAAATGGACTGAAAATTAATGGGTAGACGAAACCTAGTTTATTATGTAGTCTTTTATTGCTTCCTTGTTAATCGTCTCAATAGGTTTTGTTACCATAGTCCCTCTTGCCCGATTAACGCTGTTACGTAGGGCTGGTTCTTGTTTCGTATATGGAAATATACCCATTTTTTCACCGAACAATAGCTGCCCCTGGGCTGAATATTGAGGTCGAGTAACAACACACATGAACATAACTTTTGTTATGAATCGTTTGCTCTTGCAAGACCGATACACATCATCTTCTTCTACTAACTTGTACGCCATTTTCGTAACTCTTTGCATATAAAACCACTTTTTGTCTATATGGACGACATTATGCACAGTTGCAAACTTGATTTTCTTGGCTGTTGTCTCAAAGTTCAGTTGACTCAAGCTGTATTTCAACCTTTGCACCTTGTTTGCATCCGTCAATGTGGGTTTTATTGCGTTTGTGTGTGGTCTTATAACCCCATTCTTAACCCATCTCCCAACTGAGCTTTTACTTACCTCTAATTCCTTTGCCAATCAGCGTATGTTGCCCCGTCTGCAAAATGGTATTGCTTTGAAAGTAGATGTATCCAACTCTGCCTTTTTGGGTCTTATTATTCGTGTTTGCTGCAAGAAGACCACCGGTAACCCTTGTTCAATCTGCTTCTTTGCAGCTGCCCGAATGTAGTGGACCGTCTGGTAACTAACTCCAAATGATGTAGCCGTCGATCGGATCTTGCCATTGTGGACGACCCCGTCCGTGCTGATGGTCAATAGATACTGCGCTATCCGATTACAGTCTGATGGAGCCAAGTTCGACTCCTTTCTATTGTTTATCATTTTTCTATAATTTATGTTTAGGTTGTTGTTACATTTATATTGGAATATTATAGGACTTTGGAGGTTTAAATTCTGAATTTTTAGGAGGGAGATTTGAAAGATTTCAGATTTTGTGTTTCATTTCAGCATCATAATATGTACTGTTTATGTAAAAATGGAGGGAAGTGAAAATTTCAGATTTTCAAGTTGTTGTAAAAATGGAGGGAAGTAAAAATGGAGGGAAGTGAAAATTTCAGATTTTCAAGTTGTTGTACTTGTTGAGTTGTTTCACAGATTCTGGAATTTTTCAATATTGCATTCAATAATTTCTTCTTCTGCAGAAATTCAGGATTTTTTGAAAAATTTCTGGAAAAAAACACCAATTTTCTGGAAAATTTCAATAATTTCTTCTTCGGCAGAAATTCAGGATTTTCTAGAAAATTTCGTTTTTCCGGAAATTTGTGATTTTTTCAGATTGTTCAACTCATGTAATTTTTTTGGATTTTGAAAGTTATTTGGAATTTTGTAGCACAAATCTTGTGTTTTCAGAATTTTCCTTTTTTTTTTTTAATAAATTCTGGAATATGATTAATAATTAAGCATTCCCCTTAATTATAATTAATTTTGTTGATTTTTCAACTCAAAAAGCAAAAAATAATTTTTTCCTATTCCAAGTGTCCGGAGAGGGGTGCAAATTAACTTGGGACGGAGGGAGTATAGTTTTTACTTTTATAAAAAATATTTGATATTTTTTATTTGTAGCTCAAACTTATATAAGAAATTAACCCACTATCTATTTAAAATTTGATGCGTATAACAAAATTAAAACAAATTATCAACACATTAATAATTGTATTCCGTGGTTTGGAAATCGAAGACCTCACATCTATGTTGTAAACTTTTAAATAGGTCTGTATTTTTATTTAATTCGAGAATAAAAGTCGTATATATAGGAAACCCAAAAACTAACTAAACTAATTTACACAAGTTGGAAATTATAAATTATTTTAAACTTTTTAAATAAAATTGGAAATTTTTAAAAATAATTTTACCATTTCAACTTAATTTTAAGATATTTTAAATGAATTTTATTTTTAGAATAATTTCAGATTTTCAGAATAATTTTATAATTTTTAAATATTTTTTAATTTTCTAGCCAGATAACTAAATTATTTTAAATTTTAAATTATTTTTTTCTTTTTTATAAATTATTTTAGTTTTTTCTTAAATAAAATTGAAAATTTTAAAAATAATTCCACCATTTCAAATTAATTTTAAAATATTTTGAATGAATTTTTATAGTTTTAGAATTTTAAATAATTTTCTCACCGGAAATATTGTCGGAAGTTGAAAAACGTATAATACATGTTGCAATTTGTCAACAAAAAAAAAATAGATTCTAAAGCGTTAAAAAACGAATAGTTTGTTATTACTTATTTTTATTTAAAATTTAAATTTTAATTGATAATGTGTAAGAAAAATTAATAAATAGCGGACTACTAATTTTTTATTTAACCGTCTATTAAACTATAACAACACTAAGGTAACATCAAAACTTCAACCCTGACAAAATACTAATGACATTTAATTTTTTTCCCCAAACCCATTTAGAATTGAAAGGATACTATGCGGTATGGATCAAGAAACTGCTCAATTTAACCGAAGTCAGAGACTTGTAGTCAACGGCAAATTCCTACAGAAAAAACCCTCCAAAGAGCCGTTCTTCTTCATCTGCTCCCTTCAAATCCTTTTTCCACGTCCAATTCGATAATCTTTCCTCGACTTCCATCCGCGCTCAATTTGTCTTAAAATGTTGGATATTCCATCGGAAGTATTTCGCGAAATACTATCGCGGGTGCCCGCCCAGACTCTCCTCCGCTTCAAGTGCGTTTCTAAGGCGTGGAGAGCAACAATCGACGATCCTGATTTCATCCGATTGCATCTCCACCGTCACTCCTCCAATGGCGTCGGCAACCTCATTCTCAGAGGTGACCTCTGCTCTTGGCTTTATTTATTATCTTCCGATTCCCTAAATTGTGATGACGGTGAAATTATTGAAGCAACGCCTATGAACCACAACCCATGTTTTGGAGCGACTAAATCATCAGTGGGTTCATGTAATGGCGTTATGCTCATTTCTCATTCAAAGGGATACAATTTCTTGTGGAACCCTTTAACCAGGGAGTTCCACAGGTTGCCGACATTGCAGGTCATGAGTAAGAAATCGAGAGGGTTATACCTTTCGGTTAGTGGGATAGGGTGTGATCGTGCATCTGATGACATTAAGGTTGTAAAAATTGCACAAGTGTTCGATCCAAGAGACAGAATCCTCAAGTCAGAGACATTAATGTATAGTCTCAAATTGGATTCTTGGAGGAGGATCAAGGATTTTCCATATAGAATTTCAAGGTTGAGTGGTGGAGTTTTCCTGAGAGGTACATTGCACTGGATTTCCAGTACAATGCCGCTGAAATGCACAGATGATTTGATAATTGGGCTTGATCTCGGGACTGAAGATTATCGCGTACTTCCCCTGCCTTCTGATCTCTCTGAACAAGAGAAACCTTCTGCAAAGATTTTGGGGGTCTTGGATGGCTGCTTGGTTCTCAGTTGCTTTTATCAGATAGAGCGCTTAGACATATGGTTGATGAACAATTATGGAGCTAAAAACTCGTGGGTTAAGTTGTTTTCTATTGGCTCACTAGACTATATTGGTGCAGTCGAGACTTTGAGGCCTCTGGCTTACTCAAAGTGCAAAAACCAGCTTCTTGTCCAACATAATAGAAAGGAACTTCTCTTGTTCAATCTTGAGACGAAAATTGCAAAGAAGATGAGGGTTCAAAATGCTCCTGCCACCTTTTCTTCGCAGTTTTGCCTAGCAAGCCTTGTTCGACTAAAGCGCAGCAAGTCAAAAAGGCCTTCAAGAGACAAAATCAACAAGGCTAATTAAAGTAAATTGCTTTAGCCTGTTTGAATGTATTTGCAGTTTTGGGAGTATTTATTTGGCTAATTTAAGTTGTGTGAAGTGGCGAAAATGGGAGAATCTTGGCCTCATGATTTATTTGTAACTTGCCTAAATGAGATTTACGCTTTTTGAAGTGAAGTCAAGGCAACACATCATCAACACCCTATCATATTAATTGTTTAATGGTTACTGTATTTTGATATGATACGGTATTTTAGCAAAGCAACTCATCTAAGTGAGAATAAGCTGGTAAGGCATGGATTCAGAACACTGCATAGGCTCTTATTCAGTAACTGTGGATAGAGTACATATTTGCATGGTGCCGAAGCAAGTAAAAGAATCAATATTTTGTAAAACAAATTGGGGGAAAAAGAGCTGGACAACATGTGTCACACAAACCAGAGGGTGAGGACAAAACTGATAGAGCAGAAAAACCAATTGAAGTGTGGCTGCAATACCTTTGAAATAGAGTAGCAATAGATGAACACGTTCTTGAATTGTCAGACTACCTCATACTGAATTATTCGTATATTTTCATTGCAACTTTCACGAGCAATTTGTTTGATGAAATGGAAGCTCAGTTACTCTGCTGCATTTGTTTGTTTTCGGACATTCTTACTCTAATTAACTTTGTATCAGTTTGCTACAAAGTTCTTATCAAAAGGTTCCTGTGGTTAACCCTGTTCTTTAATAGAAAATAGACTTCAAGATTAGTGTCATCCTTATATCCTTTCATGAATATAAACTTATAGCATTTAATTTTACAAATATTTTTCTAGTCTTCATTTTCAAGGCGAACTCGTTCACATTTGTGTTCTAATTGAGCACTCTTATGTCTTGCAGGTTTTTTTGGTTGTTTGGATAAATTGCAAATTGCTATCAGAATTGGGTTTTTCTTTCTTTCTTTATTATTATTATTATTATTATTATTATTATTATTATTATTATTATTTTTTTTTTTTTTTTTTTTTTTTTTAACCTCTATTTTAATTATACAATTGTATTTGGTCATGCATCCAATGCTGCTGGGTATGTCTTTATATTATAGTTTCCCCTTACATCTGTTATTGTTCAGTAATGATACTATGAGCTGTATTACATATTATTCCCCATTGTCCTTTTTGCCAACCCACTCCATGCTAGTTTTTATATTATCAACATTAATAATACTCGAAATGTGTCGATAATTAGATGTCTAATCTCGTTCATGTGATCAATTTGCTCTATTGCTTCATAATGTAGTGCATAACATTATCAGTAACTTGTTGGAAAGAAGTTGCACATTCCAAATTTATACAGTAATGGTATTTTAGTAGACCAAGTTTGTGGCTCTATTACTCTTATACTTGGAACAGGAGATAGAATGCCAGCTTCATTTCTACCACGAGGAGTATTCGCAGCTAAGCTACTACATCCAGAACCTGAATTCATTATATTTGAGTTCAATGGTTCCTTACCTTTGCTCAAATTCAGCTCCTTCAGTCTCTCCATGATCTGAGCTTTCACCATATCCGCAGTTCCATCGATCCTTCTATTTTTCTCCATTTGCCCCAATAGGATCTCCTTTGACTCTGAGCAAGCTCTGGAACTTGCTGTTCCAGCGATTCAAGCTGACTGGTATTACTTTCTGCCATAGCTGCTCACAAAAGAGAATAGATCCTCTTTGATACCACTTGTCACGATTTACAGAAGTGGTCTGGGAATTTTAACTCGAGCTCTAACTGAAAGTAGGTTTTGTGCAGAACTGGAGGAAAAAGTTGAGAGAATTTAACAAAAAGAGTTGAGAGGGAAATTTGAATTGAAGTTTCATTTCCAAAAACATGCATTACAAATGTGTAATCCTCCCTTTTAACAGGATTGCCATGCTGGTGTAGCGAAACATCGTTTACATTCGAAAATAAAGCCATCCATGCTTCCTTAAGTAAAGTGTGACTTATGCTAATAGAAGGAAAATAATGGAAATAACAGAAAAAATGGAAAGGAATAAAACAGAATTTTGAATATCCTCAGCAGCTTGGATCGAAAATAAACAACACTTGAGCCCCTGGTATGTTGAACGCTTACCATATTTGTCCCAGGAAGCCTTGAGCAGCGGTCGGATTTAAGTGGTCTGATTCTTAAATCAGACCATTATGTATGGCAAATCAGAACCTGTTTACCAGATCAGACAGGTATTCAAGCTTGATTGGTATGATTACCAGACCAACGACTACAAAGTAGTGTCGATATATAATGCATACTTATCAAGGGGATTTGTGTACCGTACTCATATTCGTAATATGAAATCAGCTTGCCTACTTGGAGGATGATTGAGGACTGTCCTTGTAATTATCTGTGGATCAGTAGACCAGGCGTGTTTCTGGATGGTGCATTGCACTGGATGCCGTGGCATATTTTTGCACTCAGTCTTGGGACTGAAAAGTACAGGCAGGCACCACTGCCCCTGTACCCCTGAAGCCAGATTTTTGTGAAGTGCATCTACATGCATTTGATGATTGTTTAATATTGAGTTTCAATTATTTCACAACAAAATTCTTTGACGGATGGGTGCTGAAAGATCAGTCGTGGATGAGGTTTTTGTTAGAGCTATATGATATTAATGTTTCATTGGGACTGCAGCTTTTTCTGCAAAATGATAGGTTCTTTTTGTGGTTAGATATTGAAAATAACTCTTCCAAGAAGTTTTTCATTCATGGCCTCCGGGGTAAAACTTCTACTCATTTTTTTCCGGGAAGCCTTGTTCGACTCGATCATACCACAATTTGCCTAGTTGGCTCAGTGATAGTGGTAATACTTGTAATTTATAAATCCTACAGCAACAGGGATGAGGAAGAGGCTGAGCAGGTGCACAGGAGGAGCAAGCAAACTTATACAAGGTTTATGAAACTTGTGCTGGCCTTATTATTTATGATGATTAATACTAATATATGAAGTTGATTGACTTTATGTTTAAGCTGATCTTGGGTTTGCAGTCTCGCAAATTGCCTTTTGTTCCTGTAAACACTTCATTTGTTTAAAGTGGATTAAATGCATTAATCATCAAATGATATAAAGAGTTACCAAATATCATATTATAAAGTTATTTCTTTTCCTTTGTCCTTGATGTTATGAAATTTTGGAATCTTATAGTTGTAACATCTTCAACAGGATCTTGGTCCGTGATTGTAATGGTAGGAGGTGCAATGTACTGTAGGAATGATGATAGTAGTATGATCAATATGACTATTGAATCTTGATGAATGCAATAAAAGGTGGGAAACTTTTGTACATAAAACATGTACATGTTATCAATGTTTTATGTTAAAGCTAGTTTCACATGTGTAAAAAAATTTGTATTTGCACTTGCGCAAGGCATCTTTTGGTATCTAAACACCTAGGATGTTTCTCCGTGCAGGTTGGGTGGAATCAGTGGAAGAAGACTTCAAGTGCAATAGAAGATCTGGATTGTTATTAGCGATTTTGGATTTAAGGTGAGCTGGAAAACTTGTTGGGTATCTCTTTATAATTTATTAACTTTAGTTTAATCCATGCTATACAATTCACAACACAAATGAGCCTATCTACTTTCTGTTGTCCCTATGTTTTTAAATTTTGTCCTGGACTTTAATATTTATAGGACTAAAATTAGTAAATAGACAAAAAGGTTTTTCCCCTTCATTTACTTTTATATAGGATCTTAAGAGTACTTAGAAATAAAATTATAAATGTCAAAATATATCATGACATAATTTTATAATGAAAATAGTCAATCGTATGAATTTTGACTTTGACATAGTAATGTTCCATACTTTTTCCACCCAATGTGTTTTAATATTCGGTACAAACTTAGGTTGTGTTTGAATAGAAGAATTTGTAATGCATGAATTTCAATTCATTGGATTTCAAATCCGCTCAAGATAGAGGTAGCGAGAATTTGAAATTCACTCAAATATTAAAAAAATAGCTTAAAATGAAATCATTAATTTATAAAATTATGGTAATCTAAAAAACACCAATGAAATTTTAATTTTAATTTTAATTTTTTCTATATTCATCCTCAAATCTTTACATCTAAATGCACCTTAGAGTCTCTTGTCCATTTTAATTCTGTTTTGGGAAATAATTTTCTTCGCCCTACTTCTTAGATCCTGAAAAATTGAGTCATGTTTATTATACATTTGCTTATTTTTTTGGATAGTGCACAGTGTACAATTGTAAGAGTGGAATATAATTTTGATTTGTTCCATGTAACAGTGTTGGCAGTTATAAAATACTATACACTTTAAACACTATACATACTATATATATTTTACACACTACATATGCTATACACATTTTACACACTACATACATTTCACACACTTCACATACTATACACATTACACATACACACACACACCACATACACTTTACGCACTACACACACTTTACGCACTACACACATTTTATACATTTCACGCTATACCCACACTACACATATTTCATACACTACACATATTTCACACACTTCACCCACTTCACCCACTTTACACACTTCACATACTACACACATTTAACACACTTCACATGCTACACATAGTTCACACACCACACACAAATACACACACTACACACATTCATCCACTACACACACTATACCCTACATTCACCTACACGTTTCACACATTACCTCACGCTTCACACACTACACATATTTCACATACAATTCACACTAGACACACTATACACAAAACACATTTCACAAACTACACACACTACACACGTCACATACTTTACATACTACACAAATATATAAACACTACACACACTACACACACTTCACATATCTACACACGCTACACACACTTCACACACTTTTCACATACTACACACATCACACACCATACACCCTACACACACATCATATACTGCACTTATTTCACACACTTCACATACTACACACATTTCACACACTATACACATTTCACAAATTTCACACTTCACATGATACACACACACTATCCACATTTCACACACACCACACACTTCACACACTACACACTACACAAAAACTACAATATTTCAACAATACTCACATTTCACACACTACACAAATTTTACACATTATACACACTGTACAAATTTCATACTATACACACTTCACACACTTCACACACTACACACATCACGGAATTACGTAAGAGAAGAAATGACTCACACTTCACGCACTACACACACTTCATGCACTACACACACTTCACGCACTACACACACTATACTACACACCATTTCATGCACTACACACACTAAACACATTTCACACACTACACTCTCTGTACACATTTCATGCACTATACATTTCACACACTACACACATCACATTTCACGCACTACACACACTTCACGCACTACACACACTTCATGCACGGCACACACTACATACATTTGACTTACTACACACTACACACACTTCATGCACAACACACACTACACATATTATACACTTCACACAATTCACACTTTTCATACACTACACACTACATACATTTATACACTATACAAACGTCACTCGCTTCACAGACTACACACATTTTACAAACTACGCATTCTACATACATTACACGCACTTAACGCAGTACACACATTTCACGCACTTCACACACTACACAAGTAACACATTTCACAAATTTCATACACTACACACTACATACTACATACAATACATACACTACACACATTTCACGCACTCCCCATATATTATATACACTTCACACACTACACACATTATATAGAAACTACATTATTTCACACACTATTCACACTAAACACTGCACACATTATACACACTATGCACGCTACACAAATTTCACACTACTTAAATTTCACACACTATACACATCTCACGCAATAGACACACTACACTACACACCACACATTTCATGCACTACACACACTAAAAACATTTTACGCACTACGTACACTACACACTTTTCACCCACTACACACTTTTTACCCACTACACACACTTTATGCACTACATACACATACACGTTTCACAAATTACACACACCACACGTTTCACACACTACACAAACTTCACACACAATACACACACTACACATATTTCATACACTACACACAATACAGACACTTCAAATACTTCACACACTTTAAATACTACACACATGTCACACACTTCACAGACTACACATACTTCACACTTTTCACACTCTACACACACTTACACACACTACACACACTTCACACGCTTCACATACTACACTCATTTCACACACTTCACATACTACACACACTTCACACACTACACACATTTATATATGCTACACACATTTCACACACTTTACATACTACACACATTTCACACGCTACACACATTTCACACAGTATTCACACTTTACACAATACTCTCACATCACACATATTTCATACACTTCGCACACTTCACATTTTTCACACACTACACACATTTCACATACTACACACATTTCACACACTACACATTATACACATCACACACACATCACACATTATACACATTACACACACTTCACATACTGCTCTCATTTCACTTACTACACATTTCACACACTACACAAATTTCACACATTTCACGCAATACATACACTACATAGATTACCGATATTTTACACACTACACACCCTACACACTATACAGAAACTATAATATTTCACACACTACACACATTATACATATTATACACACTACATAAATTTCACACAATACACACACTTCACACACTTCACATACTACACACATTTCACACAATACAAACATATCATGCATTGCACACACTATTCTACACACCACAAATTTCATGCACAACACACGCTAAACATATTTCACACACAACACATTTCACACGCTACACATAGTTCACATACTACACACACTGCACACATTTCATGCACTATACACTCTACACATTTTAAATATTTCACACACTAAACATACTACACACATTTCAAGCACTACGCACACTGCGCACATTTCATGCACTACACACTCTACACATTTTAAATATTTCACACACTACACAATACACATACTACACACACTACACACACTTCATGAACTACACATTACACACACTTCACGCACGACACACACTATATATTTCACTTACTATATACACTCTACACACACTTCAACATTTCACACATTCACAGACTACACGTATTACATACTTAACACATTTCACACACTTCACACTTTTCATACACTACACACTACATACATTTATACACTACACCTACTTCACTCGCTTCACATACTACACACATTTCACAAATTACATATACTACATATATTTCACGCATTTCACACGTTACACACACATACACACATTTTATAAATTTCACATACTACACATTACATACATTATACACACTATACACATTTCAGACACTACATACAGTGCCACACACTACACACATTTCACAGACTACACACATTACACACACTATATAAAACTACAATGTTTCACACATTATTCTTACTAAACACTACACATTATACACACTAAAACAAATTTTACACAACACACACTTCACACACTACTTAAATTCCACATACTAAACACATTTCACACAGTACACACATTACACTACACACTACATCACACCACACATTTCATGCACTACACACACACATATTTCATGCACTACATATACTACACACACTTCACACACTACACACTACACACTACACACTACATATACTTCACTCACAAACACATTTCACAAACTACACACACTAAATATATTACACACTTCACATCTACACACATTTCACATACTACACATATTTTACACAATTCACACTACATACATTTCACACATACACAGTATACACATTTCACAAACTACACACACTAAATACATTACACTTCACACACTACACACATTTCACACAATTCACGTATTACATATATTTCACACAATTCACACACTACACATATTTCATGCACTTCACACACTCACACTTTTGACACACTACACACACTACACACACATTACACAATTCAGAAACTACACACACTTCACACTTTTCACACACTACATACATTTATACATTACACACACTTCACTCACTTTACATACTACACACATTTCAATTCACATACTGCACACATTTCACGCACTTCACATATTTCACACACTGTCACACACTGCACACACATACACACAATATACCACACAATTCACACATTTCATATACTTCGCATACTACACATGCTTCACACATTTCTTACACTTCACACTTTTCACACATATATTTCACACACAACACACACTATATACATTACACACATTTCATACACTACACACACTACACACACTTCACATACAACACACACTTCACACACTTCACATACTTCACACATTTCACACTCATACACACTACACACGCATACATTACACACACTTCACACATTATACACATTTCACACAGTACATACACTTTACACAACTCAAACACTACACACATTTCACACACTATACACGTTTCACATACTACACACGTTTCACTCACTTCACATACTACACACAATTCACACATTTCAGGCACTACACTCACAACATATATTTCACACACTGCACACACTATATACGTTTCACATACTACACACGTTTCACACACTTCACATACTACACACGCTTCACATACTACCAACACTTTACATATTTCACGCACTTCATGCACTACACACATTTCACAAATTTCACACACTTCACACAATACATACATTACACGCACTATCCATATTTCACACACTACACACACCACACACCACACACTACACACCTTACACTCTATACAGAAACTACAATATTTCACACACTACTCACACTTCAAACACTACACACATTATAAATATTATACACACTATACAAATTCCACACAGTACACACAGTTCACGCACTACAAACACTTCACATAGTATACATTTCACACAATACACACACTTCACGCACTACAAACACTTCACATAGTATACATTTCACACAATATATACATTTCACGCACTGCACACACTATACTACACACCACAAATTTCATGCACTACACATGTCACACACTACACATATTTCACACGCTACACATATTTCACAAACTACACACACTGCACACATTTCACGCACTACACATTCTACACATTTCACACACTAAACACACTTCACACACTTAACACACTACACACACTACACACAGTACACACACTACACACATTTCACGAACTACACACTACACATACTTCACGCACGACACACACAACACATTTCACTTACTATACACTCTACCCACACTTCACACACTACACATATTACATATTTCAAACATTTCACACACTTCACACTTTTCATACACTACATACATTTATACACTACACCTACTTCACTCACTCCACATACTACACACTTTTCACAATCTACACATACTACATACATTTCACACACTTCAAGTATTACACACATTTCACGCACTTCCCACACTACGCACACACTACACTCACTACACACATTTTACAAATTTCACACTTTACATTACACACACTGCACACATTTCACTCACTCCACAAACTACACACATTACGCACAATATATAGAATCTACCATGTTTGACACACTATTCACATTAAACACTACACATTATACACACTAATTCAAATTTAACACAATATACACACTTCACACTACTTAAATTTCAAGTACTAAACACATTTCACGCAGTACACACGCTACACTACATGTCACACAACACATTTCACGCACTACACACACTACACACATTTCACACACTACACACATTTCATAAACTACATACACTAGAAACATTTCACGCACTACGCACTAAACACACTACACACATTTCACACAATTCACATACTACTCACATTTCACACACTTCACACACTACACACATTTCACACACTACGCACACTTTACACAATTCACATACTACACACATTTCACACTCTTCACACATTTCACACAATTCAAATACTACACATATTTCACACAATTCACATACTACACACATTTCCCAAAATTCACATGCTACACACATTTCACGCACTTAACACATTTCACACACTAAAGACACATACACACACTACACACACTACATACATTTCACACAATACACACATTTCACATACTTCGCATATTACACGTGCTTCACACACTTCACACACTGCACACTTCACACCTTTCATACACTACTCACATTTCACACATCACACACACCATATACACTACACACATTTCATACACTACACACACTTCACGCAATTGACAAACTATACACATTTCACACACTTCACATAATACACACATTTCACACACTTCACATAATACACACATTTTACACACTTTACAAACTACACACGCATATACACTCCACACACCACACACACTAATGATATTTCTCACAGTACTCACATTTTACACACTACACACACTAGACACATTTCACCCACTATACATTTTACACACCACACATTTCAAGCACTAAACACGCTACACACTTCACACACATTTCAGGCACTACACACACTATACACATTACACACACTTCACACGCTACACACATTACACACACTTCACACACTACACACATTTCACCCAATTCACATACTGCCCACATTTCACACACTTCACACACTACATACACTTTACACATTTCACACACTACACACATTTCACACACTTCACACTTTTCACACACTATACACACTTCACTCACTTCACATACTACACGCATTTTATCTTGTGGCATGAAAAGGTTCTTTGTTTGTCTCTTGTGAGTGACCGTCCTGTGGTCTCCACAGCTTTCGCACTTTCCTTTGTTTTCTTTTCCTTATTTATAATATTATCTATTTAGCATACTACACACATTTCACACAATTCACATACTACATATATTTCACGCACTTCACATACATTTCACACACTGCACACACATACATACACTACACACATTTCACACATTTCACACATTTCATACAATGCACACGTTTCACATATTTCGCATACTACACATGCTTCACACATTTCATACACTTCACACACTACATACTTCATACACGTCACACTTTTCACACACTGCACACATTTCACCCATCACACACACTATATACACTACACACATTTCATACACTACATACACTACACACACTTCACACAATTCTCATACTATACACACTAGTATTACTCTCGTGCGATGCACGGGAGTATTTTAACATTACAGTATATTTTAACAAAATTTAATACTATATGATGTTATTTTTTAAAATATGAACCTTGTACACTCGATAAAATAAATAATTCAAAATGTGAATTATCATATAGTAAAATTTTAAATAACGTAAATATCCGTTTCTCCCGTGAAATTTATGGATTGAATATATACTTATTATTTATAAAAAAATATTATTACGAAATAAAATTAAAATAAATATTAAATATGACAATTAAGATACATATATTAACTTTTTTTTTTTACTCAAATGTTATTGTATGCAATCTGTATCATTCTTAACCTATGCGAATAATCACAAATAATCTCATTAATTACATATGTTAAAATAAACACAAATATAATAACAGGCCCACTTATTAAAATAATAATTATAAAATAATAAAAAATAAATTGAATAATTTATAAAAAAAATTAAATATATATTTTAAATAATCTCATATATGTTATTGATAAAAATAGCCAATTGATTAAATAGTCTAATCCACAATAAAAAATCAATACTTACTTCAACTTAAGGTAGGTGAAAATTTATTAATTTCATATACTATATGTAAAAATAGATTAGAAAGAACAAAACACTTGTTATTATTTAAAAAAAAAGGGTTAAAAAAGAAACAAATTGACAGAATGGTGATAGTACAATAACAACTCTTTAGGGACAAATACATGAATAATACTCTTGAAAATGTCCAACTTGCAATTGGAGGGGAAACTAATTTTCTTTATTACATATTTGACTCCATTTTATTTAATTTGACAAAAACGCATATTTATATGTATATATATAGATGTATATATATATATATATAGATTAATTTACCAAATTAAACTAAGATAGAAAGATACATACAATAAATTAATTAATTAAAGTATTTATAAAAAATGGATTTTTTTATAAAAATTATTTAACTAATTCTTACAGCCTAAATTTGACACCAATAAAAATGCACGATATGTACTAAGATCTAATCAAATAACCAATCAATATAAAATTGTCTTTATTTTATTAAATATCACACTTTTATTTATATATGGTATGTATGTTAAATTAAAGATCATGAAAAGATAATTACTTTTATATATAATATGTAAAAAATGGTTATGATACAAAAAACTATTTGTATTTAAAATTTGGGAAAAGTACATATTTAACAGAAGGAAAAAAAATCAAAAGTTAGCATTTTTACAAATAACCATAATTAATAACACAAGATATAATGGTTGGGAAATGCAATTTACAATCTTAACTTTCTTATAACTTTATATATGTGTAGATTTTGTAATATGTTTACATAAACTGTCAAGTTCTAACTATAAATATTTACTCGTTCCTTTCTAAAATTAGATTCTCATTTGCAGCTTATAATATTTTACTTGATGATATCAGATATACCCAAAATATTTCTAAATAAATCCTAACATTAACAAAAAAAAATTCAAAAAGTTATTTCATAATTCAAATAACAACATAAAGCGTGTGAATTCTAAAAAAAAATACTTAAATATATTTATATTTTATTTGGTACCGTAATTTATTCAAATAAATTTTATATTTATAAAATATTGTATCTATCTAAATATAAAATTGATTAATGAAAACCTATTGCTCAGGTTGCAAAAAGTATATATATATATATATATATATATATATATATATATAAAACAATTGAATTTAGTTAGTGCGACAAAGTACTTTATAGATTAAAAAGTGTAAAACAAATATAGTTGAGGTTAGTCACGTAAAAAAATCAATTAAAAAAAAATTGAAAGATGTAACAAATATCATAATTTAGGTTGCAAAGTGTAACTCACTTAACAAAATAATTTAACGAAATACATATTATGAAAATATGAATTAACGATAAAAGAATAACCTGAATAATAATTATGATATATAAATATGCATATGCTCTAAGTTTCCATACTCCAGTGACTACTCAAACAAACACTGTTATTATAAATAATATACTCCTTTCCTTTTTATTTGATCTTTTAACTTTTAAATGATTTTTCAAATTAGTTGATCATTTAACTATTTTTTACAATTTCTCACAAATTTCCCCCCTGTCAATCGCAAAATATTTATTACTTTTCAACCTAAATTTGAGATAGATGAGAGAGAGAGGAGATTACTGGGGATATATTTAGAAAAAAATTGAATTATTAATTCTTCCACTTTTTTTCCTAAAAAATCAATTAAAAAGAAACAGAGGGAGTAATTAGTAGATGTAAGCAATTATTTAATAAATTGTTTGTAAAATATTAATTTTTCCTCTAACTTAATAAAATAAGAGTTTCATTACTTAAACAGTGATTTTTATTCTGGGCGTAACTTAGGTAAAGAAAAAATATTAGAAATTCATGTCATATAAAATAAATAAATTTCTTGTAGTTTGAAAGAACTCAACTAACCAGAATCTAACCAAAATAATTAAACAATAAATAATTTATTTTTAAATCTAATATATGTGATATGGATGTCAAATTGAAGATCGTGAAAAGATGAATAACTTGATATATTATGTATAAAAAACGGATTAAAAATAAAAAAGTTATTTGCATTTTACAAAATAAAAAAGAAAATTATTACTTACCAAAATTGACAAAATCTTACTAAATTAATGTTAAACTTTTAGGCGGGAAAAGTATGGCATAAAAGCCCTCCATTCTACTTATATATATACATATATAGATTTTTATATTTTTATTATGTATTTTAAATAATTTATGTATAAAATCACTCATATCTTTTAAAAGATATCATATTAGTCATTGAGTAGAGAAAATAATTAAAAAAACTCTTTTAATTTTTACCTTGGAAGCACTTTTTTTAAAACAGAAGATGGCTAACATTACAAAATATGATTTTTCGAGCTATAAGTTGAAAAGTACTTAGGAAAAGCAGATGCAAACACCCCCTAAAACCCTTTAAATAGTCTTAATATTTTACTAAAACCACTTTTATTAAATCTGAAGATATTTTCTCAAATACTCCAAAATTACTTTTCCCCAAGTTATAAAAGTTGGAAAACAATTACAAAAAGTAATTGCAAACACTTATATCTTCCCAAATTTAAAGCTTGCTAGTTAACCAAAAAAAAAAAAAAAAAGAAAAAGAAAAAACCTACTAATTAATATGACTATTTAAGAATAGGACAATTAATAGGGATTACAAATAATGTAATCCTAGTAGAATATAGTAGAATGAATTAGATGTTAATATGATAGTTTAGGTGGGAAAATGTATTTTACAATATTAACCTTCACTTTACTTATACTAGTTATGTCCCCGTGCGATGCACGGGAAAGATTTTAAATAATTCTATTTTATATACAATAATGTCATTTTGTTTAATGTTAAGAAATTAGAGATGGAAAAACTCAGCATGACCCGTTACCAAAATACGAACTCGTATGATAATTCTGAGTTCCGATGGATGTCTATCGGACCTGGATCGTTATAGGGTCAACCTGATAAGAAATCATAAAATTTGGATCAACGATAAAATGTTGGTCGGGCAAATCAAATAATTGCCCTATAACTTTAATATTCTAATTATAACTTATGAATAATAATTTATTTGAAATTATTGGAGTTGATTGATCTAGTAGAAAAAAATTACTTGACAAATAGTTTGAAAACATATAAATATTAAATCTGATACCTAATCTTAATTTGCAACTATTCTCAGTTTGTCTCATACAACCCGTATTTCGAGCACAACCCAACCTGCAGCATTAGCTTCAATAACATATTGATGTCACTCTAAGAAGAGAACCCACTGAATTAAAAGCAAATGCTCTATAATAACCAATAGTAACAACATCATGTCTCGCTACTTGTAAGTTATTTATCAAGAATCACACTGATTTAATTAATCATATGCCAAATAAAACAAAGCAAAGGCACAAAATATATTCAAAGATGAACAGTTAAGACAGGAACAAATACTCTCAAGCAAGTCAAAATACCGACAACAAAGACTCACCCCTTGGCAGTGTCAAACAAAATCTTCATACACCCCTTTCACGGGAGGTGCTCGTGATGCGCCATAACTCCATGGAATTATTCCTCAAGATTGCCATTGATGTAAGGTTATCAAGTAAACCTTGGATAATGAAAATGGTAAATTCAAGAGGATTACGAATATACCTTGGAAAATAAGTGAGAGGATGCTTTTGTTGAATGGTGATTTTTTTATGAAATGAAGTGTGAAGATGTGATATTTACAATCTTTTTAGGTTAAAAATCCCATAACATAATAATTTAAAATATAGGAGTTTTAAAATCTGCCGATTTTTATCACCACAAATTAAAGATTTCAATTTTTTTTTTTCAAAATTTGAATAATTTATAAAAGATTTTAATATCAAATTTGTAAAAGAATAGATTAATGGTGGATGTCTTATTATTAAGTAAGATAAGATAAGATTGATATATTTCAGTTTTCGAAACGGAGTGAATATATTAACAGATTCATCAATTAATTAAAATGGATTATGTATTCAGTCAAATAATGAAAGATATTCAGTTGCTAAAATTAAGGGATTTTATCTTGTAAATTAAATTTATGCTTATTTATTCTTTATTTTTAAGGAGGGATACATAACTTCCACAAAGTATGCGATTTGATTTAATATTTACCAAATTAGTTAGAGGGGCCATAAATTAAAATTTACTGCCAAATAATAAATAAAATAATTTTTTATTTCCCAAATGAGTATATAAGTTAGGGGAAGGAGGATGAAATTCTTTATTTCCAGATATAAAAAATAATACATTTTTTAGATAGTTGGAATATAGGGTTTGTAATTAGCATTTTTTTACCTTAATTTTATGCGATAAAATAAATTTGTAGATTCATTTGCATAGCAATTTGGGTAAAAAAAATAGCTGATTTATTTAGGTATTGTAACATAAATAATATTGGTAAAGATTCATTCTAAAATATTATGGTTAAAGATTGATTTGTATCTTACGATTTAATAATTTTGTAAGGTAAATCCGGATACAACTAATTATTACTTATATTTAGGGACAAAAAAACTCATTCCAATAAATTCAACAACAACTTTTCTAATTTTGCGAAGACATTACCATTACATATATATGTACTAGATTCGGAGATATTTTAGGCATATATTGTGTTCTTTTTTTAATTAAAAAAAGATTTTTTATTACCATATATAATAAGCAATTTGGGTGGGAAAAACACTATTTCCAATTATAGTATAAATCTATTTTGTTTATATATATATATATATATATATATATAAGATAAGATAGATATATTTCAGTTTTCGAAACGGAGTGAATATATTAACAGATTCATCAATTAATTAAAATGTATTATGTATTCAGTCAAATACTGAAAGATATTCAGTTGCTAAAATTAAGGGATTTTATGTTGTAAATTAAATCTATATGCCTATTTATTCTTTATTTTTAGGGAGGGATACATAACTTCCACAAAAAATGTGAGTTGATTTAATTTTTACCAAATTAATTAGTTAAGGAAACCGTTTCCTAATTTATCGGAGTAAAAAAGTGTAGGTCAGTGGGCCAGCCATAAATTAAAATTTACAGTCAAATAATAAATAAAATATCTTTTTATTTTCCAAATAAGTATATAAGTTTGGGGGGGGGGGGGGAAGAAATGTTTTATTTTCAGATATAAAAATAATACATTTTTTAGATAGTTGGAATATAGGGTTTGTAATTAGTATTTTTTACCCTAATTATATGTGATAAAATAAATTTGTAGATTCATTTGCATAGTAATTTCGATAAAAGAAATAGCTGATTTATTTAGGTATTGCAACATAAATAATATTGGTAAAGATTCATTCTAAAATATTATGGTTAAAGATTGATTTGTATCTTACGATTTGATAATTTTGTAAAGTAAATCTGGATACAATTAATTATTACTTATATTTAGGGACAAAAAAACTCATTCCAATAAATTCAGCAACAACTTTCCTAATTTTGCGAAAACATTACTATTACATATATATGCACCAAATTCGTAGATATTTTAGGCATATATTGTGTTCTTTTTTAATTAAAAAAAGATTTTTTATTACTATATATAGTAAGCAGTTTGGGCGGGAAAAACACTATTTTTCAATTATAGTATAAATTCATTTTGTTTTTATATATATATAGATATATAGATTTCACATACCTCACATACTACACACATTTCACACACTTCACATACTACACACATTTCACATACTTTACACACTACACACACTACAAATATTTCTCACACTACTCACATTTCACACACTACACATATTTCACCCACTATACATTTCACATACCACACATTTCAAGCACTAAACACGCTACACACTTCACACATTTCAGGCATTACACACACTACACACATTTCACACACTACACTCACTACACATATTTCACACACTACACACACTTTACACACTGCACGCATTATACACATTTCACATAGTACACATATGTCATGCACTACACAGCCTACACACACTTCACACACTTCACATACTACACACATTTCACATACTTCACATACGACACACATTTCACACACTTTACACACTACACACACATACACACACTTCACACACTACACACGCATACACGCACTTCACACATTTCACACACTCTACACGCCATACACTTCACACACTATACACATTTCACCCGCTATACATTTCTCACACCACACATTTCAAGCACTAAACACGCTACACACTTCACACATTCCACTACACTCACTACACATATTTAACATACTGTACACACTATACACATTTCATGCACTACACACCCTACACACACTTCACATACTACACACATTTCACACACTTCACATATTACACACGTTTCACGCACTACTCATTTCACACACTACACACATTTCACCCATATTTCACACACTTCACACTTTTCATACACTACACGCATTTAACACACTACACACACTTCATAGCATAGCATTTTATTCAATTGCATGCTTATATGCTCTTTAATCTAAACACTTTACTTTAAGCTCTTAAGAAATTATATATATAAGCTCTTTGAACAACTTATAAGATATTGGAGCTTATAAAATATTTGAAAAAAGTTTAGCCAAACACCCTCTCAGGCAAAAACATTTTGTGTTGAACTAAAAATGCTAAAAAGGAAATTCCTCATACTAGGTGCCATTAAATAATTTTATGGAAACATAACCCAAATGTAGAATTTCAACTTTTGCATTGATTATAATCTAAATAGATGACATTCTTATTGATAGTGATAGTATATTTATCCCACAAACATAAAATTAATCTAACAACAGCATCCTATGATTGTTCAGTCGAAACACAAGACTAATTACTTCCTAGTAAAATTTTCCATAGTCCTATTTGGCAAAAGAAAATCTAACAAGTGTTTTCTCTCTGAGCTTAGAAAAGTACATTTACAAGGTACATAGTGTCTGGAGAGTTA